>OX940878.1:87384315-87768823 GCA_954870665.1 Stratiomys singularior | reverse complement strand
AACAAGTCCAAGTCAGCGAAGACGATATCCTCAAGCCCGACAATGTCAAGCCAAAATTCAAGGCCGCAATCTGACCCACCGTCTCTCGCTTTGACGAGCCTCGATCTAAAGGATATACACTTTTGAGCACAGCCGTCGTCAGGCTGGTTGGCAGTCACGGTAGAACGACGGATTGTAGAGCTGTACTGGACCCGGGCTCACAAATTAACTTAGTGACAGCACGAATCATTAAAAAATTGGGTCTGTCATCGACGCCTCACCTTGCGCTCATCGAGAGAGTCGGCGGCAGCACTGAGAAGGCACACCATAGGGTGAATCTCGGCCTAAGGTCAAAATTGACTGGATATGCGACACAATTGGAGGCCTATGTCATGGATAAGATTATATCACCTCAACCTTCCCAGAATTTGAACGTATCAGGATGGCACATTCCCAAAAACATAAGGTTGGCGGACCCTGAGTTCCACCGAACGGAACACATCGACATGCTGCTGAGTGCCGAACACTTTTACGAAGTTCTAGCCATTGGGTAAATAAAGTTGGGCCTGGGGCTTCCTGTGCTCCAGAACACGCTACTCGGGTGGATTGTGGCCAGAAGGGTGGTCACGCCTCAGGAATCCCCGGTAACATGCGGCGTTTTGACAGAAGATATTCAACTGAACCAGCTCATCAAACGATTTTGGGACGTCGAGGAAGTACAGGATCCGCAGCACAGGTTGACTTTGACCGAAAGGGCATGCGAAGCACACTTTGATCGGACAATGACAAGACGTTCCGACGGTCGTTTCATGGTACGACTTCCATTCAGCGATGATCCTGAGATATTAGGTGATTCACAAGTGGTAGCTACTCGCAGATTTATCGCCTTGGAGCGCCGCCTGAACAAAAACCCTGATTTGAGGTTCCCGTACGAGGAGTTCATGAAAGAGTACGCTCGGCTGGGGCACATGCAGGAGGTGACACCGCAGCAGCGTGAGGAATTACGATATTACCTGCCACATCATTGTGTCCTGAAGCCAGATAGTAGCACAACCAAACTGCGGGTGGTTTTCGATGCATCCAGTAAGACCACCACGAACGTCTCCTTGAATGACGTACTTCATACGGGACCTACTGTTCAGTATGACTTGTTTGCGATACTGCTGCGCTTCAGAATGCCCCGTTTTGTTTTCACCGCTGACATTGAGAAGATGTACCGTCAGATAATACTACATCCTGAAGATCGTCGGTATCATGGCTTGATCTGGAGAAACAGGTCATCGCAGCCGTTGCGGTACTACCAGTTGAAAACGGTAACCTACGGCACAACGTGTGCCCCATATCTGGCTACCAAGTGTCTGCAATTTCTGGCACAGGAGAACCAGCAGAGAAGTCCACTGGGCAGCAGCGCGTTGCAGAGGGATTTTTATGTTGACGACGTCATGACAGGGGCAGATAGCTTGAAGGAGGCACTTCGGCAACAGACAGAGCTCCGCACTATACTCTCGAGCGCTGGCATGCCTTTGCGCAAGTGGTGTGCCAACCATCCTCAATTGTTGAAGCAGATCAAACCCGAGGACCAACAGGTCCAGCTGGATTTTGGTAGTCTGTCCGAGGACTACATCAAAACCTTGGGAGTTATCTGGCGTCCAAAGGCCGACGAGTTCCAGATTCAGATCAATCTTGAGCCGATCAAAACAAGATTCTCCAAGCGGACGATCGCGTCCGATGTAGCAAGGATGTTCGACCCATTGGGCATTCTGGCTCCTGTTATCGTAGCCGCCAAGTTGTTCCTGCAGGAGTTGTGGCGGCTGGAATTGGACTGGGATGCAGCACTGCCAGCGAGAATCCATACTCAATGGTCTGACTTTCGCAGCAGCCTGCCGTCCTTAAAGCAGGCTCGATTTGCTCGTCACATCAGTGCAGGCGAGAAACCCGTTCAAGTACAATTGCACACCTTCTGTGATGCCTCGGAGAAGGCATATGGCGCTGCGGTGTACGTGCGATCAACCCTACGGAGTGGTCAAATCATGGTCAAGCTGTTGTGCGCAAAATCAAGAGTGGCCCCAATCAAGACGATAACGATTCCACGTCTGGAGTTGTGTGCTGCAAAGTTGGGGGCGGAGCTCACAAAGCGAATCAAGGCTGCGCTCAACCTGCCGGAGGTTTTCCATGTCTTCTGGACTGACGCCGAGATCGTCTTGGCTTGGGTCAATTCTACAGCGTCGTCGTACAATACTTTTGTGGCAAATAGGGTTGCGGCCATACAAACCATTTCTAGGCCGGATCAATGGTGACACGTGGCTTCAGAGGACAATCCAGCTGACATCCTTTCCCGTGGTATGGCGCCAGCTGAACTGAGCAGCTGCAGCATGTGGTTGCAAGGACCACAATTTTTGCGCAGGGCGGAATCATTTTGGCCTCCTGAGTTTCGGAGGGAAGAGCCCTGCGACTTGGAAAAGAGGCGAATCAGGGTATCGATGGTGGCGATAGTGGCTTCTGAAGTTCACTTCATTCAGGAGATTCAACACGGGAACTCCTTCAGAAGGCTGCAGCGCATAGTGGCCTACATGATGCGCTTTGTCGGCCGTCTCAAACCCATGGCCAAGCGATCTCAACTGGCGAATCAAGCGCTCACAAGTGACGAGTTGGCTGTAGCCCTGGAGGGCATTCTGAGGTATGTACAGTCTGAGGTCTTTAACAATGAAATTCTGGACATTAGATCGGGGAAGCAAGTATCCAAGCACAGTCCGTTGGCGGGACTGGCGCCATTTCTGGATCCGGCGGGCATCATCCGTGTCGGTGGTAGACTGGAAGCTGCCAAAATATCATTTAACGCCAAACACCCAATTCTGCTACCGTTCAAACATCCATTTACCAGATTACTGATGATGGACATACACCGCAACAACTGTCATCTCGGAGCGCAGGCACTGCTCGCTTCTACAAGACAACGCTTCTGGCCAATCCGAGGAAAATAACTGGCGAGATCGACTGTTCGGCAGTGCATGTGGTGCACCCGAGTCAAACCTAAGTTATTTTCGCAAATCATGGGAAACCTGCCAAGTGCACGGGTGCAGCCAGCCCGTCCTTTCATAAGTTCTGGAGTCGATTTCTGTGGACCCATGATGCTCCACTACCGAGGTAGAGGTACCCGACCTCAGAAAGGATACCTTGCCATATTTTGCTGCTTCGCCACCAAGGCCATCCATTTGGAATTGGTAAGCGATTTAAGCACCGAGGCATTCATCTGCGCTCTCAAACGGTTCATTGGGCGACGAGGTCACTGCCGAAACCTCTTTTGCGACAACGCCACCAACTTTGTGGGAGCTCATAACCAGCTATCGGAATTGTCGTCAGCGCTGCATTCCAATGAGGCACGTCGGGAGGTGACGGCGGCATGCGCCGCCAGGGGGATCGATTTCCATTTCATTCCCCCCCGTGCACCTCACTTTGGTGGATTATGGGAGGCGGCGGTCAAGTCAGCCAAAAATTTGATCCGCCGAGGCGTCTCATCGGCAACTCTCACTTATGAAGAGCTGCACACATTGGTGGTCGAGGTGGAGGCCATCCTCAATTCAAGACCGTTGATTCCAATGTCAGAAGACCCCAATGATTTGACAGCGTTAACCCCGGCTCATTTTCTCATCGGAGAACCCCTCACTGCCATGGTGGACGGTCGTTCAAAACCATTTACCGGTGGTCTCCATGCTAGGTGGAAGTTAATAAACCACATCAAATTTGAATTCTGGAGACGATGGTCACATGAGTATTTGACGCAGCTGCAACATCGAGTCAAGTGGAGGCAATCAAACCATGATGTGACACCGGGCACGGTGGTAATCATTAGTGACGACAATACCCTGCCGATGAAGTGGCCATTGGGTCGAGTCATCAAGGTGTACAAGGGCGCAGACGGTTTCGTGCGAGTCGTCGATGTCAAAACGGCATCCGGAATATTTAAAAGGCCGATACACAAGTTGGCTCCACTGCCAGTGCTCGAAGATCCACCAGCTGCTGAAGAGCCATCACAAACTGACGTTTTGCAATCGACGGGAGGCTTGGTCCATGCGAACCGGAACGTCAAGTATGGCTCTCCTCTTGACGTGTCTACTAATTCCAATGGTGAACACCGTTCCAACACAAGGCTCAGCGACCAGTCCAGGTCCTGGTCTATATTTCCAGCCATTGGGCAAGACGTACTTGTCTTCGAGTGAATGGAAGCTGTTGATCTACTACAGCTTGCAACCGTACTGGTGGGAGTTGGCCGTGCTACAAAACGGAACGAATCTGCTACATCAGCTGTGCGAGAGGGGAACCTTGCAGACAAATTGCTTGCATCTCGTAGATCATTTCCGGCATTTTGACAAGGAACTCTCCGATATGAATCGGATGCTGAGAATCAGATCCAAGAGGGCGCCATCAATGCCGTTGGTGGCATCGCCCGATCGCTATTTGGTATTCTTGATGACGAATATGCGAATCAGATGGCTCAAACCATCAAAACTATGGAGGGAAGGCAAGACATGCTACACTCCTTATTGAAAAATCAGACCTCAATAATCGATTCAACACTAAACATCTTGGGGAAAAGCAAGAAGATGATACACCAAAGGTTCACGGCGATAGAGCAGAAGCTGGCACAAATGACCGACGAAGCCACGGCGTCCCATCCGGAGCGAAGTCAAAATCAGAAGCTGGACTTGATCACAACACTGTTTTTTGAGATGACCCTCGTCACTGTCAATCTACAACGAATTCAATCGTCCCTTGTCAGCCTGGTGACAGAGACCCAGCATGGGCAATTCAACTCGTTGTTGCTGTCACAACAGCAATTAAACACCGAGTTGACCAATATTAGAGAACATCTGTCCGAAAACCAGCGCTTGCTTATAGACCGGGAGAACTTTTCGCAGCTATTCCAGATAACATCGATCAAGGCCAAGGTGACCGCTGACTTCGTCGTCTTCGAATTGAAGGTGCCACTCGTAACCACAACAACTTTCGAGATCTATAGACTCCTTCCGATGCCAGCGGTGAAGCTTAACCGGCTAGTGGCGGTACTGCCCACATCACCTTATTTGATCATCACGCCACATCGCGATATCTATTATCCGCTGTCCGAATTGGAGCATGCATCCTGCATCCGGATGGAGCAAACCTTTCGTATCTGCCGGCAGTCTCATCCACTGTATAGCAAGGAATCCAACGTGAGTGCATGTGAGGTGTTGTTGCTGAAGGCTGTTGCTCCGTCCACGTCCGATTGCAACATGGTTAATCTGCCCACTTCTTTCATCTTGTCCAACATCCCGCAATCAAACGAATGGATTTATGCGTTTACCAACCAATTCATTGCTCAGCTCGTGTGCGGGAGCAACACCTCAACCCTGATGCTGCAAGGATCTGGTACACTCCGTTTGGAGCCGGACTGCGTCCTCAGATCTGATGTTGCAATCATTCAAGGTCATCATATGTATGAGGGCCAGCTAGGCACGGCTCCCGGCGCGGTCCGCAGGTGGTGGACGGAGATCGGTGGTGTTCTGGAGGGTGGCAGAGAAGAGTCCGGAAATGTTCGCAACAGCTCCAGTCACTTCGGAATGCGCACATCCGAAGTCAGCGAGCTACGAAGGCAACTGCAGACACAAGATCTAACTTGGACCAACCAGTTGACCACCCACGACATTCATCAATATTCTATCGGTTATCTGGGCCTCATCGGATTGGCCATACTCATCGGCTACCTCAGTTGCCGACCCTGCAAGCTGCGCTGCAACCCACGTTCCAGCCCACCGGTGCCTCTACCTAGACGCCACAGCCTGCCGCACACCTTGAAAGAAGTTGAACGGAGCGTTCAACGGGGGGGTGGATGTTGACACCGCATGCGTGTCGATACTCCTCGATACTCGTCTGCAACCCTCAAACGTTGCAAGCGGGTGTCATGTTTGGTTGTTTATGGTTTCGCGCTGGCATGCCGTGTTGTTCGCATCACTTTGCAGCACTTACGTGGTCAGCACTTTGCTGACCACGTATCATATTCATCGTGCGAGCAGCATGGTATGACCAGCGGCGGATGCTGACGATGCGTGTTCTGACCGTGGGAACACTTGACGTTGTTTTCATGGCTGGAGTGTGCATCGTCGGCATCTATTCAGGAGTTTTTTGGGATTTTGGAGTCAGTCCGAATAGAGAGCTGGATTAGGACAGTGCGGTTTCAACAAACGTAATAAGTCAGGACAAAACAGTCCTGACACAAACAACAGGTAAGACTGAAAATATCAGTGACCACTGAGTAGTTGCGTCAGATAATAATCAGTCTCACCATGCATTCTGTAGAACCACAGCCCCAAGTCACTTATCAACCGTGCGTTCCACCTGCCTCGCGTTTCGTTTTCCAATGTTTGCTGCCACAAGGTTAGGGTTCTTCTCCGTTCCTCTCGGCTGACGGTTTCTCTTGCCGAATCCCCCCTACGTAAGTATACACGTTTCCGTTCGTTTGCAAGTAACTTAATAGGAACCACCCTCGAGATTACCAGCACTGCAGGCTCAGAGACAGTGCGGTATGCAGCCACTATCCGCAAAGCTCCTTGCCTCTGCACCTGTGCCAGACGCCTTCGGTGCGTCTCTTTACTAAGAGCGACAGCCCAAACCTCGGAGCCCTACAAGAGCACTGACTCTATTGCACTCATCAGTAGACGTCTTTTGCTCGAGGTTGGTCCCTGCGTGTTGGCCATAAGGCGACTGTGAGCCGATACTCGCCAGAAAGCCTTATCCGTTGACGCTCAAACCTGCTCGAAAAAACTCATCTTCGAGTCAATCATCAAGCCAAGGTATCTGATTGATTCTTTTGACTCGATGATCATTTCCCCCACCTGAACCGGGATAACACGAGGGATCCGCTTCTTGGTGAGGACGACAACCTCGGTCTTTTCCAGTGTTAGCCTAAGCCCGCAGTCTGTCATCCACTCGCTCACTCCGCGTATTACCGCACCGAGTTTGAGCTGCGTCTGTCCGACAGTACGTCCGGCGACTAGTACTGCTACGTCATCTGCGTAACCAACCAGGCGAGACTCCCCCGGTAGTTGCAACCTCAAAAGCTCATCGTACGAGACATTCCAGAGGTCCGGGCCCAGAACGGAACCTTGCGCCACCCCTGATGTCAAATCAATTCTTCGCCGGCCTCCCAATGTGTCGTAGATGAGTTTCCGGTTTTTGAGGTAGTCCTTCAATAGCCGCATCAGATACCTCGGCACCCTGAAATATTCCAGAGCACCAAGAATATCTGTCCATCTAGAAGAGTTGAAGACATTTCTCACATCTAGTGTTATGAGCTATACTATTCGTCTCGAGTAGTGATTGTGGGCTTCTGCCTGCTGGACCGCGCACACTACCTCTGCTATTGCACCGATCGTAGATCGACCAGCCCTGAAGCCGTACCACCGAGGAGACAGATCCCCAGAAGTTCGAATGGATTCTCCAAGTCTTTCTCTAATGAGCCTCTCGAGCACCTTCCCAGCGGCGTTCAGCATACATAGGGGCCGATATGTAGATGGTTGCTCCGCGTTCCCCTTCCCCTTGTAGATCAGCACGAGCCTCGCCTCTTTCCAGCAATTTGGAAACGCGCCCTGCTGCAAATAGACATTGAAAGTGGTGAGCAGCTTGTGAGGCTGTATCACTTCCGATGCGCAAGCTGTATCACTTCCGCTGGTATAACGTCTGGCCCTGGGGCCTCTTTCGATTTTAAAGCTTTCACCGCATCATCCAGCTCGATGGCGGTAAAAAGTGGGCATTCTCCGGGACATTCAACATCTGCATCATCGGGACGAATAGGATGCATAGGGAAGAGCGCTCGAACAATCTCGTCCATTTTTTTCCGTTTCAAGGACACAGGGCCTCCTTGCAGCTCCTAATTTCCACACGGCAAGCTTGTAACCCAGCCCACACGGGTCTCTGTCGATGTCCTCAACTAGGTTGCGCCAGCAGCGAGCCTTGCTTTCGTTAATTAACCTACGGAGAACTTTTCTAGCCGACCTGTATGCCAGCGTTCGGGAGTGTGACTCGTCCCGATTTCTTAAATGTTGAGATTCGCGGCGGAGTTTGTGACATTCTCTCCGCTTTTCGGCGATTTCTGCCGACCACCAGTATACAGCAGGCTTATTGTGTCGAGGCCGTCGCCTGGGCATAGAGCAGTCGCACGCATTCTTGATGAGCCTCATGGTGGAGTTCACCATGTTTTCAGCTGAGACTCCCCCCGTTACCGTCATCATTTCACCTCTCATAAGAGCTGCGGCGAACGTGTCAACATCTATTTTAGATATATTCCAACATACAGTTAAGGGTTGGGTTACTACGCGTCGAGTAGCACACTCGCCAATTGCGAAAGCAATGTACTGATGATCGCTCGCCGAGTAGTCCTCCAGTACCCTCCATCTGTGTATCCTAGGCACTAAGGACTCCGAAGCAAATGTCACATTCTGTATAGTTCCCAAACAGCCTCCCCGTCGAAAAGTTGGTGTGTTCCCAACGTTCACGATGACAGGTTGCCTCCTAGCCACCATTTCTATGTTCTTTTTCCTCTCGAGTCTGGAAGAGGCATTCCCCATTCTATCGCCTTGGCGTTAAAGTCACCGCCAACAAGGATTCGGCCTTCCGTGCTCGAGACAGCTTCCACCAGTTCATCGAGCCTGCTCTGAAAACATGAAATTGACTCATTCGGCGTGAAATAGACGCTTATGAATGTCAAATCGGCACACCCAATGAGCACGAAGTCATTTCCGCTGGAGCAAGTCCGAGCTGTGGGTAGAGCCCTATCACGTACCCAGATGGCGGGTGTGCCGGATCGATCACAATACCATCCAGCTTCCTCTTTGTTGTGGTGTTGCTCAGATATCAGCAACAATTCAACTTTTTCTCTCTTGCAATCTGGTCTAGTAAATCTTGTGCGGTTGAGCTACGGTGTAGGTTGATTTGCAGGACTTGGATCATGTCTTTGCTCTTTTCTTTTTCTGTCTTTCGCCTTATGGCCGGAAGTGCCACACCTGTAGCACAGTTTGCTTCGATCTGGCCCCTTGCAGTTCAAGGAGATGCGTCCGAAGTTAAGGCACTTGTAGCATCGAGTGAGGGCATCCCTCCGACGTAGCGTGCACACAACCCCGTCCGATTTTAATTTTCTCCTTGGCCGCGAGTTGCACAGCGTCTTTCTCTGGGATGTCTATTATTGCCGCCCTTTGTCCTCTAGGGTTGGTAGGCGTTAGCCTTACCCTAAAGCTCTCTGCCGTAGGAAGAATTTGCCTAATGAAATCTTCTACTTCTTTGGCATCCGCAATGCAGTCAAGGTCTCTTATTTCCAAAGAGGCCATTGGCTGTAATGTCGAGATAACAGCTTTAGAGCCAAGAAAGTCCTTGACAGCGCTCTCGAACCGTCCCTTGTCGGTGGATTCCGCTCCGAGTTCTACCAGGAGACCGCCTGTTCTGGTCGCTCTTACTGTTCGTATACAGACACCGTTTTTTTCGGGTTCCACATTTTGCCTGATTTCCTTGAAGACCTCGGCGTAAGTTCTCCCGTCTGCAGGCTTGATCAGTAGAGCATCCCTGCGTTGCTTGTTCCTGGTCTTTTTTGACATTGCGCTGTGTTTCGTGTCTTCTTGATTTTCGGGCACCTGTTTGGAATCTTTTGTTGTCGCTCGGTGTATCTTCTTCGCAGCCTTCTGTTGCAATTTAGAGCGCACCAATTGAAAGCCATCATTTTTCTCCTCCCCTTGACTGTTGTCTCCTGTCTCGACTGGTATCGGCCCCTTCGCCCTTTTCCTACGGTCAGGTTTAAGTGGGCTACATGCCGCCCTTTTGCCATTTACGAGAGGAGTTGCATTTTCGGTGAAGGGAGTTTTATTTTCTGGAACTTTCTTAAGCTCTTTCAATTCACTCTCCCCCCGTAGCCACCTGCGGCGATAGTGCTGGATGCTACCAACGAGGTCCTCCAATTCGTCAATCCCATTTTTGATGTCCTTGTTGACATTTTTTTGGACATTCGTTGAATTTCTCATCACTTTTATTATAGCGCTTATGTTCCTTGTTAGACGCTCTTCCTCACTTCTGTCAGCGGCTATTTTCGTTATCAGGTCGTCCTCAGGTGAAGTTCTAGATATACTGTCAGCAAGAGGGTCTTGTTATTGTTGAGCATCATTGGTTTCGCCTTCCACGTTGTTCAGTATATGACTTTTGATGGCCCCTGGAGAATGGCGCTTCGGATCGATGACTCCACTGCCCGAAGCCTCCACTACGCTTCTGGTATCGTTCGCTACATCGCCTTGTGTAGGAGGAATGTTTTGGACAAGCACCTTTTTCGCTGTTGCAAAGCGTTCGATGGAGGTTTGCTTGCACGACGTTTTCTCGTTGCCTTCATTAGGCTTGGCTACTTTTTGGGGCGGAGTTCGCAGTAATTTTGGCCTTCGGGTGAACATGCTTGCGTCGTTGATTATTTCACTTGTAATTTTTGATTCTTCAGTGGCCAAGTGTTCCACCACTGAAAAATGCCCTGGCGACTTATCCCCAGCATGAATGCTGGAGAGAAGCCCGCATGAGGTCGAGGCTCCCTCACACTTCGGGGTGTATATCCCCACCCCTAATTTATTATTTTTGTTGTCACTCATCGTATATTTTTTGGTGGGTACTTTTAGTGACTTGAGAACGCATCTGGATGACGGGCAGCCTCGTCAAGCCCCCCCCCCCCACCACGACAAGGTAGCACGCATGGGGGGGGATGCAAGGTAGCACCCATGGGGGAATCTACTTCTTGGGCTGGGATCAGATGCAAATAATAAAGACGTGTTCCGTGACGCAGTCAAAAGAGTCCTTGGAGAGAATGCAACTGTAGCCTCAGTCGAGCCTAAGGCCACACTGGAAATACAAGACATTGACTGCGTTAGGATCTGGCCGAAATAGAAAACGCCTTAAAACGCGATTTCACTCTATGACCCTTCGATAAGCCTAAGGACAGCATTTGGTCTACTTCGGCATATACCAACTTTTCTTTAGCGGGTATATAGCAAAATGCTTTGCTTGATCGGCTTAGCATCTTCTACATCGATAAAGTGAGATATCATGTTGGTCTTGCCGAGACCTTCCCTCTCGTAGGATGAAAAGACTGCTATAGCCGCGTCCAACCGTCGTTGTTGTATGCTGTGCAAGTTATATTAGGACTGTTGAGATATCACTGGTAGGTCGCTCACTAACGTGACCAGCGACCAGCCCTAGGAGGGCCAAGCAAAATAATTCCGGGGTCAAGTTGAACTGTCGGACGAAATCGACTTCCAGGTACAATTTTCGGGTCAGATCACGAACTTGGTACAAATCGAGCAATTCGATGACGCCCCTATAAGGTGACGTCAGCTCTCAGTTTGCCCGCGATGGTTTGCCGCGTTGCGTCTGTAGTATTCAGGTTGGTGTTAAATCGCTGAAATTTGCCTCCACGCTTATCTTATACGGCAGCTCCATCATACCGCGGAGTTCTCTACTCATACAGTGGCAAGGATATCCGTATTGGCCATACCACAGGTTGTCAGTGGCTGAGGAATCGCGGCGGCAACGATTTTAATGAAAACTTTAATTAATTTTACACACATACTTTAATTTATTTATCTATCAGAAAAAATATCACTAAACAATTCACAAACTACTACACCAGGGACGCAATCCGACGAAAAACTTAATGGCTTTAATCACGATGCACCTAGCTACGTCCTACTCTTTCCCCCTGAAAAAATACCGCTGTGTGGAAGGAAAGAACGTAACTGCTGTTTTCATAATTAATTTTTCAAATTTATACTTATTTGCAATTAAGAAATCTTGAACAATTGTTGTCCTAGATACGGCGACCAGTGAATAACGTTTCAACTTTATTCTCACCACATTCCATTCACGAGGGCACAGAAAAATACACCAACAGAATCGATTCATACCAACATTCACCAACAGAATCGGTTGCACGTTCTCAACTCGAACCTCCTACTCCTTTTCTTCACACGCCTTCTTTTTTAATTGCACTTTTGATGCCGACCAGCGAAAGACGCCTCTACTTAATTATCCCTACACTCCATTCACGCAGGCAATAAAAAGTTCCCAAAATGTTCGCAATAAGAATGTCAATCGGTCGCACGTTGTGGACGCGCCATTTTCCAACCTTTTTTTTTTTCTTCACGCCTCTTTTTTTCTCCTGTTGGGATTGCCACATCTGTGAGGCAAAATTAGTTGAATTTTGTTTTGAAGTATTTGTGAATGCTTTCTAGTAGTTATGTTCTCGACTTAACATGAAGGCAAACAGCGAGAACAGTCCCAAACTTCTCGGGAAAGAGATGTGTGGATTTATATTCTATTATGCTATCTGCAAATTTTTCTGGGTGGTATTCTTGTTTGACGAAAAAATGAGAAAAATTTACTAGTAAAATAAGATTTTGCTTATTACTGCCGAATACCATTTGAGAGGGACTTTGTTCGAAGTGTTATTACTGTTTCGCTTGCCGCATGAATGTATTTAAAGTTAATATCTCGGAACTATTGAAGTTGATTGAAATTGTTCAATATTTTTGACTGTAAAATTTGTAGGTAGCAAAAGTGATTTTTTTTTGAATTCAGAGTTATAATCAACCACAAGTTTTTATCCAAGCACCGTTACATCCGGAGCAAGTCTCTATTTGGTATTCTTTATTAGCCGATGGAATTATTGGTCAATATATCTTCAAAAATGTTGCTTGGAAAAACATAACAGTCAATTGTGACCGCTACCGATCCGTGATCAATAACTTTTCGGTCTCTGCATTAACTCGCCGTAACCAAACCATACCGTAATATACCATACCATATAGCTCGTGAACCGTCGATTTATTGAAAGAACTATTTGATGAGAGCATGATTTCTCGTTTTGAACCTGTGGACGTGCCTGCAAAATTCTGTGATTTAATGACGCTGCACTATTTCTTGGGGGCAAAGTTCAAGTCACTCGTCAACGCTGACAAGCCTGAGACGGTCGACCATTTGGAAAGCAACTTGATCATTGACTAGTGTAGTCAAAAATTTGACCTCTCTTTTGAACTTCGCCCACTTCATGGACTCACCTGTCCGATTTCATATTCAAGGAAATAATAGCAGAGAATTATCTTTCCGATAAAATCAAAAACAATTTATTTTTATTGTATTATATTCTAAAGTTCTACACCTCCGATAAAGACTCTCTTATTCTTTACAAACTTAATCAGTTAATACAGGTATTCTAAGCAAATATAATCCGGTCGATCAAAAATTTGTTTTCTGAATTTCTCAAACACGTTCGCCACTTAAAAAGTAATTTTAAAATGCAAACAACACCGTTAAATTTTCAGTTTGTCAAAAGTTAAGTCAGCCGGATTGTAACGAAAAAATATCTATGTTTCTCATGATCTATCGATTGGACATACATGGAAATACTTTGACGGGTCCAGCAAAAGTTTTCGTTAATACAGATTTCCGACTTCCAGTATTTTTACAAGGGTGGTTCAAATATGATGGAGACAAATACTGTGACACGTTTATTTACTATCGAAAAAATTTATAAACATTTTGAGTTTTTCTAGGTACTGCCCGTCACTAGTTACGCATTTTGTCCACCTTTCCGGAAGCTTTTTGATGCCGGTATCGAAAAAAATATGCGCACGAACTCTTCTACCTCGTCGTCGGTGTTGAATATTTGACCTCAGAAGGCTTCTTTCAGTGGTACAAACATGTGGTAGTAACGGGGTGACTGTAGGCGGGTGTTCGAGTACCTCCCACCCCAGTTCCGGTATTGTATCAAGCGTGAGACGCGCGATATGAGGGTGCACGTTATCCTGGAGACGAATCGCACTTCGTGCTGAAATGTTTCTCCGTTTCGAGCGATAAGCGGATTTCACGTGTGTTTTCATAAGGATGAGTAGTATGCAGCATTGATGGAAAGTTGGGTGCGCAGGAAATCGACGTATAGCACGGCCCGCCGGTCTCAGAACACGGTACACATAACCTTACCCGCGGACCTGGTTGTCTTCGCCCTTCCTCCTTCTTCCATCACTCTTTAGTCGACACCTTTCTTTCGGGAGTGTAATAGTATACCCATGTCTTGTCCGTAGTGAAGATTCTCGTTAGAAAACCGTCCTCCTCCACCTCGTATCGCATCAGCAAGCGGCGACAAACTTCCAACCGCTTGAATTTTCACTCGCAGTTCAACAGTTTAGGAACCCATCGTGCGGTTATTTTTCGATATTGAAGGTATTCGTGGGTGATAGACCCTACACTGCCAATACTGATGCCGATGTCAGCCGAAATGTCTCGAACACGGTCCTCCAAATTGAGTTGTTCTACGTAGCAAATGTTGCTTGGTGTAATGTTGGTTCGCGGTCGACGATCATGGGGCTCATTCTCGACGGTTTCGCGGCCATCCTTGAATGCTTTGGCCCATTTAAATACAGCAGCCCTACTCAGGCACTGACTACCGAACTGATTTCGCAAACACAGAAAAATGTCCGTGTTTTTAACGCCTTCCGAAACTAAAAAACGAATGACAATACGTTGCCCAACGGCGGTCGGCACTTGACATTCACTCAGAGTTGTAGCACGCGCGTGAAACGTGCGATCCCGACAAAAACTATGCCACACTGTTTTTAAGGGACCCAGCTATCACATACTCAAGCCACGATCTTCAGAACATATATGCGCACTATCTACAGCGTTCAACCATATTTGTGTCTCGATCATATTTGAACCGCCCTCGTAGATAAATGTTGCTTTCGACGTCAATCAAGCGGAAAGAGGATACTTGACGAATAAATCTTAATCGCCAATCTTTTGAGCTCAATACATGGTGGGTTAAAGGAACCCTTCCAGATATTCAACGGTTGAATGATACGATGGTAGAACTGGAAACCAAGTAGTGGTGATCTTGAAGACGGTACGGATTTTTTTTTGTACAATCGAAAATGCAAAGAAAGTTGCAAATTGAAAGGAGGAACCGCGTCCAGTAGGGTGCCGATCGAAGAATAAAGATGAAAGTAGTTGACTTGGATCGGTGGGAACCACCTCACAGTAACAGATGTAATTTCAGAAATTTGTTCGGAAAAAACGATACCAGCTGATTGAGATGAAATGAAATGATAAACAAAAAAGCTTAAGCTTGCAATTCAACCCAAGGAATTTCATATGTCGACAGAAGAGCAACTCTGGGAAATATAATATAATATAATATAATATAATATAATATAATATAATATAATATAATATAATATAATATAATATAATATAATATAATATAATATAATATAATATAATATAATATAATATAATATAATATAATATAATATAATATAATATAATATAATATAATATAATATAATATAATATAATATAATATAATATAATATAATATAATATAATATAATATAATATAATATAATATAATATAATATAATATAATATAATATATTTTGTAAGATAAAATTATGGTCGAACCATAAACGAAATGGTGTTGAGAAAAAAAGCTTACTTTTATAAAGAACCGATGATTCATTGTGCAATTTGTCGGGAGCACGGTAGTTTGTAACGCCGGATCTAAATTTGAGGCGTACTGTTATTGTAAAATCTCCACTGAACCCCTAGAAATCTTACTTATGTCAAAAGGAAATAAAATATCTTGCGTGTTATTTTGATCTACACCATGACACTACCATCTGGAGAAACACTGGTGAATCGACAAACGTAGGCAGAACGTACCAGAACAAATAGAGCAAGGAGATGTTAATCAACAATCAATTAACATTAATCAAGGCCTACAAGTGGTTCATAATAGTGATAATGAAGACGGAAGACCACATTCAAGAAATAAAGGAATTCATCAACGCCAACGGATACAGTTGGGCAACCAGAGACCTCACAAACAAGTAGCAAACGGCCATCCGGGATGCAATCTTGCGAGCGCCACTGCTAATCACCCAAAGCACTAAATACCGGTACGTAGACCCCAAAGCTTTAACACCACTCTTCAAAGCAAAGCTCAATCCCCACAAGCCTTAAATTATTTTACTAATTTATGATCAATTTGTAAAAGCCGAACCATGTTTAAAAAGACACTGAAAACAGAAAAAATTGCTGTTTGCCTTCAACCACTGTGAACACAAGATGTTCACATAGCCAGAGGTCACAACCTATAAGCAAATATTCTAAAAATTTTAAGGCTTTTTACGAGAAATATTCAGAAAATGCCGAAATGTATGGTTCGCAAGCAGGTCCTTGGCTTGTCCCAAGTCAAAACAAAACAAGAAAAAATAGTATAAAGACTGCAGTGAACGGAGTAAAAATACATTGTAATTACCCAGAAAATTTTTTTATTTATTATATTTATTTTTTATTTATTATTTTACTTTTTAATTTTTTTGTATTTCAAGCATTATATTATTTTAAAATTTTTGAAATAAGCGCTTCAGAGCTTCATGATACATATTGTGTATTAACAAAGTTGATATGTTGTTTATTTATTTAGTTGGTATATGATATATGGTAACTGAAGTTATTGTATCAGTGGTGGAGCACCTGGCCATTGAAGAATCTAAAGCTACAAGTGAACTTTTACTGATGAAAGCTTGTTCACCCGGAGGCCAAAACTGCTGCGGACTACGCCTCAAACAGTATCCTAGCCTACACAGAACAGCAAGAAGACAACGTGCGAGCAATCTTCTATCGACCAATTTTTATTAGCGGAAAAGGTGCTTGTCCACATCACTCCTGCTTCGCAGGCTTCTCCTATTCAAGGTGATAGAGGGAAGAACTCAAGGAGTGTAGTGGGAGCGTTAGTGACCGAAAATGCAAAAATACCGATGCTAGAAGACCCTCTTGCTGACAGTGAACCGAAAACATCACCTCAGAACAACCTGGCTACGAAAATAGGCGTCGACTGAAGTGAGGAAGAAAACCTTACAAGAAATATAAGTGCAATCTTCAACGTGATGAGGAAACAACAAAAGATAGCAAAATATCAATAACAACGTTAAAACGGGATTGGCGAACTATCTATAGAGAGAACTATCTATATCTATAGAGAGCGAGCTGAAAGTGCTCAAGAAAATGTCTAAAATCAAAACCCTCTTTAAAGAAAAACACTACTCCTTGCTTAAAGGGCATAAGGGCGGCATGTAGCCCACTAAAACCTGATCTCAGGAAAACCGTGAAGAGGCCTGAGACTACATTTACCAGTCAATGGGAGAAGAGAGATGCTGATTCACATTTGGTACGCTACAAATCGCAACAGAAGGCTGCGAAGAAGATAAAGCGTGAGACAGCAAAAGATTTGACCAAGCATACGCCCAGAAAGTACGAAGGCACAAAACAGCGTTGGGATGTTCTACTTATCAAGCTTGGAGACGGGATGACTTACAACGAGGTCATCAAGGAGATCAGGCAAAGCCGTTTAGCTGCTATCCTTAGCCGTTTAGCTGTTATCTTGACATTAAAGCCAACAGCCTCTTTGGAAATAAGAGCATGGACAGTGTTGTGGACGCCAAAGAAATAGAACAGTCGATTAGGCAAACACTTCCTGCGGCAGGTAACTTTAAGGTAAGGCTGACGCCTACCAATCCTTGACGACAAAGGGTCGCACTTGTAGGCAACCCAAAAAAGACGCTGTGCGACTCCTGGCCAGGGTAAAAAGTAAAGTCCACTGGGTTTGATGCGAAATACGCCAAAGGACAGTCCTAGCTTGATACTATTAGTGCCATAGTTTCGGACACATTTCCTTGAACTGCAAGGGGCCACATCAAAATTGCCATCTGGGGCAGGACAGTGTTCTACTCTCAGTTAGGAATTGTTCCAGTGGGGTGGCTTTGTGCTGACTGGGTGTGCGTGAACTTGTGAACTTGTGATCAATAACGTTGGGAACACAACATTTTTTTGACGAAGAGGTAGCTTAGGAACCATTCCAGACGTCATATTTGCTTCCGAGCCCTTAGTGCCCAGGATACACCAAGGGAAAATTCTCGAGGATCATTAAGCGAGCGATCACCAATATATTGCCTTCGAAGATAGCTAGCATGCTGATCGACGAGTAGTAACCCAACCTTCAACTGTAGGTTGGTAACTTTTGAAAATGGATGTCGGCACGTTCGCCGCAGTTCTTATGAGCGTAGAAACCATAACGAGGAAGAGAAGAGTCGCAGCGGAAAACATAGTGAACTTCACCACGAGACTCATCAAATATGCGGGTGACAACTCTATGGCTAGGCAACGGCCTCGACACGATCAGCCTACTATGTACTCGTGGTTAGCAAAAATCGCCGAAAAGCGAAGAGTTCGTCAAAAACTTCGACGCGAAACCCAATTTTCAAGGAATCGAGTGGAATCATATTCCCGAAGGCTGACATACAGGTCGGCTAAAATACTCCTCCGTAGGTTGATCAAATAGAGTAAGGCTCGCTACTGGCCCAACTTAGTTGAGGACATTGACAGGGACCATTCTAAAGCTAGGAGTTTGAAGTGGAAAAAATGGACGATGTTGTTCGAGCGCTTTTCCCGCCCCGTTCGTTCCGTTGCTTCAGACGTGGAATGTCTTACAGAATACTAACGTTTTAGTGCCACCGAGCTGGATGGAGTGAAATCTTCAAAAAATCAAAAAGGCCATGGGGCCAGACGGTATGGCACATCGAATTGGCCCTGACATGTTGCTCACTGCTTTCAACGCCTGTCTGCAGCAGGGCGTATTCCCAAGTTTCTGGAAAGAGGCGAGGCTTGCACTGATCAGCAAGTGGACCGGGCACCTGGAGAAACTATCTTGCTCGAGTGCTCATCAGTAAAGTGCTCGAGAGGCTCATCAGAAAAAACACTTCGGGAGGCCATCCGAGCCGCTGGGGATCTATCTCCTCAGCAGTATGGCTTCAGGGCCGTCCGATCCACGATCGATACAATAACAGGGGTGGTGAACGTGCTCCAGCAGACGGAAGCCCACAATCACCACTCGAGGTAAATATTACTGCTAACACTCGATCAGAAGAATGCCTGCAATTCTGCTAGATGGATAGATATTTTTGGTGCTCTGGAATATTTTTGGGTGCCGAAGTATCTGAATGCGGATATTGAAGGACTACCTCACAAACCGGAAGCTCGTTTAAAGCACATTGGGAGATCGGAGAAGAATGGATGTGACGTTCAATTAGCTTTCAAGCTTTCAGTAAACAGAGGAGTCGCATCTGATTGGCTACGCAGATAACGTGCTGTTGAACAGGCGCAACTCCAACTGGGGGCGGTACTGCGTTGAGTGAGTGAGTGGATAACAGACCGTGGGTTAAGCTTAGCGCTGGGAAAGAGAGACGCCGTCATACTGGCCAAGAAGCGGGCCCGGAAATATTTTTACCCGTTCAGGTTATAGAAACGATCATCAAGTTGAAGGAATTATTAAAATACCTTGGCTTGGTGATTGAATCGAAGATGAGCACTTTCTGTGAACCGGCAATGTTGGTTATCTTGAGAGTGATCCCTCTTATGCTCTTGCAGAAGTATGAAACTAGTATACTTACGTAGGAAGGAGTCGGCGAGAGAAGTTTTCAGCCGAGAAGAAAGGAGAAAGACCCTAACTTTGTTGTTTGACTATTACCTGACGCATCTACTCAATGAGCACGTGCATTTTCAGTCTTACCTGTACAAGATGTGGAAGTCACCCTCCCCAGCTTGCTTGTTCTGCCCAGGGATGACAGATGACACCTACCAAACGTTCTTTGCATGTGGAAGATGGATAAGATTCCGTTCGCATAGACGTGCTCTTTCCAGGAAACGTAATGGGGAAGATTATCAAATGAAAGGACAATTATGAATTGCGTATCGCCTTGCGTGTGAACGATTCTTGTTAAAAAGAAGGGCATCATGGCTCGTTTGGTGGCGCTGGGAGAGGATTTATTGGCAATCCTTTTCGTTTTCATCTATCGGTGCTGCAAGGGAGATTTCTCAAAGAGAAAACGAAACGGGGAAGATGATGAAATTTAAATACAATCAGAGCTGGGTATCGCATTACTTGGGGACGGTTCTTCTTATAAAGAAGGGCATCATGGATCGCTTCGCGGCGTAGAGGTAAGAGAAATCTCTCTGATGGCAATCGTTTTCCTTCCTACATATCGGTGCTGAAGGAGAGATTTCCCTTAACCAGAAGGGTACTATCTTGGCGGGGTGGGGGGGATCATCCATTCTTGGCATCACCCAGATGCGCGACCAAGTCACTAAAAGTACCCATCAAACAAAATGATGAGTGAAAACAATAACAATAAACTAGGGGTGGGGATGTGAGTGAGCCTCGACCTCATACAGGCTTCTCTAAAGCAATCTCGCTGGAGATATGTCGCCAGGGCATTTTTCAGTTATGGACCTCTTGGACACTGAAGAATATAAAACTATCAGTGAAAAGATCAATGAAGCAAGCATGTTCGCCCCGAGGCGAAAACTAATACGAACTCCACCTCAAAGAGTAGCCAAGCCTACCCAGAGCAGTGAGAAAACATCGAGCGAGCAAACTTCCATCGACCGCTTTGCATTATCAAAAAAGGTGCTTGTCCACAACATACTTGCTGCTCAAAGCGATGGAGCGAATAATACAAGAAGCGTAGTGGAGGCTTTGGGGACTGGAGCCATCGATTTAAAGTGCCATTCTCCGGGGGACGTCGAAAGTCCCCAACCGAACATCGTGGAAAGCGAAAACAATGATGCTACGCAGCAACAAGACCCTCTTGCTGACAGAATACCGAAAACGCCACCTGAGAACGACCTGATTACGAAAATAGCCGTTGACAGAAGTGAGGAAGAGCGGCTAACAAGAAACATGAGTGCAATATTAAACGTGATGAGAAGAGGAAATAATGTCCAAAAAATGTCAACAAGGATATCAAAAATGGGATGGAGCGAACTGAAGAACTCCCTTCACTGAAAATACTACTCCTTTCATAAAGGGCGGCATGTAGCCCACTGAAACCTGATCGCAGGAAAATGGCAAAGGGGCCGAACCAGTCGAGAAAAGAGATATCACTCAAGGGTAGGAGAGAGGTGTTGAGTTCCAATTGGTGCGCTCCAAATCGCAACAGAAGGCTGCGAAGAAGATACAGCGCGTGACAACAAAAAATTTGAAATAGACGCCCGAAAAGCGTGAAGTCACAAAACACAACGTGATCAGGCAAAATGTGGAACCCGAAAAAACGGTGTTTGTATACAAACGGTGAGAGCGGCCTAGACAGGCGGCCTCCTCATAGAATTCGGGGCGGAATCCACCGACAAGGGCCTGTTCAAGAGCGCTGTCAAGGACCTCCTTGGCTCTAAAGCTGTTATCTCTTCATTACAGCCAATGGCCTCTTTGGAAACAATCGAGCTTGACTGTGTTACGGATGCCAAAGAAGTAGAAGATTCCATTAGGCTAATTCTTCCTACGAGAGACAGCTTTAGGGTTAGGCTGACGCCTGCAAATCCTAGAGGGCAAAGGGTCGCAATAATAGACATCCCAGTGAAAGACGCTGTGCAACTCCTGGCCAAGGAGCAAATTAAAATCGGCTGGGTTGTGTGTGGGATAAGTCTTAGGGTAGTCCTAATTCAATGCTACAAGTGCCTTAGCTTCGGACACATCTCCTTGAACTGCAAGGGGCCAGATCGAAGCAAACTGTGCTACAGGTGTGGCACTTCCGGCCATAAAGCGAAAGACTGCCCAAACGAACCCAGTTGCATCTTGTGCAAAGATAAGGGACGGAAGTCTGAAGATCTGGCTCATATTCCAAGAAGTGGTAGGTGCTAGATGTTCAAAGAGGTACTAAGCAACAAAAGAGCAAAAACATGATCCGAGGTCTGCAGATCAACCTACACCGTAGCTAAACCGCACAAGGTTTACTAGACCAGGTTTCGAGATAGAAAAAAGTCGACTCGTTGCTGATATCTGAGCAACACTACAACAAGTACGAGGTTAGATGGTATTGTCATCGATCCGGCACACCCGCCATCTGGGTACGTGATAGGGCTCTACCCACAGCTCGGACTTGCTCCAGCGGAAATGGCTTTGTGCTCATTGGGTGTGCCGATTTGACATTCATAAGCGTCTATTTCACGCCAAATGAGTCAATTTCATGTTTTTAGAGCAGGCTCGATGAACCGGTGGAAGCTGTCTCGAGTACGGAAGGCCGAATCCTTGTTGGCGGTGACTTTAATGTGGAATGCATCATCCAGACTCGAGAGGAAAAAGAACATAGAAATGGTGGCTAGGAGGCAACTTGTCATCATGAACGTTGGAAGCACACCAACTTTTCGACGAGGAGGCTGCTTGGGAACTATACAGAATGTGACATTCGCTTCGGAGTCCTTAGTGCCTAGGATACACAGATGGAGGGTACTGGAGGACTACTCGGCGAGCGATCATCAGTACATTGCTTTCGCAATTGGCGAGTGTGCTACTCGACGCGTAGTAACCCAACCCTTAACTGTATGTTGGAATATATCTAAAATAGATGTTGACACGTTCGCCGCAGCTCTTATGAGAGGTGAAATGATGACGGTAACGGGGGGAGCCTCAGCTGAAAACATGGTGAACTCCACCATGAGGCTCATCAAGATTGCATGCGACTGCTCAATGCTCAGGCGACGGCCTCGATACGATAAGCCTGCTGTGTACTTGTGGTCGGCAGAAATCACTGAAAAGCGAAGAGAATGTCACAGACTTCACCGCGATGCTCAACGTTTAAGAAATCGAGACGATTTATATTCCCGAAGACTGCCGTGCAGGACGGCTAGAAAACTCCACATCAACTTTGCCCTGACAAGCTGCTCACCACTTTCAACGCCTGTCTGCAGCAGGGCGTGTTTCCAATTTGCTGGAATGAGGTGAGGCTCGTGCTGATCCGAAAGGGGAAAAGGAACCCAGAGCTTCATGTCGGTCCAAATGTTTGTTGACCGCTCTTGGGAAGGTGCTCGAGAGGCCATCCGAACTTTTGGGGATCTATCTCCTCAGAAGTATGGCTGCAGGGCTGGTCGATCTACGATCGGTGCAATAGCAGAGGTGGTGAATGCGGTACAGCGGGCAGAAGCCTACAATCACTACTCGAGGCGAATAGTACTACTCATAACACTCGATGAGAGAAATGCCTTCTATTCTGCTAGATGGACAGATATTCTTCGTGCTCTGGAATATTTCAGGATGCCGAGGTATCTGGCACGGATATTGAAGGACTTTCTCAAAAATCGGAAGCTCTTCTATGACACAAAGGGCGGCCGGCGAAGAATGGATGTGGCATCAGGGGTGGCGCAAAGCTCCGTTCTGGGCCCGGACATCTGGAATGTCTGGTACGATGAGCTTTTGCGGTTGGAGTTACCAGGGGAGTCGCGCCTGATTGGCTACGCCGACGATGTTGCAGTACTGATCGCCGGACATACTGTCGAACAGGCGCAACTAAAAATAAGTACGTTACTGCGCGGAATGAGCGAGTGGATAACAGGCCATATGTGTAGCCTAACGCTGGAAAAGACCGAGGTCATCATCCTGACCAAGAAGCGGATCCCTAGTGTTTTTCCCGTTCGGGTGAGATTTATGATCATCGAGTCGAAGGAATCAATCAAATACCTTGGCTTGATAATTGACTATGGATGACAGGCCATGTGTTTAGCCTAACGCTGGAAAAGACCGAGGTCATCATCCTGACCAAGAAGCGGATCCCTAGTGTTGTTCCCATTCGGGTGAGACTTATGATCATCGAGTCGAAGGAATCAATCAAATACCTTGGCTTGATAATTGACTCGAAGATGAGCTTCTTCGAGTCAGTGCTCTTGTACGGCTCTGAACCCTGGGCTGATGCTCTTCGTAAGGAGTCGCACTGAGGACGTCTGGCACAGGTACAGAAGGCAAGGAGCTCTGCGGATTGTGGCTGCATTTTGCGCTGTCTCTAAACCTGCGATGCTGGTTATCTCGAGGGTGGTTCCTATTAAACTTCTTGCAGAAGAACGAAAACGTATGCAAAAAACGTAAAAAGCAAATAAAAGAAACGCAGTTGAGGCATTGGGAACCGGAACTGTGAGCCCAAATTTTCATTCAGCAGGGACCTTGGGTAGTCACATACCAGACTCACAGAGACACAGAAAATAAATGCTTAGCAACAACTAGACCCGCTAGCTGACAATAAGCCAAAACTTCACCTGGGGATGAGTTGGCTGCGAAGATAGCCGTCGACCAAGGTGATGAAGAAAGGCTTACACGAAGTATAAGCACAGTTCTTAAGGTTATGAGAAGCAAAACAAAGTAAAAAACTGCAGAAAAGAACATTAACATAGTGATCGGTGAACTACAGGATCTCGTTGACAGGATAACGCAACAATGCCATTGGTGGCTGAATGCAGGAAGTGAACTGAAAGAGCTCGAGAAAATCACCGTCGAAGTCACAGTTTTAACTCCCTAAGTTAAAATTTTTCCCATGTGTGTGACTTCCCTATGGACAGACAATAGCCACGACACGATATGCCCACTGTGTACAGGTAATCAGCAGAAATCGCTTAAAAGGGAAGAGAATGTCACAGACTCCGCCGCGAAACGCAAAGGAATCGTTCTAAAGGTTTAAGTAGCGTCACACTCTCGAGTGCTGCATCGTGTTGTTCTCAATATCTCCTGCTAGAAATATCCTGTTCTGAACCCGCTTTAAGTATGACCTAATTAGACAAAGTGATGGAGACATTATAAGTGAAAATCACCTCGGGACATGATGGCATATCAGCGGAAGTGG
Organism: Stratiomys singularior; assembly: GCA_954870665.1. Taxonomy (NCBI): domain Eukaryota; kingdom Metazoa; phylum Arthropoda; class Insecta; order Diptera; family Stratiomyidae; genus Stratiomys; species Stratiomys singularior. The sequence continues at coordinate 87,744,083 of OX940878.1, read as the reverse complement.
TACAACTTATGTAACGGCTTTACCCGACATATTAATCAGTACATTTAATGACACCCTGCAGGAGACAGTGTTCCGAAAAATGGAAAGAAAGTAGGCGTGCTGTTCATCAAGGAGAAGAAGTACCCGGAGCTATCGCTTGCATATCGACCCTATGTATGCTGAATGCCACTGGAAACTTCGCAAGAAGCTCATCAGAGAAAGTCTCAGGGAAGCCATCCTAGCTGGGGGGTCTCTCTCTTTTCCAGTCGTTGTGAATAGTACTGTTCATCGCTCAATGTGGGGAGTGCTGGCTTGATCGATATTCTCAATGCTGCATAGTCTCCTTATTGCCACTTGCTGATAATCGAAGGTAAGTAGTTACGTAGGAGGGACTCAGAGAGAATGAATTTTTTAGTTTTGAATTGAATTTCGAGCTGAAGGAAAAAAGAAGGCCCCAGCTTTTTCTTAGGAGGTGGGTACACGAAGAGCGAGGCAAATGGACGGCGTGACTCCCCAGTTACCTGCGACCGTGGATCTTCTTCAGAATAAAGCTACTTAAGGAAAATTAGCAATTACATTTTTTCAAAACATCTGCTTTTTTTAAATATTATACCATTATCTATGTAAAGAATAACAAATAAACTCTATGATTTCAGACTGATATAATTCACTAGAATCGTCCTTTCTTAAAATAAAAACAATCATATACTATACCAATAAAGTGCAGATTTTTACATTCTTTAATCCAAATCCAAAACTAAACCTTTAATCCAAACTAAAAGATTTAGTAAATTTTGCTACCATTAGATGAAAACTGAAATTATACTTTATGTTTTCTACATATGCCGATGAATATTACATGAGTTATCTGTTATCCCTTACAAAGTACCGAAAATATTAATACGTTGCATCGAAAAGACTTACCTTTTGTATACTGACTGTTTTTCGCAATAACCTTTTCTGCATTTTTTCTCGCCAAAAAAAACCATTCTGATGTGTTACCAAGATAATGGTATTCAGCGGCTAAGTCTTTTGTAAAGGATGCTCCTTGGTCAGGTGGTGGCAATCTATATGCAAATGGGCAAAAAAGTCCAATCTTAGATGGGTGTTGGTTCCAATCAAAGCAATTCCCTGCTGCAAATATATCATCATCGAATTCAACCATTGATAACACCGATGCATGTAATAGATGCTCTGATGCTTGCACTGATGGTGAGGCTTGTTTAAATATCCTATTTATGGATATTCGAAAACATTAATGTATGAATTATTTTGATTGCTATTTACAAAATTGAAATTTATAAGAAGTTTGTTCTACATTTGAGAACATCCAACGTGTTCGACAACATCCCATATTTAAAAATTTAATAATGTCTGCAATAAACCTTTTCCAATCAGTATATAGGACGTTTTAACAAAGCTAAAATATAGAAAGGACGAGGTAACGAATGTTGATATTATGTAAGTGTAGTGAAATTTAATGGAAGGTGCAAAGTGTAAATCTTACATTGAATAGGATTTATTGGACTTTCTACGTAAACTTGTTGAAAACAACTTTGTTAAGTTTTGCTGTAGAGGGCTTTTATTGAAAACCACGAGACATAGCGAGACTTTACTAACAGTGTGCAACAGAAACACCAAAATACAAAAGAATTCAACTCATAAAGCCGAAATCTGGAAAAAAAACCCTCAAAAACGAATTTTTACGTTTTGATTAGTTTTGTACACATTGTTTTGGAGAATTTGACAAGTCGCTTCGTTTTCCTCCATATAAATGTAATTATGAAATTATTGGCTTGAATCATTTGAGCACATCTGCAGAAATTGTGTGATAATAACCAAACGAAATATCTCATTTTTCAATTCCATCGAATCAATATGCTTTTAAATAGCGAATCTATAATTTACAATAATTTTCATGAAAAGTCTTAGGGTCTAATGATAACGCATCCTCGATTTCAGCTTCGTATTTACTACCCGGAGATCTTCTTGACCTTCCGTCAATTGTTTTTTCCTTCATTATTGTTCTTTCAACATTCCTTGCCTTCCTTTTTTTTGTCTTTTAATTCAATTTTGTTCTTTCATTATATAAAAAATCAACGGAAAATTTCGTAACAAAAAATCCCTATACGAGGCAGGAGTGCTAACAACTAGGGATGGATTCTTCGTGATTTGCGATTTCATTATTTAAAAAAAGATATTTAACAATGTGCCTTATTTTAAGGCATTTTATTGAAGTAGGAATTACTTTTTTGTAGAATTTATTCATCGTGTAACGGGTGAAAAAATATTTCACGTTCTGTGATTGAGCACGAAATTATTTATTGGTGCCTCGAAAAATTTCAAATAGATAATATATTTTTTGGACTCTTTTAGAATACTCATCACTCTTTTAGAATACTCATCACAGAGAACTGCTTGAAAAACATTCCAAAATATTCATTCATTTGTAATTCATTAAATCTTTTTAAGCTGGTTGATTCAAACCAAATCACTTAAGTTTCTAGCGATAAAATTCCTGGTTTAGAACATTAATCTTTCATTGCTAACTTTGTGACGTATCAGCAACCATTTTGGCACTCGCCTTTCTCATTTCTGCTATGGAGAGTATTGCAATCTTATGAAGTTGTTGTTTATGATGCTATGATATGAATTTCTTGCAGTTGAAAGAACACAATTTAATTAGAAAATGTTTGTTAATTTTATTGGGACACTTCAATAAATTTCACAAGCACTTCACTTAATAAATCATGAAATCAATCACTTCACTTATCACTTCATGAAATTCACAGCTAATTCATCACTTTAGTCAATTATCACTTTTTCAAAATCACTCTCAACGTTTTTGATCCGCATACAATTTTATCCCACTCTAACACTATTGAAGTATTCTGAAGTTCTCACGCTAAATCATTTACACTTACATTCGAAGTGCAAATGTAACTCCAAAATCGCATCGCAATGCACCCACATAATGGTTTTTCCCCTTGGAGAATGATTCGTGGATTTGTTATGGTTATCGTTTCGCATTGCATCGTGTCATCGCATTTGGTGATATTCAAATGCGTAACACTTTTTCCCCTTCGAAATGACCCATGTATCTGTTGCGTTTATTGTTTTGCATCTTGTATTTTGGGCAACTACAGTGGCGCGTGACGTTATTCAAACATGTAAAAATATGAACTCTGTCTGAAATAACTGCGCGATTGGGGTTTCCGAGAACCTGTTTTAGAACGGACCTGTTTTAACCAAGAATAAAGCCAATCATATGCGTATTGTTTAGCTGTAAAGATACTTAAAAGAATAATTGAGTTTTTGAGTTTCATCCTCATATGAGATGAATTTCGGAAACAAATATACCTGTATCTAAATGAAATAAATTAAAAAGTCTAAACGGTTCAGTTAAATGAAAACTAAAACCTATCAAAAGGGTTGAAATATAATGTGGATATAAACTTAATACATTAGTTGTTTCTGATTCACTACATGGAAAGTAAAAGCCTCTTCAATAAGATTAGATACATGTTACAAAAAGCATACAGTCTCTATCTTTATCTTGGTATTTGAAGCAAATTTTGCGGTCATCAACACAAAATAGTTATACTATAATTATACTTAAAAATAATTATAGGGAGTCTAAATGTGTGGGCGAAAATTTTAAGATCAGCACTATGGTCACAAACATTACAATATTTGCTTGCTGTAAATCAAGCAAACGTTGTGTTTTTATTTCATTCGCCTTTTACTATCCACACACTGATTAAGAATATTTCGTCCTTCCATCAACAAATTACGAATAAATATGGGCGCATGAAGTGCCCCATCATCAACAAATACGTGCTGCCCATGGACACAGGAGAATCGACTCAACGGGAATGTTAACTCCACACGAAGATCTTTTCCTGAAAAAATAAGCCCCGCCCATCCCATACAATTTTCACAGATGCTCGACTCCGGATTTAAATTGTTCGAGCTATGATATCAAAGCTACACGAAGCTAATAAACTATGTTCAAACCAATAATTCCGTTGTTAATGTCAATAATGAGCATATCCTTATGCTTAATGAGAAATGCCTAATATACCGTTTCAAAATTTTTATTTACGTTAACTGAGTGGAGTGCATGATTGTGCGAATGATTTCATAATGATTACAACATTCAAGAAATATGGGTGATCATTCCGTTACAGAAATTGCTATTTAACTTTCTAGCTGTAATTTTAACATACTGTCAAATTTTAAATGTAAACATTGTATTATTTTTACATTTCATGCATGAAAATGCTTTCGATTTGCCAATTAACTCCCTAATTGGTTCATTAAGTTTTATGTGAAAATATCGGTAATGATACTGATGGATAATTTCCAATTTCAAGGCAGGTACACGTCCTTCGACAAAACATGTAAAAGTAGTGCATTTTCCAGCTGTTATTAGTGATTTTTAAATATAGTTTTTGTATTTACCATGATGGGATAGTATATTGTGAATAATAATTATAAGTGCTTCTAATCACCCGAAAACTTTAAAAGTGGGATGAGATTTGGGAAAACATGTTGCATATGGCCAAAAAATATAAAGCCTAAAGAAGTCGAATTCCGAACAAAATTTTTGTTCCCAAAATTTCTTACTTGTGTTCCGGCGCTAGGACTCAGATTTTATTTTTTTAGCGCTTTGCGATGAGATAGCTTTCGGCTAAAAGCTCACGGTGCATATTTGGTGATCTGCTGAACGAATGCATCGAAACATAACATGTTTGATTATTACAATTATCATTGTGAAAATGAATGAGAAAATAGAGAAAATATTTTTTAAAAACATGTTGTATAAATTTTCGACGAAATCACAATTAGGAAGGAATTAAGGCAAAACGTTTCAAATGATTTAAGAGACGGCTTGGAAGACCACGGCTTCTGTAGGAAAAGGCCGATTGTGTGTCTTAATGATATGATGTAATGAATATCTTTGTCTCTGAAAATGGTCTGAGACTCTTTCAAGTTGAGATCTTAAACTCAACGTTACAACCTGTGACCAGGGCTCTAACTCCACTGAAAAACCATTTTGTCTTGTTAATAGGGACAAAATAATGTGTGTTTTTGATGTTCCCAATTTGATCAAATCCCTGAGAAGTCTTCTTTAACTAGCATCGTTAGTACCCCAGATGGTCGTGTATCCTGGGATGTGATAAAAGAAAAAAATAAATGCGCAAAGTTAACATTTCAGCAAATAAAATCAAAATATCCTGAAAAAATTTAGCAGGTATTCAGGAGAACAGTCGCTGCTTCCATTCGCACTGCTGTTGAAACCAAACAATTTAAAAGAAATTCCGTTGAAGTAGTGCTATCAACAAATAATTATTAAATTTAAATAAAGATTTATTAAATATAGACTAATAGCGTAACATTGAAAAATGGCAATATTTTTAAGGGTGGTTTAAAATTGGGTAGTACAGTCCATAGCTATATTAAATTTTTATATAATAAGATAAATTGCATATGTCAGGTGCGAAAATAAGTCAAAAACTGTTCATTTACTCAAATGTATGAAGCAGACTTTAACTAGTGTTCTATTGTTGGCAGACAACATCATAAAAGAAAATTCTAGTATTTTTTTCATATTGACAAACCGCCTTTTCTAAGATCCGTTTGAAAATTTTTTCGCAGCAATACTGCAAAAAGGTGGTAATTATGGAACCCATAAGTTTCTAAATTAAATATAATAGTATCGAAAATAATGTAATTTAACTTAATTAAATATAGCGATCGAAGTAACTGTGAAGATGACAGTGGAGTTTCAATAAATTTAAATGAAGGCGAAGAAAATGACTATAATCGCGCAGAAATTCACCGAACGGATTTTTCAATACGGCATGAAGAGGAAACAGAGACTATGCACACCGATTTCCTAGCCGAGGATACATTTCAAAATCCTAAAATCTCGATTGAACTTCCCTCAATGAGGTAATCTATCGGGTATGTGGCATTCAAAGTTCCGTCAAAAATTAACTGTTAGTTGTGTGAGAATATCACTAGGAAGACAGACGATGTTTTGTCGTGTCATTTCAAGCCTTTTATATTTGCTAAAAATTATAGCGTGGCCTCATCAAATTTCGGAAATTTATGCGCCCCATCTGATTAGTTCTTTGGTGTCTGTAAACGCCATGCAATCTGTTTCAATCAAGTTTTCAAAAATAAACCAAAAATAAGAAATATTAAAGAAACAATTATGGCAAATTTGCGAGCATGCTACTCCAAACTGGCTCCGTGAATTGGATTTGTGTTATGATCATAAAATTAAATTATTAGATTTTATGATTTTAGTTTTGCTAAGGAAGAATTGTAACTGCACTTCGTAACAGTCCAAAAGAAAATCCAACAAAAAATTTGAAGTAATCACAGATCAACATAAAAACCACTTACATATATGAGAAATAAATATGGATTCAGAGAAGATTTTCTGTTGAGGGTTTCCTAAAAATTTCCTTGTCATGGCTATTAACAAAGTCAACTACAAATCTCAAAATTGTATTGAAGTAATTAACAGCTAAATAAATTTTATATATTTTTTTATAAGCTGATGATGATTTGTTTTATAAAGTGAGAACATAATAAAGTTAACGAAAATAATATCTGATTAACTCGTAGAATTAATTCAAGCTAGTTGTCTTTCGAAAATGGTATACAATACAGACGTTTCTGTTTTTCATTTCTTAATTTCAAAGAAATATATAAAAGTAATGTGCATGCTTTACATTTAAATATTTTAAATACTTAACAGTTACTATTAAACTTTATACCCATTCCAATTTATTTTATATTATATTATACGGCAACGACTGCAGGACAAGACGGCCTCGTACCGACATCAGGATGGGAAGCTCTAGCGGGCTCTAGCGTGGCAACGAACTGTATCCCAAAGGTCAACTGTTAGGCCACTCAGAAGTTCACTAAGTTGGAGGCTGCTGGCGGACTAGCTCCGTGCTAGTCAAGCTCAGTGCGGCGAGGTATGCGGACTTAGGTCGGACTGGAGTGAACTTCCGCTCTGGTTCCATTAATGAACCAGCTACCGTAAAACCCGATTTTCTGAACACAACATTTCAAATGCAGTTTTTCTCCACCTTTTGCATTTTCCACAAACAAACACAACATAATCGATCACGCCTCCGCTCACCAAAATACCGCAGTACCCGAAAATAAACTACGTTAATTGTCACTATCGCAAAAAGGAATTAAATCGTTCGAATACCAAAATTACGATCCGAAATACAAACTACGACACTGCGGAACCCAAACCGACGAAACACTTGTTGCCCTACATCACCAGCCGATTTACCTTCGCGCCATCACTTTCCTCCTGAAAAAGAACGACTGATTGAAGGAAAGACGCGTGTTCTTTTAACCCACACATAATCTGTTTAGTAATGAAAACAATTAAAAATATCTCAAAGTTGAAAAAAGTTTGATTTATTATATTATTTGAATACAAAGTTTGATAAAAAAAATAAAAAACCATATCGAAAGCATTAAAATGAATTAAATCTCAATTAAAATAATCAATTAAAAATGCTTATTACTACAGGTAGGAATAGTATACTAAAATCTTAATTTAAACTTATTATAACATTATATATAGACCTATAGATTTAATCGAAAGAAAACGCAAAATTACCTAGAAATTATTTACTTTTAATTCAACTAGAAATAATTGAAACAAGAGAAAATAAACTACTAACCCTACTTATCAATGCATTCATTTGAGTTGTAACACCAAATTACAATAATCTAGTCATTTCCAAGAAAAGAAATGTATAAATCTTTTAATTTATTTTTTTAAGTGAGCTCTAAGCAAATGGAAATAGCAGTTCTTGTTCAACAGCATGTTCGTACTGTCCAAAAAAATGTTCTAATTAGGTATCAGAATTCATACTTCAAAAATTCAAAAAAAAACATGTTTATTTTCTTTCTTGTATATAATCATCTAGTTCCTGAACAGGGCACTCGGGGTGAAGATTAGTTTTATGAGGCAATTTAAATTAGAAACATAAAAAATAGCAATATGAAATTAGTAACATTCAACTGTCAATTTTAATTCAAACATTTAGTAGAAGGAGAGGCAAATTGAAAGCAAATACATTTCAATTAACTGCTATAACACTATCCTCAATATAATGAAAAAAAGTAATTTTCAAACAAGTGCATGAGCTTAAATTAATTTAAAAGAAAATAATTTCCATAAAATCAATTGAAATACGTTTATGTGTATTTAAGCGCTTTTTTTCGGCTCCATGCTCCATGGCATGGATTTTAGTGGAATCATGGACCATAGATGGTGTGTGGCGGCATAGAATCACAATAATTTTTCTGGCCCCTTCCCATTTTCTGCAAGCTCGATAGAACTCGAGATACTGAATTGTGATCCGGTGGGTAAATTTAAATCTTTTGTAATGCTTCACTTGCATGTGTTGATTTCTCACGTCGCTCATTCCCGTTCTTTTATTGTACAATTCTTAACCAATTTTCGAGAATAACGCGCACTTGAAATGTCTATTTTTCTATTACCTTTTTTAAATATCAATTACGTGTGTGCACTTTAAGTATGCATACATGCACTTCTAATTTTAAGAAATAAAAAAAGAAGTTTTTTGTAAATTATTTTTAATTTGAAAATAAGTTTCTCCTTCGATGGAATGATACTTACTGACTAGTTGTAAAAAATATATCTCTATTTGTACTTAAAATCTATAGCAAGGATATGGTAATCCCCCCCATGAGTACTACCTTGGCGTAGTGGGGAGGCTTGACGAGGTTGCCCGTCATCCAGACGCGTGATCAAGTCACTAACAGTACCCACCAAAAAATATATGATGAGTGACAACAAAAATAATAAATTACGGGTGGGGATATACACCCCGACGTGTGAGGGAGCCTCGACCTCAATCGGGCTTCTCTCCTGCATTCATGCTGGGGATAAGTCACCAGGGCATTTTTCAGTGGTGGAACACTTGGCCACTGAAGAATCAAAAATTACAAGTGAAAAAATCAACGACGCAAGCATGTTCGCCCGAAGGCCAAAACTACTGCGAACTCCGCCTCAAACAGTAGCCAAGCCTAATGAAGGCAGCGAGAAAACGTCGTGCAAGCAAACCTCCATCGAACGCTTTGCAACAGCGAAAAAGGTGCTTGTCCAAAACATTCCTCCTACACAAGGCGATGTAGCGAACGATACCAGAAGCGTAGTGGAGGCTTCGGGCAGTGGAGTCATCGATCCGAAGTGCCATTCTCCAGGGGCCATCAAAAGTCATATACTGAACAACGTGGAAGGCGAAACCAATGATGCTCAACAATAACAAGACCCTCTTGCTGACAGTATATCTAGAACTTCACCTGAGGACGACCTGATAACGAAAATAGCCGCTGACAGAAGTGAGGAAGAGCGTCTAACAAGGAACGTAAGCGCTATAATAAAAGTGATGAGAAATTCAACGAATGTCCAAAAAAATGTCAACAAGGACATCAAAAATGGGATTGACGAATTGGAGGACCTCGTTGGTAGCATCCAGCACTATCGCCGCAGGTGGCTACGGGGGGAGAGTGAATTGAAAGAGCTTAAGAAAGTTCCAGAAAATAAAACTCCCTTCACCGAAAATGCAACTCCTGTCGTAAATGGCAAAAGGGCGGCATGTAGCCCACTTAAACCTGACCGTAGGAAAAGGGCGAAGGGGCCGATACCAGTCGAGACAGGAGACAACAGTCAAGGGGAGGAGAAAAATGATGGCTTTCAATTGGTGCGCTCTAAATCGCAACAGAAGGCTGCGAAGAAGATACACCGAGCGACAACAAAAGATTCCAAACAGGTGCCCGAAAATCAAGAAGACACGAAACACAGCGCAATGTCAAAAAAGACCAGGAACAAGCAACGCAGGGATGCTCTACTGATCAAGCCTGCAGACGGGAGAACTTACGCCGAGGTCTTCAAGGAAATCAGGCAAAATGTGGAACCCGAAAAAAACGGTGTCTGTATACGAACAGTAAGAGCGACCAGAACAGGCGGTCTCCTGGTAGAACTCGGAGCGGAATCCACCGACAAGGGACGGTTCGAGAGCGCTGTCAAGGACTTTCTTGGCTCTAAAGCTGTTATCTCGACATTACAGCCAATGGCCTCTTTGGAAATAAGAGACCTTGACTGCATTGCGGATGTCAAAGAAGTAGAAGATTTCATTAGGCAAATTCTTCCTACGGCAGAGAGCTTTAGGGTAAGGCTAACGCCTACCAACCCTAGAGGACAAAGGGCGGCAATAATAGACATCCCAGAGAAAGACGCTGTGCAACTCGCGGCCAAGGAGAAAATTAAAATCGGCTGGGTTGTGTGCACGCTACGTCGGAGGGTAGCCCTCACTCGATGCTACAAGTGCCTTAACTTCGGACGCATCTCCTTGAACTGCAAGGGGCCAGATCGAAGCAAACTGTGCTACCGGTTTGGCACTTCCGGCCATAAGGCGAAAGACAGAAAAAGAAAAGAGCAAAGACATGATCCAAGTCCTGCAAATCAACCTACACCGTAGCTCAACCGCACAAGATTTACTAGACCAGATTGCAAGAGAGAAAAAGTTGAATTGTTGCTGATATCTGAGCAACACCACAACAAAGAGGAAGCTGGATGGTATTGTGATCGATCCGGCACACCCGCCATCTGGGTACGTGATAGGGCTCTACCCACAGCTCGGACTTGCTCCAGCGGAAATGGCTTCGTGCTCATTGGGTGTGCCAATTTGACATTCATAAGCGTCTATTTCACGCCGAATGAGTCAATTTCATGTTTTCAGAGCAGGCTCGATGAACTGGTGGAAGCTGTCTCGAGCACAGAAGGCCGAATCCTTGTTGGCGGTGACTTTAACGCCAAGACGATAGAATGGGGAATGCCTCTTCCAGACTCGAGAGGAAAAAGAATATAGAAATGGCGGCTAGGAGGCAACTTGTCATCATGAACGTTGGGAACACACCAACTTTTTGACGGGGAGGCTGTTTGGGAACTATTCCGGATTTGACATTTGCTTCGGACTCCTTAGTGCCTAGGATACACAGATGGAGGGTACTGGAGGACTACTCGGCGAGCGATCATCAGTACATTGCTTTCGCAATTGGCGAGTGTGCTACTCGACGCGTAGTAACCCAACCCTTAACTGTATGTCGGAATATATCTAAAATAGATGTTGACACGTTCGCCGCAGCTCTTATGAGAGGTGAAATGATGACGGTAACGGGGGGAGTCTCAGCTGAAAACATGGTGAACTCCACCATGAGGCTCATCAAGAATGCGTGCGACTGCTCTATGCCCAGGCGACGGCCTCGACACAATAAGCCTGCTGTATACTGGTGGTCGGCAGAAATCGCCGAAAAGCGGAGAGAATGTCACAAACTCCGCCGCGAATCTCAACATTTAAGAAATCGGGACGAGTCACACTCCCGAACGCTGGCATACAGGTCGGCTAGAAAAGTTCTCCGTAGGTTAATTAACGAAAGCAAGGCTCGCTGCTGGCGCAACCTAGTTGAGGACATCGACAGAGACCCGTGTGGGCTGGGTTACAAGCTTGCCGTGTGGAAATTAGGAGCTGCAAGGAGGCCCTGTGTCCTTGAAACGGAAAAAAATGGACGAGATTGTTCGAGCGCTCTTCCCTATGCATCCTATTCGTCCCGATGATGCAGATGTTGAATGTCCCGGAGAATGCCCACTTTTTACCGCCATCGAGCTGGATGATGCGGTGAAAGCTTTAAAATCGAAAAAGGCCCCAGGGCCAGACGTTATACCAGCGGAAGTGATACAGCTTGCGCATCGGAAGTGATACAGCCTCACAAGCTGCTCACCACTTTCAATGTCTATTTGCAGCAGGGCGCGTTTCCAAATTGCTGGAATGAGGCGAGGCTCGTGCTGATCTACAAGGGGAAGGGGAACGCGGAGCAACCATCTACATATCGGCCCCTATGTATGCTGAACGCCGCTGGGAAGGTGCTTGAGAGGCTCATTAGAGAAAGACTTGGAGAATCCATTCGAACTTCTGGGGATCTGTCTCCTCGGTGGTACGGCTTCAGGGCTGGTCGATCTACGATCGGTGCAATAGCAGAGGTAGTGTGCGCGGTCCAGCAGGCAGAAGCCCACAATCACTACTCGAGACGAATAGTACAGCTCATAACACTAGATGTGAGAAATGCCTTCAACTCTTCTAGATGGACAGATATTCTTGGTGCTCTGGAATATTTCTGGGTGCCGAGGTATCTGATGCGGCTATTGAAGGACTACCTCAAAAACCGGAAACTCATCTATGACACAAAGGGAGGCCGGCGAAGAATTGATTTGACATCAGGGGTGGCGCAAGGTTCCGTTCTGGGCCCGGACCTCTGGAATGTCTCGTACGATGAGCTTTTGAGGTTGCAGTTACCGGGGGAGTCTCGCCTGGTTGGTTACGCAGATGACGTAGCAGTACTAGTCGCCGGACGTACTGTCGGACAGACGCAGCTCAAACTCGGTGCGGTAATACGCGGAGTGAGCGAGTGGATGACAGACTGCGGGCTTAGGCTAACACTGGAAAAGACCGAGGTTGTCGTCCTCACCAAGAAGCGGATCCCTCGTGTTATCCCGGTTCAGGTGGGGGAAATGATCATCGAGTCAAAAGAATCAATCAGATACCTTGGCTTGATGATTGACTCGAAGATGAGTTTTTTCGAGCAGGTTTGAGCGTCAACGGATAAGGCTTTCTGGCGAGTATCGGCTCACAGTCGCCTTATGGCCAACACGCAGGGACCAACCTCGAGCAAAAGACGTCTACTGATGAGTGCAATAGAGTCAGTGCTCTTGTAGGGCTCCGAGGTTTGGGCTGTCGCTCTTAGTAAAGAGACGCACCGAAGGCGTCTGGCACAGGTGCAGAGGCAAGGAGCTTTGCGGATAGTGGCTGCATACCGCACTGTCTCTGAGCCTGCAGTGCTGGTAATCTCGAGGGTGATTCCTATTAAGTTACTTGCAGACGAACGGAAACGTGTATACTTACGTAGGGGGGATTCGGCAAGAGAAACCGTCAGCCGAGAGGAACGGAGAAGAACCCTAACCTTGTAGAAGCAAACATGGGAAAACGAAACGCGAAGCAGGGGGACTGTACGGCTGATTAGTGACTTGGGGCCGTGGTTCTACAGAATGCATGGTGAGACTGATTATTATCTGACGCAACTACTCAGTGGTCACGGGTATTTTCAGTCTTACCTGTATAAGATGGGAAAGATACCATCCCCAACTTGCGTGTTCTGCCCAGGGATGACGGATGACGCCTGCCATACGTTCTTTACGTGTAATAGATTCACAAGACTCCGTTCGCATCTCTTGGAGAAAATTGGCGTAATTTCCCCAGAAAATGTAACGGGAAAAATGATGCAATCAAAGGACAATTGGAACTGTGTGTCGCATTACGTACGGACAGTACTTATTATAAAGAAGGGCATGATGGATCGCTTGGCGAGGGAAGGGAGATCTCTGTAACGCAATTCTCTCTAATCGCAATTCTTTCCTATCCATCCGTGGGGAAAGAGAGATTTCCCTTAGCCTGAAGGCACCGCTAAGCGATGATTAATGAGGCCTTGTCCGAAGTAATGTGACAAACAGTTCCAGGCTAGGTTCTCGGTGTCACAGGGGAGGTGTTTAGTTGGTAGTCCGGTAGCGGGGGAGTTCGACACTCAGGGCGTAAATAGCCTTCACCTCCCAAACAAAAAAAAAGGATATGGTAATAACTTAAATTTTAAAAATTCACACATTTTGCATATAATCCTCAATAAAACATAATTATTTCCAGACATTATTATGTGATTAGTCTGGTGGTTTTTGAAATCCCGACAGTGTCATAAAAAGGGGAAAAGGATTATTATTTATTGAGGATGGTCGGCAGATGTGGTGCATGATGTAACTCATCGAGGCTGCGAGGAATTCATTATTTGGGCGCGGTACACGTCGAATGAATTTTTTTTCACGTCTTCCTCTCCCGACGAGCGTAATCCAACTGGTCGATTCACTATCCCGCAGGGTTCCGTCATGGTGGCTTTTATCCCGCAAATGTGTCACCCTGACGGCATTATCACACTTCTAGGTGAAAGATCTTAACTAGAACTCTCAAGTGTGTCATCTTGTCGGAATTGCTACACTTGAGAGGTGGATTACAACAAAGTTTCTTGCATATTCCTGGATGGCGTTTCCTGGAGGGGTTTCCATTACTGACTCATACTCAACTTTTTGAAAGCTTAGTGTTGATGAAAATGACGATATTGTTCATTATATTCACATATTCAATGATATTGTTTATTATATTCATTAATTTTGGAATGGTGCTGTAAGTGTTGAATATTTATGGTTGAAACTTTAGACCCAGAGTCGATTCATGCTCGAAATGGTTTTTTGAATATTATGAATATTAGTTATGGGAAAACATGTATCTCCAAAGTTTGGGCAGGTAAATATCGGCAGCCCGATATCGGACTCTCTGATTTTACTTTAATTTTTTATTTAACATTTTTTTCTTAGTGGCAACAACGTTCATAATTCGGACGATGTGGAACAAGCAATCTCGATATATTTCCCTCAAAAAATAATCGATTTTTACCGATTTGGGATTCATTCTATTATTGATTAAAAAATCAAAGTTGATTCGTTCAAATTTAATGCGTCAAGCTTACGAGTGTTAGTAGTTAGCACAGCTATAGCGTAATTATTTACAAGTGCATACCCATCTCAAATTGCACTCGATCGACTAGATCTTAACAACGATGGAAGCTTATCAGAAAATAAACTCAAGCAAACCCACCAAAGGCTGATTCAATTTCTAGCAATCTGGTTCACTTTATCGATATAACTTAGATGCTAGTTGAAGGAGTGAGCATGGATCTTCAATGTTAAAAACTGTTTTAGGAAATGCACCAACAACCCAATGAAGCACATGGCGTAACTCGCAAACGAGACGTCAGAATATTGCATATGATTTCATAAGAAAATGATATTACTCTGTGTCGAATGCAAGTTGACTCTAATTGTACTAATTTTACTTTGCAATCTTTTTCCAAAACAAACAATTTTAATTTCACAGCGCTTTGAGTCATTGGTAAGCTCTAAATTCAGGTAATTATTAATCATTTGTTTAAATGCCTTATTAAAAAATATGGCTTACCCGGGCTAAACGATGCCCGCGAGATGATTTTCCCCTTTTTCTCATGCTCACTCAAGCTTTTAAAGCAATCACATCAAGTATTCTCGCTCAAGCTTTTAAGGCAATCGCATCGATTAGCCTCGCTCAAAATCTTAAAGCAATCGCATCAAATATATTTTTTAGTTACGTACAAGTTACATAAGACCATCTGCCTCACACCTGGTTATGTAACCAGAAACGAATTAACAAAAGGGAAAGTATCTTAAAATGTAAGAATCCCTAAAACTCATTAGCACGCAATGAAATATATGCAAAATCTAAGAGTCCCTAAGTCTCATTAGCATGCAATAAAACAAAGACGAGATGTAAGAATCCCTATAACTCATGTACAATCAAGTCCTAACGATCCTTTGGTTGGTAAGATAAAATTTAAAATATTTTGTAAGTATAAATTGAGCTCCGACTTATATGTGAAGTCTTATATGTGTAGTCTTGTATGTGAAGAAAAATAAAAATGAAGCGTTAGATTTAAATGAACTCATTTAAATTTATATTTCTTCTGGGAAAATTAAACCACTTAACTGGCGCAGTCGGACAACAAACCATAGATTCTCCGGAGGAAAACATTAGGCTCGAATTTCTTTGGCCATCAAGACTCAGAAACTGGAGCAATACACGAACTAAGGCGTTGCAGTTTAGCAACAATGGACTTTAAACATTTATCGGCGTATGGAAACAAAGTTGATCTATTTTCATTCATCGACACAATCTACGTCGTGAATTCAATTCCGCTCGAAAAAGAACACAAATGCATCAACAGATCCGTACAAAATTCGTAGGCATAGCATGTGAGCTGATGCACAGTCAAATTGGCAGGAAATCAAGACTCTACTCGTCAACCATTTCGACATCCCGGAAAAGCCCGATTCACAACCCCAGATCAGCTGTATGTGTATGTGTAATGTATGTGTAAGTGTTTATTTAAGCTAAATCATAAGATTTGTTATAGTAAAGAGTATTCCGCGACCCAAAAAAGAGAGTTAATTAAAACAAAAAATCAAATAGTAAAAAATACGTTTGTGAAATAGTGCCCTGAGCCGATTCGCGCAACAATCCATGCATATAAATCCGAAACGCTAGAAGACGCTTATAAAGTCTTAGTGAATACCGGGTATCCAAATCACGGATCAAAGCAACGCGAAAAATTTTCCTTAGGGCAAAATCAAGCTAGTTTGACTCCTTCCGTTTCTAAAATGCAAATGGTTACTATGAGAATCATAACCCTCAGAGCTCTATTAACAACCGAACAAACTTTAATTAACACAATAATAATTTAACTCTTCCCTCTGACGTATCTATGTACACGGCTTCTTCCCTAGAGAATCCTCTGAAAATATACAATATTCGATAAATGGAAGCTCAGTAGCGACTGATGGATATTATTCCGATTTTCCGCAGGAATTTGCCATTCAAGTTAAAATTGAACAGATACCCGGTTTTCATACTCATTTAGAGACTTTGTAAAAACGTTTCTAATATTACAATTGAGGACAAATACGCCATTCCTAAGATCGATAATATTCTTGGGAAATCAGGGAGTGCAAACAATTTTACTACGGCAGATCTGGCGAAAATGTTTCTTCTAATCGAAATTAAACCCGGAAAGAGAATTTCCGCCCCCACGTACCCGAGGAAATTGAGCACATCACGGAATATAACCCTGAACCAATTGTGGACTACGATTCGACTGGTGACACTCGAGTGTGAACGGCTCCAATCTAACGATCATACGATCTCCGTCCCGGTAAAACCTTGGCAGGCCTCGGAGTACGTTCGAAGCTCGCACCATTGAGTTGGTGGTGTAGGTTCGGTTGAGACAAACTCCCGACTAGCGCCGGTCTGGCCCTGAGCACCTGTCTCCATAAGGGCTGGTGCCAACCCTCGCATGGCCTCCCTGCTTAGCAAAGATAACCATGGGACCAATAAGGCGGCTACACACACGAGCAGAGATAGCGGCTCTGAGGGGGGACCCATAAGAAATGATAACAAACAAATTATAAACAAAAGAAAATATGTCAGAACAGAATTTGGGCGCAGCAAGAAAACCATGCGCACACCAGACCGACCAAAACAAGAAGAACAGAGCCTCTTGCAACCTGGAAGAGACGAACACACGGTGGAGAAATGCGAAACGGTTGAGAATGCTATGGTTGTTGCCATCACCACCGAAGCAACTGAAGCACGGGACACAAATAAAGAAATCCCTTCACGTCAGACACGGAGCACTTCGATGATCATGGATCGTGCAGAGGAAGAGCGGCTATACCGTAAAGCAGAAAGGGTTATTAAACGCATCACTGCCACATGCAACGCACAAACGAACCTTAGCAAAGAGTTAATATTGAGAAAGGTGAAAAGAGCTCAAGCTGGTTTCGAACACGCGTCCCTGCCGATTCTCGTCAGGTGCCAACTCACAGGCCGGGATGCATCGATTGGCACTACCAGCTTAGGTGGATGTCGACTGGTTATTTACTAGTTATGAATATTGCTCTACAGTTTTGAACTTCTCCTATATTCCAAATTGCCTTAAGTCTGGCTTTATCAATTTCAGAAGTTTTTGGTAGATCAATTTTTCCATTTTCACTTACAACATTGTGTGATTTATACCGAACACGCCGAATACTGATTTCGAACACGCGTCCCTTGAAACCAGCTTGAGCTCTTTCCACCTTTCTCAATATTAATTCACTTTCGAGATATTCGACAAATTTGATCAGAACTTCCGCACCCATGAGTCTTCGCTGAGTTAGCTTAGCAAGGGTATAAATCACTTACAATGTTGTAAGTGAAAATGGAAAAATTGATCTACCAAAAACTTCTGAAATTGACATAGCAAAGAGGTTAAAAACAGAGTTCTGGAGTTGGAAGACCTCCTAACCCGATTAGGTCGTTATAGACGCAGGTGGCTAAAGGCAGAGGAAGAGCAACAAGCTAATACATTTGACAGCGCAGTAGCCGTCCCGATTTCTTTCGCCACCAAAAGGTTGGCGTGCAGTCCAATCAAAGGGGATCGGGATAAACGGAGGAAGGACGGGGACAGGACGCCGAACGATCAAATCGCGATTGAGGAGGGTTTTCAGACGGCACTATCCAAAGCTGCCAAAAACGCAGCTAAACGCAGCAGTGAATCATCGCAGATAACCCAGGAAACTAAAATTAAGAAGCGTCGAAAACCCATTGGGCAGGCACTGCTGGTTAAGCCCACCGACGGTAGATCCTATGCGGATGTTCTGCGAGAAATCAAGGGAGCTGTAAAACCCGAAGACATACAAACTGCAATAAAAGCTGTACGGCCAACTCGCTCGGGGGATTTACTTGTTGAGTTTGGATCAGATGCAAACAATAAAGACGCGTTCCGCGACGCAGTCAAAAGAGTCCTTGGGGAGAAGGCAACTGTAGCCTTACTCGAGCCTAAGGCCACACTGGAAATTAGAAACATTGACTGCGTTACGGATCTGCCCGAAATAGAAGACGCCTTAAAACGCGACTTCCCCGTACTAGGCGAAACGAAAGTCAGGCTGGCCAAACCGAACAACAGGGGTCAACGCATGGCCATAATCGACCTCACAGAGAGGGAAGCAGAACAGCTTCTGAAGCAGGGCAAAATAAGAAAAGGGTGGGTTATTTGTCGGATACGGCAAAGGGCCATTCCCCTTCGGTGTTTCAAGTGCCTCGGATAAGGTCATGCCGCACACACATGTAATGGAACTGACCGAAGCTCCTCGTGCTGCAATTGCTGTAAGACAGGGCATAAAAAGAAGGAATGCACAGACGAGTCACACTGTGTTCTCTGCCAGGAGTATAACCCGAGACCAGATGATTTGAAACATATTCCGGGCACAGGGAAGTGTCGGGTCTTCCAAGAAGCCCTAACCAAGGCAAAAGCGCTTCTGCAATGATTCGTATACTCCAAATCAATCTACATTGAAGTATCATCGCCCAAGACCTACTGGAACAGTTCGCGAGAGACAGGCAAGCTGACTTACTACTGCTGAGCGAGCAACATCACACCAGAAACTCATCAACATGGTATCCTGACGAATCCGGTACAGCCGCCATCTGGGTTCGGAACAGTGCACACCTACAAATGCAGGATCGGGGGCGAGGAGATGGTTTTGTTTGGGTTCGGTGTTCGGGAACTACACTCTTCAGTGTATACCTAACTCCGAACGAATCGTTGTCGTCCTTTCAACTTAGGTTCAATGCTTTGGAGGACGCTGTTTCGAGTATTGAGGGCCATGTGCTCGTCGGAGGGGACTTCAATGCAAAGGGAATCGAGTGGGGCATGCCCCAGTCAGACGCTCGGGGCAAACGGATCGTGGAAATGGCAGCACGAACTGGGCTCGTCGTATTGAACACAGGCCACACCTCTACTTTCCGTCGATGGGGTTGCGTCGGCACCATACCTGATGTGACATTCGCCTCAGAGTGCCTAGCACAATCAGTTATAAATTGGAGAGTACTTGAGGATTACTCGGCCAGTGATCACCAGTATATAGCTCTGGAGATCCATCACGATGCTTCCCGAAGACCACGCGCTTGTTCTTCTGCGCTCCGGTGGAATACTGAGAAAGCGGATATTGAGAAGTTTGTTGAAGTGCTTATGGCACGATCACCGCTGTCGGAAGCAACGCTAGAGGACGGAGAACCCGCGGCAAGAGATGTCGTTAACGCAACTATGAGAATCATTACATCCGCCTGCAGGTCTTTAATGCCCCTACGAAGACCCCGGCACAGCAAGCCTCCAGTATACTGGTGGTCACCTGAAATTGCCGAAAAACGAAGGCAGTGTCACAAACTACGACGCAGGACACAGCGAGCTCGAACCCGGGAAGAGGCATGTATCCAATTAGCTGCTTACAAGTCATCTAGAAAATGCCTCCGTAGACTTATCAACAGCAGCAAGGCCAACCGCTGGCAAAACCTGGTGGACGACGTGAACAGAGACCCATGGGGCCTGGGCTACAAAATAGTAATGCGGAAGTTCGGTGTCCAAAGGTGACCTCACTCATACGAGGCAGAAAAGATGGACGAAATCGTGCAGGCTCTCTTCCCCATGCATCCCGCCATCGTTGAAGCCGTTCACTATGAAACACCAATGGAAATTCCATTTTTCACGAAGATGGAATTGGAAAAAGCAGTCTTGTCTATGAAGGCCAGAAAGGCTTCAGGAGCAGATGGGATTCCAGCAGAGGTGCTACAAATGGTCTTCCACTTTTCCCCTGACCTGCTCCTCCGCATGTTCAACACATGCCTGCGCGAAGGGCTGTTCCCGGAGTGCTGGAAGGTGGCGAGACTTGTGCGCATTACGAAGGGAAAAGGGGATCCCGAGTCGCCAGCTGCATACCGCCCACTGTGTATGCTTGACACGGTCGGAAAAGTTTTTGAAAAACTTATCAGGGGAAGACTCGCTGACGTGATTCGTATTGCCGGGGATCTATCTCCACGGCAGTATGGCTTCAGAGCAGGCCGCTCCACCATCGATGCAATTGGAGAAGTAGTGAGCGCGATCCGACGTGCGGAGTCTCACAGTATTTCCACACGACGGGTCGTCCTGCTGGTTACTCCGGATGTCCGAAATGCATTTAACAGCGCTAGATGGGTGGATATTCTGGAAGCGCTAGAAAATCGTTTTCAAGTACCAGTGTACCTGATGCGGATTCTCAGGAACTATTTGAAGGACCGCAGCCTACTTTACGACTCGAAGGAGGGTAGGCGAAGTACAAATCTTACTTCAGGTGTCGCTCAGGGCTCTATCCTTGGCCCGGACCTGTGGAACATCTCCTACGATGGACTCCTGCAGCTTGAACTGCCGGAAGAGTCACGTTTGATCGGCTATGCGGATGATATCACGGCGCTGGTCGCTGGACGCACAGTAGACCATGCGCAGCTCAGACTCAATACGTTAATGCGGAGGGTAATGGGCTGGATGACCACTCACGGATTAAAGGTGGCACTGGAAAAACCGAAGTGGTCATCCTAACGAAGAGGAGAATCCCCAGAATACGGCCTATCAGTATAGGGGACGAGCTGGTCGAATCGAAATCAGCAGTAAAGTACCTGGGCGTCCTGATAGACTCGAAGATGAGTTTTCCCAACAAATCAGGGCAGTAGCTGACAAGGCTGCAGCGCGTGTGATGGCACTCACCCGATTAGTGGCCAACATAGGGGGGCCCACCACATCAAGGAGACGGCTCTTAATGAGCGTTGTGCAGTCGTTTCTACTCTACGGATCAGAACTGTGGGGCGACGCTCTCAGCAAGGAGTTACACCGGAAGCGGTTGGCACAGGTGCAGAGACAAGGAGCATTGCGAATCGCATGCGCATACCGAACGGTCTCCGGGGTGGCAGCGCTGGTAATCGCAGGGGTGATACCCATCACCCTCCTTGCGAGGGAGCGCAGAAGTATTTACCTGCACAGAGGCGAAGATCGAAGAGAAAAGATTACCAAGGAAGAGAGACGTCGCTCTCTCAGTGATTGGCAACAGTCCTGAGAGCAAGAAACAAGGGGAAGGTGGACTGCACGTCTGATCCCTGACCTGAGGCCGTGGTTCAGTCGAGTGCATGGTGAGACCGATTTCTACTTGACCCAGCTCTTAAGCGGGCACGGTTGTTTTCGGTCCTACCTGTACAAAATTGACAAAGCACGGTGTCCTAACTGTGTGTTTTGTGCAGGAGAGTTGGATGACGCCTGCCACACATTCTTCTACTGCAAAAGGTGGAGCCAGCAGCGAGGGGTCCTACTCAGCGAAATCGGAGAGCTTTGTCCGGAAACTATCGTCGGAGTAATGCTGGAAACAGTTGACAATTGGAATCGCGTGGCGCAATATGCTCGGGCAGTGCTTACATTAAAAAAAGCTTTATTGGAGCGCTGGGAGGCATCGGGGATGGATGGATCTCTTTTGTAGCACTTCCTTCCTCTCCCGTCCTTCCCGTTAGAGAAGAGATACCCATAATGCGAAGGCGCCTCTAGGCGTAGGAACACGAGGCCTAGCCCGAAGTAATGTGTCAAACGGTTCCAAGCTAAGTTCTCAGGTTGACAGGGGAGATGTTTAGTGGGTAGTCCAAAAGCATTTTGCATCTGGGAGTCCCACACTCAGGGCGTAAACAGCCTTCACCTCCCTACCACATAAAAAAAACCGGAGATCGTCACAAAACCGCTTTCTCCACAGATGAAGGGAATTTCAAATTCACTAGAATGCCATTTGGGTTGAAAAACGCACCAGCAACTTTCCAGCGACTCATGGATTCCATTTTGAAGGAATATTTTGGAAAAGATTGCATTGTTTACATGAATTACATTCTTATCTTCAGCACTTGCATTGAAGAGCACGAGGTTGCCTTGCGGGAAATCTTGCTAATGCTACGCCAAGCACAGCTCAAAGTTCTGTTTACGATCTGGCTCTTTTGCCAGAACGGGTCAGCCTTTGATAAAGTTCATGCAATATCCACAGCACTTGAACCGGGATATCGGGGCGAATTGCGAATCTGCGGACCACTACGGCACTTGTTACCGTGATATTTTCGCCGAGCTCCTCTTTGTCAATGAAACACAGAGGTTAGAAGACTAACAACTTTATTTTAACGTAAACTCTTTATATACAAAAATATTTAACTTACTTGCTAGAATAACATCTGACCATAATTCACACGTCGTGAGCCAAATGCACATTCACCTTGAATATCTGGTAATCTTGGTGTCACATAGCCAAAATGTCATGCGAGTAAAGATGTGCATGAGCACGAGCAATAGTGGACAATTATTACATTTTGCTGACGACGCGTCTGGCTGTTTGTGGGAAACTTTAAATCTAGATACTTTTTATTACAAAATGAAAAATTTTTCTTCCTAGGAATTATGAATTCTAGGAACTATGATAATGAACAAGTTCAACTATCTAAAACCTCGTTTCTAAGGAAAAACACAAAATTTCTTGGTCATGTTAATACCCCCGAGGGCATTAAACTAAACCATGATAAACTCAAGGCTATTCAGAAGTTTCCAATACCCACAAATCAAAAACAAGTTAAATAAATTTTGGGACTCACTGGATTTTACCACAAATTCATTAAAGATTGCGCTAAAATAGCCAAACTAACCACAACATTAAAAAAACATAGCAAAGTAGACGTTTATGATAAATATTACGTCGACACTTTCGAAAAGCTTAATCCCATACTGGTTCATCCGGAGTTCGAAAAGCAAATCGCTTTGACCACAGGTGCCAGCAATTTTGCCATAGGCGCAGTGCCAAGTCGAAATAATAGACCTGTCAGTTTTGCATCCACAACCTTACACGCGAATTACACATAACCCTCAAGACCTCAATACTAATCCTAATAATAAGGATATTACCACTAAGTTTAGTTAAAACTTATATTATAATACTTACATTATAGTTACTAAGTTCAAATCATTATAAGTAGGACTCACAACAAAAGATCAAATATCCATGACTCAACAATAATTGTTTATCGATATAAATATTATGCATACTTAGCACATTTGTAACAAAGATATGACCACTCAACAATAATTGTTTATCGATATAAATATTATGCATATTCAGCACATTTATAACAAAGATCTGATGCGATCACCAAGCGAAATGCAAACTGCAGACCTAATCAAAATAATACTATTTAAGCAAGAGACCACTTTGAGTCGGTGGCAATAGTTCAAGTTCAATTATTCAAGTTGGTCAAGTGATACAGTTCAGTTAGTATTCAATGTTCAAAAGTTAAAAAGATAATAAAGTGTTTCATGAAAAAATCAAGTGTTCTTATTTCCGAGGAAAGAACTCGTAAGAGTATATTTTTTATTTTTTATTTTTGAGAATAATCAATAACATAACTGGCGCAGTCGTCCGTCATAGGAGGGAGGAACCTCTATGACAAAGAATCTCTGACACAAAGAGTCGCGTTCAAGTAAAAATTGGAAAAAGTGACTCGTGTAAAAGTGAACTTAACAAAAATTCCTTCGATTAGAGAAAATCTGGTCAAAGTAAAATAAAACAAAAGGTTTGAAAAGTACGCCCACAAAGGTAGCTAAGGAAAACTTAGACTATTAAGGGTAGGGAAAAAAAACAAAACTTTTTAATAAAATAAAACCCAAATTAGAGAAAATCTAATTTTAACAAAAACCAATAAAATAATAAAATTAAAATAATAACACCAATTAATATACTGTATTGCAAAGCAGTGAGCTGCATTTTAGGAAAAAGCGCTCAATTCTCTGTGGTAAACACTGAGGAATTCTAATAAAAAGTGTAACAAGGTCCTCCAGTACCATAAACTGTACAGTGGAGACAAAAGTCTCACAAAATAAATTAAACGCATCTTCAAAATAATGGCGGAACAGGAAATACCGTTGCCATTGGACCTCTCGTTCGATGAAATACTAAAGGAAGTACGCAGACTACCGATATACAATGGAGATAACAGAGAGTACGCTTTATCTTCTTGGCTGGAGGAAGCACAAACCATTCTCAATTTGGCTCAGGGAAACCAGCAAGCGTATCTATTCAGACTCGTCCTGCACAAAATTCAGGGATCAGCCAGAAACACAATACAAAAAATACCAGATCCAACGTGGTTAACGATTAAAGCAATCCTCATCTCAACATTCGGAATCAACGAATCATATAGCAGCATAATCAATAGGATACATAAGGTAAGCTTCAAAAATGTCGACGACGCATATCATACTCTAAATAAATTATTAAATAGAATAAATACTAAGTACCTACAAGATCCGCAACAAAATGTACATTTAGAATTTAACACAGTCCGAAACGAAGGGTTGGTCTTAAACAAATTTAAATCCCTTCTGCCAGAATACAAATCATTTTTACTTGAAATGAGAAATTGTCAAACACTCAACCAAGCATACAATATCCTTAGAGAAATTCAATACAACACTGACAATAACAATCCAGTACAAAACATTAACCCTCGTACTCGTCCAAATCATAGAAATTATAACCAAAATCCAAACAATTACCGAAATCAAAATAATCGGTACAATCAAAATTCAAATCAAAACAATCGGTACAATCAAAATTCAAACCAAAATAACCGACACAATCAAAATTCATTTATGCACCGCCAACAAAATAACTATAATCCTTCTAGGAACAATTACAATAATCGTTTTAATAATTATAATCGCCCACAAAATAATCAAAATAACAGACAAGAACTGATGCAAGTTGACAACTCGAACATGTACAGAAACAGAGACAATAATCCAGAACCTATGGACGTAAATTTTCAGCAATGTGCCTCGGAAACCCTTTACCAGTAATCGACTTACAAATAGAGAATGAAGTAGTTCCAACACTTATAGATACTGGCGCTTCTATTTCTAGTATAGACAAAAAATGTTTTCCCTTTATAAAAAAATAAAATTAAATAATCACATAACAGTTAACGGCCTAGGTGGCACATGCCATGTCACGGAAAAAATAAAAACCAACATGCCAGTAGAGTTCAAACTTCCTGAATCTCACAAAATTATGTGGAACGTCATGGATTTCCATGATAAAACTTTTAAAGCAGTGATAGGTCAAAATCTACTGCATCCATTAAACGTTAAATTATATTTGGGAGAAGGAACCATGGAAGCTAATAATCAAAAATTAAAATTTAATTATGCCATCCCTGAAGAGATAAACTTTCAAAGTAAGCTCAGTGCGACGAATAACCGTGATAAGCTGTTTAATGAGTTAAATAAAGAGGAAGCGAATTCGCTAAAAAAGATACTCAATGAATATGAGGATCTACTCTATAAGGAAGGAGAAAATCTTTCCTCTACCACTCAGACAAAACACGAAATAATCACCAAAAACAATAAACCCCTGTATTCCACAATCTATCGATTTCAGCCTGTCCATGAAAAGGAAGTAGAAGAACAAATTAGCGAAATGCTGAAACAAAAAATCATCCAAACCTCAAATTCCCCTTATAATGCTCCAATATGGGTAGTTCTCAAAAAAATGGATAATTCACAAAAGCAAAAGTGGAGAATAGTTATCGATTATAGAAAACTAAATGAGGAAACAATTGATGACAAATTTCCGATTCCTAACATTGAATCAATATTTGACAAACTTGGAAAAGCACAGTATTTTACAACTCTGGATTTGGCGAAAGGCTTTCACCAGATCGAAGTCAGCGAACATAAAAATCATAAAACAGCTTTTTCAACCCCACAAGGTCATTATGAATTCATTAGAATGCCCTTTGGTCTCGAAAATGTACCGGCAACTTTTCAACGTATGATTAACGAAGTTCTTAGAGAATTCATCAACAGAATTTGCGTAGTATACTTGGATGACATCTTGATATTTGCCACATCACTCCAAGAAATGGAGATTAACATAAAAAAAATATTTGGCGCTCTGAGAAAATACAAACTTAAAATTCAAACAGACAAATGTAAGTTCTTTGCCAAATCAACTGAGTATTTGGGTCACATATTGACAACCGAAGGAATTAAACCAAATCCTGGAAAAATTGATGCCATTAGAAATTTAAAAATCCCCGGTACCACAAAACAAATAAAATCTTTCTTAGGTATCACCGGCTATTACAGAAAGTTTATTGATAATTATGCAAAAATAGCCTTACCTTTAACAGATGCTCTAAAGAAAAATCGAAAAATTAATACAGAAGATCCCAGTTACATCGCGGCTTTTGAGAAGTTGAAGGATCTAATTACTAATTATCCCATATTACATTACCCTGATTTTAAACAAAAATTCACGCTTACTACTGACGCCTCAGATAAAGCTTTAGGTGCAGTACTATCTCAGCAAGGACATCCAATATCCTTTGCTAGCAGAACTCTAAACGAGCATGAAAGAAATTATCCGACAGTAGAAAAAGAATTATTAGCTATTGTTTGGGGAACTAAATATTTTAGACCCTACCTATACGGTACAAAATTCAACATTCAAACAGATCACAGACCCCTTGTATGGCTTAGCAACTTTAAGGAACCAAACTCTAAATTACAGAGATAGAAAATAAAATTGAACGAGTTCAATTTCAATATTGAATACATAAAAGGAAAAGATAATAAAGTGGCAGACTTCTTGAGCAGAATCGACGCAGAAAAAGGCGAAATTAACGTTTTAACCAACAACAATAATCAAGAAAACGCAATAGAAATAGACGATAGTGAACATGTAACTATACACAGTTCTCCCGAGAATGAAAATGACCATATAGCAATTAGGGAAGGAATAGTAAATATATATAAAACTCAAATAATAATAGTGGAAAGAAAATATAAGGAATTTGAATCAATAAACAAAAAGCGAAAGATATTCATAGAAAAGAATGACATAAATGACGAAAACAAAATAATAGATATACTTAGGAGATACATACCAGAAAAAGGATATGTAGGAATATTTTGCGAACTAGATGACCATACATAGAACAAAGTGCAAGTAGCAATAATAAAATTATATTCAAATAATAAGTACCTCAAATTCATTAAATGTACAAATAAAGCAATAGATTTAACTAGTGAAGAACAATGTTTGGAGAGAATCAAGGAAATACACGAAAAAAGTAATCATCGTGGAATCATAGAAAATTACGCAGAAATTAAAAATAAATATCACTTTAATAAAATATTAAAAGTAATCACAAAATATATAAATAACTGCGAAGTATGTAATTTGGTAAAATATGACAGAAAACCTTTAAAACCAGAATTCAAATTAACAGAAACCCCCGAGGATATAAATGAAATAGTACATATTGACATATTCTTTATATGTAAACGACAATTCTTTACTACAATAGATAAATTTTCGAAACATTTATACGTTAAAGAAACTACAGATAAAAATGCGATAACTTTCATACAACTTATTAGAGAAAGAAATGCTATACTAGGAAAACCCAGAAAGATAGTTGCCGATAATGAGTTCAATATGATAAACGTAAAAGACTTCTTCAGAAGAGAAGAAATTGAAATTCATTTTAACTCACCAAAATCACATACGAGTAATTCAGACATGAGTCGATGTCATAGCACATTATTAGAGCAAATTAGAACATTAGCGATAACCGAACCTGAACTAAATATTGTGCAACGAGTTCTAAAAGCAACAGAGCATTACAATACCAATATACATTCAGTAACCCAAGCAAAACCAATCGACATACAATATGGTAGAATAGATAAAACCAAAATAAATAAATTGTTAATTAATAGAAAGACTAAATGGATTGATTACCACAATAAAAATAGAGAGAAATTACCAGAAATCGACCAAAAAGAAGTATTTATCAAAAACTACAAAAATGAACGTCATAAGGAGAAACCTAAGTACAGAAAAATTGAGATAATAAAAGATAATTTAGGAAATATAATTTCAACAAAAAAAGGTAGACATCAAAATAGGATACACCCAATTCGTATAAAAAGAATTAAGAAGCATACGAGAACAGAATCAAAACCAAGATCAGAAATACCAAATACAGTAAGCATTCCGAATACGCTTACATTAGAACAGAAAACAATCATTAATAATGCATTATATAATGGCCCCTTAAACGAGACTCTTGCGTCAAACTTCAATCTGAATATTACTCGAACTGATATCTCCACTTTAATTGATCAAAAATGGGTAAACGATCAAATAATTAATTTCTATTTGATCCTCATCAGTAAACGAAACGAGGATTCTGTAAACCTACCCAAAGTTTATACCATGAACACATGCTTTGTCCCGACACTCAAAAAGAAAGGATTTAGTGCAGTCAAGAAATGGACGCGAAAAGTAGACATTTTCTCATACGATATAATTCTGATCCCGGTTCACGTAAATGAAAGACATTGGTGTTTGGCTACGATCGATCTACAGAGTAAAAAAATAAAATATTATGATTCATTAGGAGGCAGCGATAATGGAATATTAGATACATTAGGTGAATATTTAGCAGACGAATCGGAAGATAAGTTGTGTAAAGTCCTCGATATAAATACATTCACAAAAGAAAACGTGCGAAACGCCCCAAAACAGGAAAACGCAAATGATTGCGGTATATTTACTTGCATAGCAGCAGAATTCATTGCCAGAAATCATAAATTAGACTACTCTCAATGTCATATCCCATACTTTAGACAAAAAATTATCCTAGAAATAATACAGGGAAAATTATTACAATAAAAACCCTTTGCCTTTACAGAAACCTACACCCAACAATCATTGGACACCCAAACTCATACCATTTTTATTGATCCTAACGTTTACAATTGTACAAGCAGAAATTACCATTGAAAAGCTACAAACCGAATCCGGAATAATATTAATAAAAAAAGATCCAATTAGACTAATCAAAAACTATAAAAGAATTTATCACAAAATAGACTTAGTTCAATACGAAAAGGCACTAGACGAAATAACTAACGAAATCTATCCCGACCCCCATATGTCAGAAACAATTAAATATATAAAAGGAGAACTAAAATTGTTGCATTTCGATAGAGAGAAAGCTAAACAAGTTTCAATGCAAATTAATACACCTAAACCAAAACGACAATACGATAACAGACAAAATACTGGACAAACTACGACGACATATTTACCTGACAAACAAAACTCTGTAATTGTTAGTAGATAGGAACGCGGATTAATAAACCCCATCGGAAAAATTTATAATTTATTATTTGGATTAATGGACAACGACGATTACGAAGAGATCACAGAACATTTAAGAATAATAGATACAAATAATCACACCATCATAGAGTCAATGAATAATCAAATTCAAGTTAACAACGTTTTTCAATCTAACCTTAACAAAATTGTTGACAACATTAACAAAACTAACAAAGCCTATAATCAGTTAGCTAGAGACATTAATAATCAGACACAAACAATAAATAAAATTCTAACAACCATTCAACTAAATTATAATCTTGACCTTATAAGGGACGAGTAAAAAAAAATAATTGACAATGTAAATTCAGCTAAAACAGGAATCATGACTAGATCCATATTAACATACGATGAGATAGACTTTCATAATTTATCAGTAGAGGAATTAAAGGAAATAGCAATAAATGTATTAACACAAGAAAGAAAAATAATATTTGTCATTAGCATCCCTTTTTTAACTCAACCCCTATTATCCTATTATGTAAGAAAAATACCTAACTCAAAATCAGAAACTTTGGATATAAACATTAAAGAAGTTGTACTTTACAATGGAGAATATTATGAACCAGAAAAAAGGACTAAATCTTTAAATAATCTTTTAAAATGTAAAAATATTAACTGTATAAGAACATATGAGGATGATAATAATGTAATAGAAATTGAAAAAGGATTAATACTTACTGTTAACATAGATACTAAGATAAAACAAAATTGTAATGAAAAAACATATTACTTAAATGGAACATACATAATAAGATTTAACAATTGTAAACTTGAGATTGCAGGCAAATTATTTACAAACCAAATAAAAGAATTTCAAAAAATTTTAACATTGGAACCAATTAAAAATATTTCAGGATTTAATCACACAATTAATGTTGAAGATTTAAAACTTGAAGATATCAAAAATCTAGAAAAAATCGAAGAAATAAAATTTGAACATAAAAAAAATTCCATTGCAATTGGAACAACATTACTGTTCATAATTATCATACTCACTGTATCCTTCATAATATATATTTACTTTACATGCCATAAATCAATCAAGATTAAAGTCATTAACAAAAAGGATATAGAATTACAACCGATAAAAAACACTGTCGAGGACGACAGCAATCTTAAGGTGGGAGGAATTACACATAACCCTCAAGACCTCAATACTAATCCTAATAATAAGGATATAACCACTAAGTTTAATTAAAACTTATATTATAATACTTACATTATAGTTACTAAGTTCAAATCATTATAAGTAGGACTCACAACAAAATATCAAATATCCATGACTCAACAATAATTGTTTATCGATATAAATATTATGCATACTTAGCACATTTGTAACAAAGATATGACCACTCAACAATAATTGTTTATCGATATAAATATTATGCATATTCAGCACATTTATAACAAAGATCTGATGCGATCACCAAGCGAAATGCAAACTGCAGACCTAATCAAAATAATACTATTTAAGCAAGAGACCACTCTGAGTCGGTGGCAATAGTTCAAGTTCAATTATTCAAGTTGGTCAAGTGATACAGTTCAGTTAGTATTCAATGTTCAAAAGTTAAAAAGATAATAAAGTGTTTCAGGAAAAAATCAAGTGTTCTTATTTCCGAGGAAAGAACTCGTAAGAGTATATTTTTTATTTTTTATTTTTGAGAATAATCAATAACACAACTCGCGCACGAAACAAGATACGCTGCAATCGAAAAAGAGTTGCTCGCTATAGTTTGGGCTACGAAATACTTTAGGCCGTTTTTATATGGCAAGAAATTTCTCTTGCAGACGGATCATTAACCATTGGTATACTTAGAAAATTTAAAAGAACAAAACGCGAAGTTCCAAAGAAAGAAAGTGAAGCTAAAAGAGTACGACTTCATCACTCAATATATCAAGGGAAAAGAGAATCACGTTGCCGATGCAATATCTAGAATTGAAATTCATGCAATAAATAAAAGTGATACAAATTCACTGGCTACCCAGCATACGGCTCAGGAAGACAATTCAAACTGCATAGCTATTTCCGAAGAACCCTTGAATATTTACAAAAAGCAACTCGGTTTCAAGTTAGAGGTTACTGGGATTGCGACTGCAGAGTCAACCAGCTGGAACAACAGGTCAAGGAGCAGGAGCAGAAGTATAACGCAAGAGCATCAAAGACGACAAAGCAAGAAAGCACAAAAAATCACGTCACTCTCCGCGTGAACGGAAGCAAGATGAGACTCCAGCATGACTCTGACTCTGACATTACTATCATTAGCTCTCAAAACTGGATCAAGCTCTGCAAGCTGGCTCTCACTGTCTTGAAAACGGAGCTAGGAAGCGCCTTAAGACATCCAGCGAAGTTGTGGGGATCAATCAGCTGCAACACGAGGCTCAACAGCGCTCTAATTCACGACATCTGCTACGTACGGCAATGTTCGGATGACTCAGCTCGGTCTTTGGTCTGTTCCATTTGAGGAAGTCTGTAACAATATCAAGACGCACGTCCAGCAGGTTAAGTCCGTAAAGAAGCAACCACGAGTTTCCCAAAGCTAGTCGCAAGCGGACTTGCTCAGTGCAGCAAGGGAAAAGCAACGATGACCCTGAAAAAGTATCCAAAGAGAGATTTCAGTAAAACCCGACCGCCGCCCTTTGCAGCTATGAAGCTAATCGGAGAAGAAATCCAGCGCTGCGCTCTCCAGGGAATTTACACTCCGACCGACTTTTCAGACTTTGCGGCATCTATAGTCACTGTCAACAAGAAGAACGGTAAAATCAGGCTTTGGGCCGACAACTCGACTGGCTTGAACGATTCTCTTGAACCGAACAAGTTTCCGCTGCCCACGGCCGACCAAATCTTCACTGGCCTAATTGAATGCGAAGTTTTTTTCGTGATTGATCTCTCCCATGCCTTCCTACAAGTTGCTCTAGATGCCAACGCACAGAAGCTCCTGAAAATCAACACGCACATGGGCCTGTTTCATATCAACCGTCTGCAGTCAGGAGTGAAGACAGCGTCTGGCATCTTCCAGCAACTGACGACTAAGATGCTCAGTGGCATCAAAGGAGCCTTTGGTTTTGTCGACGATATCATTCTGAGCGGTAAATACAAAGAGGAACATTACGAAGTGCCGATGACGGTTCTCTAGCGCATCGAAGACTACGGCTTCAAGCTCTGCGTCGAACAATGCCAGTTCGGCAAAGTTCAGATCCCATTATGCGACCACTTGTTCGACAAAGAAGGAATTTGTCCAAATCCAGAAACTGTTCAAGTGACCTTTTCCATTCCACGACCTAAAGATGCTCACGACGACGCTTTGAGCTTCACACGGACCACAAGCTCGAAGAAAGCCATCCCGGTGACTACTACAAGCCGCTTGCAACGACATGCGCTTGGTTTGTTGGCCTACGATTTCAACGTCAATAATATCAGCACAGATAGCTCTGGCTTTGGAACTTTTTTCTTTTTTGTTTGGGAGGTGAAGGCTGCTTACGCCCTGAGTGTCGGACTCCCCCGCTACCGGACTACCGACTAAACAGCTCCCCTGTCACACCGAGAACCTAGCTTGAAACTGTTTGTCACATTACTTCGGACAAGGCCTCATTAATCATCGCTTAGCGGTGCCTTCAGGCTGAGGGAAATCTCTCTTTCTCCACGGATGGATAGGAAGGAATTGCGATTAGAGAGAATTGCGTTACAGAGATCTCCCCTCCTTCACCAAGTGATCCATCATGCCCTTCTTTATAATAAGTTCTGTCCGTACGTAATGCGACACACAGTTCCAATTGTCCTTTGATTGCATCATTTTTACCGTTACATTTTCTGGGGAAATTACGCCAATTTTCTCCGAGAGATGCGAACGGAGTCTTGTGAATCTATTACACGTAAAGAACGTATGGCAGGCGTCATCCGTCATCCGTCATCCCCGGGCAGAATACGCAAGTTGGGGATGGTATCTTTCCCATCTTATACAGGATTATACTAATACAGGCTTTGGAACTTTGGATAGCTTTGGAACTCGAAGATGAGGACAATGAGCTGCGATTTTTTGCTATTGATTCTGCCCAGCAGATTCCAGTCAAGTTCACGGACATTCAAGAAGCCACCATACTATCATCAAAGCTGTCGAAGGTCGCAGATTACGTTCAGAACAGCTGGCCGTAAACACGTAAACAGATTCGCAATCCGGAAGTCGCAGCGTTCTGGGATCAGCGATATTCACTCAGTGTCATTGATGGAGTGTTGTTCTACGGCGACAGAACCGTTATCCCAGAAAATTTCCGACACAAACTTCTTGAGGGGCTCCATCAGGGCCATCCAGGAATGGTCTGCATGAAGACGCTTGCACGTTGCAAAGTCTTCTGGCCTAAATTGGATGCCGACATCGAACGAACCGTCAAGATCTGCGAAAAAAGCGCAGCATCAGCCAAGTCTCCTATCAAATGCACGTTGAAGCCATGGCCAGCTCCTGAAAAGCCATGGACGTTTGTTCATCTGGACTATGCTGGACCAATCGACGGAAACTGTTTTCTCGTAATGGTAGACGCTTACAGCAAGTACTCGGAATTCTTTAAGACAAGCACGACGACCACTTCAAGAACAATCGAGCTGATCAGAGATGCGATCACTTGCCACGGACTCTGCGACACCATCGTGATGGATTATGGACCGCAATTTGCATCCGCAGAGTTCTTGAACTTCTGCAAGGCTGAATTAATCGAGCACATCTGAATGTCACCATACCGTCTGCAATCGAATGAACAGACGGAGAGATTTGTCAATTTGCTCAAGATTGGACTTTCAAGATCGGAAGCTCCGAGAGTTCCTGTTCCCTTATCGCACAAGTCCGTCTTACAACTTGGCCGGCAAAGCTCCATGCGAACCACGATTTGGCTGCAGCATGAAAAAAATTTGGTCTTGCTTAAGTCTACAACTCGCCGCCAAGTTCAAGTCAATTCAAAGATGGCATAGAAAGTCGGTGCCAACGTCTTCTACCAGCTCCACTGATCAAACGACTCGTGGAAGTGGACCGCGGGTGAAGTGGCCAAAGGAATTGGCAAAGACATCTACGAAATCATGACAGCATGTGGAAGAGTTTTAAAGGCGCACGCGAATCAGCTGAAGTTGTGCTTCAATCAAAACGACCTCCTAGAAGCGAGCGATCCTGATGACTTCGAGCCAAGATTGCAACCCATTCTCCGAGACGGCCCGGTTGACAACAATCAACAACATTACCTGAAGAACCCGAACTCAATCAATGGGAGGTCTATGAAGATCCTTTAGAAGACACTCCTCAAAGAGATTCAGCTCCCAGAAGTCGTAGCAGAGCCCCGCCGTTCGACCCGAATCAATCTAGGAGTTCCAGCAAAGCGCTTCAGCTTCGACGACTTTCAATCTTAGTGGGGAGGAGTGTGGCATACCCCGACTAAACGATGCCCACGAGATGATTTTCCTCTTTTTTCTCATTTTCGCTAAGCCTTTAAAGCAATCACATCAAATATTCTTGCTCAAGCTTTTAATCAATCGCATTAATTAGTCTCGCTCAAGCTCTTAAAACAATCGCATCAAATATATTTTTTAGAAGGTAACCATCGTCTTTGGATCATCACGGCTCGGTATCCTTCAAAAAAACATGCATAAATGTACATTTACATTTACAAATACATCTAAATATATTAAGAGTTTTATAGAGTAATAGAACTTTAATTTGGCAACACTTCTTAATGCTACGTAAGGTATGCCAGCTGTCATGCGTTTATGGTTACTTTAGTTTGCCATTCTATCATAAATAGATTGATACTTGGGCAACGTTTGCAAATAGTGCAGGTTTTCTTTTTGCAAAATATCACCTTAAAAAGAAAACATTGATCGATGCTTAGAAAATCACATTCTAAGGCAACCCCATGCTACTATAAGAATAGGAAAGCGTAGACAAATCGCAAGGAATAATATTCTTTGATCATCTCTTTGAGAACTGATGAAGGATATCATCATCATCAAAGCAAGCTTCCAAGTAACATTAATTCTCACCAAAATTAACGTTGAATACTAATAATTCTACATTTCTAACACAAATGTCTCGAGACTTAAATACTTTCGCTGCAAATTCAAGTTTTCCATTATTTTTGGATATCTTCTACATTAAATATCAAATAAATAACAAAATAACTACAAATATTACTTTTGAAGTTAAGTCAACTGCTCCAGGACTTCGAGGTTATCTGAACCACGCATTGGGGGGACGCCCATGACAGGTTACTGTCAGCCCCCCACACGGTAAGGAGCCTGTCCTTGGCTGAAACGTGGTGGTTATGGTTTCGAAGGCTAGAAAGTAGAGTGAATGCTCACCAGTTGTGTTTGGAAACTCAGGTAGCTTTATATAAATTGGGACATAGGAGTGAAACTTGTTTCAGATCATAGGTGTGGTGGTTGACACATTGTTTCAACACCGTCTATGGAGACCGTGGAAGCCCTGAAGTCAGGTGTCCACGTTAAACCACGCGACTTGACGCCCCAGGACTTCGAGCGGCCCTACATTGGTTAAAATTAGAAATTCCATGTTTACTGGCCGTGTCAAATATAAGCAAATAACACAGTATAACTCGGACTTCTGATTTTATAATTTCATTATTTTAAAATTAAATCATTACATTAGAAAATCGAAAATTCGCCCGATAAGAAAGGTGATTGCTAGAGGTACTCACATACTTGCAGGATTCAAGGTGCTAAATCGCAACACGCCACACATTCCAAGGAAAGATGCAATGTGTGATCATCTGGAGATGCTCACGTTTTCTTGTGGATTTTTCAGTACAAGAACTGAGTTGATCTTATTGTAAGCTTCTACTAGTCCATAAAGTATTTCTCACTGTCACTGGCCTCTACTTGAAGGTTACGTCCACCAGTTGTCCGTCTATGCGCCGTCTCGCGGTTGGTTTTTTAATGAAAATCATCCAAAACAATTGAATTTTCCTTTATTGGAAAAGTATCAACTGTTTGTTCTACAGTTAAAAAATTCTTTAAAAATCATCTTTAGTAGGCGTATGATGTAGTTAAAAGTAAGTAAGCATTGTTGAGACCTTAAAAAAATTTACAGCGAGAACTTAATGACTTTTTAACATTTGACATTGTTCAGCTGTTAAATAAACTTTGACGGTTTGAATATGTATTACATATACAGGTAGTTGTTTTAGAAAATTAGGATATGTCATTCGCTCTTATTTGATGACAAAGCTTAATAAATCCCTGCATAAAACTTATGATGACTTAAGCCTAAAACTAATCTTATTGTGTATTATAACTAATCTAAACTTAAGCTATACTTAAGCTTGAACTATAAACTTAAACTTAAACTAAACTTAAGCTTAAACTATAACTAAACTTAAGCCTAAAACTAATCTTATTGCATATTATAACTAAACTACAGCTTTGTATATTCTTATAATTAACCTAGATTAAAGTATTGTTACGCTTATTTTAGTTTTAATGTGTCATGTTTGTGTTTAAACTCATGTACGCAGGAGCTGTCTATACTCCCTTCTCGTCGGTACCTAACCAGTAGGTACCTGGGAGGATGGACAAACCGTGCTCACCTCTTGGAGTTTATTCGGATAGCAAATTAGGTTCGGTAAGAGTTAGTTACTATGTTATGATTTAATATGTACCTTGATTAATCTTAATTTTTTTTGGACTGGCTTACCTATGTACGTTGCAAATGTTTTCAGAAGATTTAATGTTATTAACATTAGTGCTTTCAGCCCCAGTACGTATTAAGTTGGGATGAAACGTAAATTGTGGATTTTTAAGGGCATTCCGCTTGTAGGAACCTAGTGGTATTTGCCGGGGACATTGAGGGGACGAAGGTAATATGAATGATTTGTAGTAGCGAATTCTAAGAGTATGCGAATACTCCGGAGTGGGTGATCTCTCCACTTTTCT
The DNA here is from genome assembly GCA_954870665.1 of Stratiomys singularior. Taxonomy (NCBI): domain Eukaryota; kingdom Metazoa; phylum Arthropoda; class Insecta; order Diptera; family Stratiomyidae; genus Stratiomys; species Stratiomys singularior. Next base: position 87,706,263 of record OX940878.1, on the reverse strand, counting down.
AAGCGGTTATTACTCGTACTTAGCATATAATGAATTGTTGGTACAACCCCTTTTTCCTTGTGCAGTGCTTTGTTCTTGGAGTATTTTTTGTTGGGTCATCGATACTTCGAGAGACATTTCCTTAGAATTTTTCTCTCAAAGACTTAGAGTTTTGCAGCTGTCGTTGGTGAAATTGCTAACCAGGTTGGGAATATGACAGTGATCATCAATCTGACAAGTTTTTCGTACATCAGTACATACACTTTCGAACCTACAGCTTTCGTGGAGAGGGGAGAGGATTTAAGAGTGGCGGCTGCTTTCGCTTTGTTTAGCGTTTTCCATGCATGTATGTTTGACTTCACCCTGTTATTAAAATGAACTCCAAGACGTTTAATATTGTCTTTGAGAGGAATTAGTTTTCCTTCGATGTGAATTCGAAGATGTCTACTATGAAACACTGCTAAGCGTTGACCTATGCCCATAGCATTTCGGAAGTAGGATAATTCAGATTTTTTTGGGTTTATTTCTAATCCCCACTTTTTCGGATACAACATGGTATTGTTCACAGCGCACTGCAACTGGGTTTCAGCTAGAGTTAGGAGAGTATTGGTGGTGGTGAATAGGATGGCGTCTGCATACATGATTAGGTCCAAGTCAGAGCTGTATGGTCTTAAGATATCATGGAGATAGAAATCGAAATGGGAGGGACCAGGGATAGAACCCTGCAGAACTTCTGAGTGTATTGGGACATGATTTGAATTGAGATTGTCTACTTTAATTTGCAAGGATCTATTTGGCAGTTAAACTTGAGCTCAACGCAAAAAAGTCACAAAAAATTGGATGCTTTTAAGCCTTATTTGAACTGGAGAATATGGTATAGTATAAACCTTCATATCCGTCCGTTGTCAGCTGAAGTTCGGTATTCATCTTTTGTTCAGGGCTACGTAAGGAGGCTCACGGCTTCGGAAAAGGTGCTTGCAGTATGGGATCTTTATCAGGGTTGTGTTTGGAATTCATGTGCCCCGTGATTTATTCAATGGCTTTAAATACGTCTGAAGATGGTCTCAGTGGTCTTAACTGATTTTTATAGTGATTACTAACATCATCATTGATGTATTTCTTGGGACATAGAGATGATATGTGCTTTAAGTAACAAAAAAACTTTGTTTGTTCTATTGTATATTCTAGAAAAAATTCGTTTCAATCGTTGGAGCATATGCTTTTGGAGTTTTATCAAGTGGGAAGTTTGTTGACTCAGACACCGATATAGCGAGCTGCGGGGTTTCTGGAAAGTGACATGTAAGTCTAAACACTCGATTAATGCAGTTATTAGAGCTGATATATTGTTACGGGTTAAGTCGATTTCAGCCCCTCCCGAGACTTCCGCGGCACCATCACCACGCGAAACGGACGAGTCGGGTACCCAAGTTGGGGAGAAATAAGAAGCGCCACCACAATTCGAGCCACGACGTTGGAAGCAGTGTAAGTAAGAAGAATTCAAATATTAATATAAGATTAGATTGTATTAGTTAAGGTAGTGTTAAGGTAACAGCGAGTATTATAGAAGAATTCAAATATTGATATAAGGTTGGATTGTATTAGTTAAGGTAGTGTTAAGGATCAACAGGCGATGCAAGAGAAGTCGCAAAAAAAAAATATTGGCAGTCTTTTGGGAGAATATACTTTGGTAATGGACACGAAAGAGCCTGATGATTTCTGGAAAAGTGTTGTGGGGAAATTTGCGAAAGATCAGACAAACGGCTTTGCTAGTTCCATTTCGCCAATCGAACGTTCAGTCGTCAGTGTGAATAAGTCGCGTGTAGGATTATACATTGCTTATATTAACAATGGGGTTTTTCGGACGAAAGAGGTGCTTGCTTTTGAACAGTCTGATCTGACGCCAGAAGATGTTTATCTGATGGATATCGTAGCCTGGTTTTCATTTGGATAGGTTCACTTTCGAATTACAATGAAAATGGTTTACAATGCTGGCTATTGGGTCGCGACCTCTTGAAAAAGTCTCCGGACTTTTTGATACATGGGATCCGAATTTCTGGAAGAATCATACGTCATATGAAATGATCCGGAAGCAGGTGGAAATGTATATATTCCCAGTAGAATCTTTTCAAGAGTGCTTGAATGGCGAAAATGACTTTGATCAACACCAAAAGTATCCACTGAGCGTTTTGCAGCAAGAAGCCGATACCTTACCTCCTAGTGTAGATCCTACCCGGAAGAGGTTCACCTAACTCACGATGATTTTGTTTCGGTCTTTAACATGAGGTATATTGAATTCGAAACCCTACCAGCTTGGAAGAAGCAAGAATTGAAGGAAAAAATGCATAAATTATTTTAAAATGCCAGCGGGAGCCGAACGACTTTCACGTACACACCTCGCGCACTGGACCAGCTTTTAACTTTCCTACCGCAACTTCTGCACATACATCACTTGTCACTTACTACGTTTGGTAAACAAGGGAAACTGTCACCGTCGGGGCGAATGGAGGATAAGACAGTTCGCGACGGAAGAAACTGCGGCGACCTCCGGCGAATTTTCATGTACAACGGTGGCTAGTGATGCGGCGAAAAAAAAGGTTATCGTCCTAAGAGCGGGATGTTTGGTTGGCCGTTAGGGATTGGGGGATATAAAGAGGAAACCTGATAGCGGTCGGACGGTTTTTTTTCTTTTTTCTTTTGCCTGGGACTGAAAAGAACTAAGGGTGCGAGACGTGAAGTAATAGTCTGGGGAAGTGAAGAAGGGACTAATAAATAACAAAGACGATTGAAGTAGTGGCCTGTGGAAGTGAAGAAGGAACTAAAAAATAACAAAGACGATTGAAGTAGTGGTCAGTGAAATTGAAGAAGGGACTAATAAATAACAAAGACGATTGAAGAAGTGGTCTGTGGTAGTGAAGAAGGGACTAATAAATAACAAAGACGATTGAAGTAGTGGTCTGTGGAAGTGAAGAAGGGACTAATAAATAACAAAGACGATTGAAGTAGTGGTCTGTGGAAGTGAAGAAGGGACTAATAAATAACAAAGACGATTGAAGTAGTGGTCAGTGAAAGTGAAGAAGGGACAAAATAACAAAGACGATTGAAGCAGTGGTCAGCGAAAGTGAAGAAGTTGTCTAAGAGGGGATCAGAGAACAAAGGGAAATTAAGGAAATAAAAGAAAACCACTAAAGACTAAAAGTATAGTGCAAGGGGGCCCGTAGCGTAAGTAGGTTAAGTAGTAGTTTTAGGTCCATACAACGTCTTTATATAATTAAAGAAAAAGAAAAAAAAATATTTCTGCTCTATTTCGTTTTTTTTCTTCTCCTTTATTTCTCTCTTCCAGGTGGTAAGTGGCAGCGAGGAGTGGTGTGCGTGAGACGTGGAGAGCGCGCGTTGAATGAGTCGGTGATACCACGGATGAGGCTACGTGAGGTGGTTAGTGTTTCTTTTTTTTTTCTTCCTTTTTTATTTTATGTTTCATGGAGTGACGATTCCCCCCCCCCTTTTTTTTACTCTGGTGCTGTTTTGGATTTCTAGAGGTGCAATCCGGCGAGCCGCATTCTCGCTTGGCGGTTCTTTGAGGCATATCAGGGTAAGCGAGTGGCGCACACGCCCGTCTTCGGCGAGCTTCCGGAGCCCAGAGCCTCAACCGGGGAAGCGACAACCCAGGGCAGGTGAAATCCTGGTTATCGGTTATAAACATCCACAGGAACCGAAATGCAGTGAATCATCGCAGATAACCCAGGAAACTAAAATTAAGAAGCGTCGAAAACCCATTGGGCAGGCACTGCTGGTTAAGCCCACCGACGGTAGATCCTATGCGGATGTTCTGCGAGAAATCAAGGGAGCTGTAAAACCCGAAGACATACAAACTGCAATAAAAGCTGTACGGCCAACTCGCTCGGGGGATTTACTTGTTGAGTTTGGATCAGATGCAAACAATAAAGACGCGTTCCGCGACGCAGTCAAAAGAGTCCTTGGGGAGAAGGCAACTGTAGCCTTACTCGAGCCTAAGGCCACACTGGAAATTAGAAACATTGACTGCGTTACGGATCTGCCCGAAATAGAAGACGCCTTAAAACGCGACTTCCCCGTACTAGGCGAAACGAAAGTCAGGCTGGCCAAACCGAACAACAGGGGTCAACGCATGGCCATAATCGACCTCACAGAGAGGGAAGCAGAACAGCTTCTGAAGCAGGGCAAAATAAGAAAAGGGTGGGTTATTTGTCGGATACGGCAAAGGGCCATTCCCCTTCGGTGTTTCAAGTGCCTCGGATAAGGTCATGCCGCACACACATGTAATGGAACTGACCGAAGCTCCTCGTGCTGCAATTGCTGTAAGACAGGGCATAAAAAGAAGGAATGCACAGACGAGTCACACTGTGTTCTCTGCCAGGAGTATAACCCGAGACCAGATGATTTGAAACATATTCCGGGCACAGGGAAGTGTCGGGTCTTCCAAGAAGCCCTAACCAAGGCAAAAGCGCTTCTGCAATGATTCGTATACTCCAAATCAATCTACATTGAAGTATCATCGCCCAAGACCTACTGGAACAGTTCGCGAGAGACAGGCAAGCTGACTTACTACTGCTGAGCGAGCAACATCACACCAGAAACTCATCAACATGGTATCCTGACGAATCCGGTACAGCCGCCATCTGGGTTCGGAACAGTGCACACCTACAAATGCAGGATCGGGGGCGAGGAGATGGTTTTGTTTGGGTTCGGTGTTCGGGAACTACACTCTTCAGTGTATACCTAACTCCGAACGAATCGTTGTCGTCCTTTCAACTTAGGTTCAATGCTTTGGAGGACGCTGTTTCGAGTATTGAGGGCCATGTGCTCGTCGGAGGGGACTTCAATGCAAAGGGAATCGAGTGGGGCATGCCCCAGTCAGACGCTCGGGGCAAACGGATCGTGGAAATGGCAGCACGAACTGGGCTCGTCGTATTGAACACAGGCCACACCTCTACTTTCCGTCGATGGGGTTGCGTCGGCACCATACCTGATGTGACATTCGCCTCAGAGTGCCTAGCACAATCAGTTATAAATTGGAGAGTACTTGAGGATTACTCGGCCAGTGATCACCAGTATATAGCTCTGGAGATCCATCACGATGCTTCCCGAAGACCACGCGCTTGTTCTTCTGCGCTCCGGTGGAATACTGAGAAAGCGGATATTGAGAAGTTTGTTGAAGTGCTTATGGCACGATCACCGCTGTCGGAAGCAACGCTAGAGGACGGAGAACCCGCGGCAAGAGATGTCGTTAACTCAACTATGAGAATCATTACATCCGCCTGCAGGTCTTTAATGCCCCTACGAAGACCCCGGCACAGCAAGCCTCCAGTATACTGGTGGTCACCTGAAATTGCCGAAAAACGAAGGCAGTGTCACAAACTACGACGCAGGACACAGCGAGCTCGAACCCGGGAAGAGGCATGTATCCAATTAGCTGCTTACAAGTCATCTAGAAAATGCCTCCGTAGACTTATCAACAGCAGCAAGGCCAACCGCTGGCAAAACCTGGTGGACGACGTGAACAGAGACCCATGGGGCCTGGGCTACAAAATAGTAATGCGGAAGTTCGGTGTCCAAAGGTGACCTCACTCATACGAGGCAGAAAAGATGGACGAAATCGTGCAGGCTCTCTTCCCCATGCATCCCGCCATCGTTGAAGCCGTTCACTATGAAACACCAATGGAAATTCCATTTTTCACGAAGATGGAATTGGAAAAAGCAGTCTTGTCTATGAAGGCCAGAAAGGCTTCAGGAGCAGATGGGATTCCAGCAGAGGTGCTACAAATGGTCTTCCACTTTTCCCCTGACCTGCTCCTCCGCATGTTCAACACATGCCTGCGCGAAGGGCTGTTCCCGGAGTGCTGGAAGGTGGCGAGACTTGTGCGCATTACGAAGGGAAAAGGGGATCCCGAGTCGCCAGCTGCATACCGCCCACTGTGTATGCTTGACACGGTCGGAAAAGTTTTTGAAAAACTTATCAGGGGAAGACTCGCTGACGTGATTCGTATTGCCGGGGATCTATCTCCACGGCAGTATGGCTTCAGAGCAGGCCGCTCAACCATCGATGCAATTGGAGAAGTAGTGAGCGCGATCCGACGTGCGGAGTCTCACAGTATTTCCACACGACGGGTCGTCCTGCTGGTTACTCCGGATGTCCGAAATGCATTTAACAGCGCTAGATGGGTGGATATTCTGGAAGCGCTAGAAAATCGTTTTCAAGTACCAGTGTACCTGATGCGGATTCTCAGGAACTATTTGAAGGACCGCAGCCTACTTTACGACTCGAAGGAGGGTAGGCGAAGTACAAATCTTACTTCAGGTGTCGCTCAGGGCTCTATCCTTGGCCCGGACCTGTGGAACATCTCCTACGATGGACTCCTGCAGCTTGAACTGCCGGAAGAGTCACGTTTGATCGGCTATGCGGATGATATCACGGCGCTGGTCGCTGGACGCACAGTAGACCATGCGCAGCTCAGACTCAATACGTTAATGCGGAGGGTAATGGGCTGGATGACCACTCACGGATTAAAGGTGGCACTGGAAAAACCGAAGTGGTCATCCTAACGAAGAGGAGAATCCCCAGAATACGGCCTATCAGTATAGGGGACGAGCTGGTCGAATCGAAATCAGCAGTAAAGTACCTGGGCGTCCTGATAGACTCGAAGATGAGTTTTCCCAACAAATCAGGGCAGTAGCTGACAAGGCTGCAGCGCGTGTGATGGCACTCACCCGATTAGTGGCCAACATAGGGGGGCCCACCACATCAAGGAGACGGCTCTTAATGAGCGTTGTGCAGTCGTTTCTACTCTACGGATCAGAACTGTGGGGCGACGCTCTCAGCAAGGAGTTACACCGGAAGCGGTTGGCACAGGTGCAGAGACAAGGAGCATTGCGAATCGCATGCGCATACCGAACGGTCTCCGGGGTGGCAGCGCTGGTAATCGCAGGGGTGATACCCATCACCCTCCTTGCGAGGGAGCGCAGAAGTATTTACCTGCACAGAGGCGAAGATCGAAGAGAAAAGATTACCAAGGAAGAGAGACGTCGCTCTCTCAGTGATTGGCAACAGTCCTGAGAGCAAGAAACAAGGGGAAGGTGGACTGCACGTCTGATCCCTGACCTGAGGCCGTGGTTCAGTCGAGTGCATGGTGAGACCGATTTCTACTTGACCCAGCTCTTAAGCGGGCACGGTTGTTTTCGGTCCTACCTGTACAAAATTGACAAAGCACGGTGTCCTAACTGTGTGTTTTGTGCAGGAGAGTTGGATGACGCCTGCCACACATTCTTCTACTGCAAAAGGTGGAGCCAGCAGCGAGGGGTCCTACTCAGCGAAATCGGAGAGCTTTGTCCGGAAACTATCGTCGGAGTAATGCTGGAAACAGTTGACAATTGGAATCGCGTGGCGCAATATGCTCGGGCAGTGCTTACATTAAAAAAAGCTTTATTGGAGCGCTGGGAGGCATCGGGGGTGGATGGATCTCTTTTGTAGCACTTCCTTCCTCTCCCGTCCTTCCCGTTAGAGAAGAGATACCCATAATGCGAAGGCGCCTCTAGGCGTAGGAACACGAGGCCTAGCCCGAAGTAATGTGTCAAACGGTTCCAAGCTAAGTTCTCAGGTTGACAGGGGAGATGTTTAGTGGGTAGTCCAAAAGCATTTTGCATCTGGGAGTCCCACACTCAGGGCGTAAACAGCCTTCACCTCCCTACCACATAAAAAAAACCGGAGATCGTCACAAAACCGCTTTCTCCACAGATGAAGGGAATTTCAAATTCACTAGAATGCCATTTGGGTTGAAAAACGCACCAGCAACTTTCCAGCGACTCATGGATTCCATTTTGAAGGAATATTTTGGAAAAGATTGCATTGTTTACATGAATTACATTCTTATCTTCAGCACTTGCATTGAAGAGCACGAGGTTGCCTTGCGGGAAATCTTGCTAATGCTACGCCAAGCACAGCTCAAAGTTCTGTTTACGATCTGGCTCTTTTGCCAGAACGGGTCAGCCTTTGATAAAGTTCATGCAATATCCACAGCACTTGAACCGGGATATCGGGGCGAATTGCGAATCTGCGGACCACTACGGCACTTGTTACCGTGATATTTTCGCCGAGCTCCTCTTTGTCAATGAAACACAGAGGTTAGAAGACTAACAACTTTATTTTAACGTAAACTCTTTATATACAAAAATATTTAACTTACTTGCTAGAATAACATCTGACCATAATTCACACGTCGTGAGCCAAATGCACATTCACCTTGAATATCTGGTAATCTTGGTGTCACATAGCCAAAATGTCATGCGAGTAAAGATGTGCATGAGCACGAGCAATAGTGGACAATTATTACATTTTGCTGACGACGCGTCTGGCTGTTTGTGGGAAACTTTAAATCTAGATACTTTTTATTACAAAATAAAAAATTTTTCTTCCTAGGAATTATGAATTCTAGGAACTATGATAATGAACAAGTTCAACTATCTAAAACCTCGTTTCTAAGGAAAAACACAAAATTTCTTGGTCATGTTAATACCCCCGAGGGCATTAAACTAAACCATGATAAACTCAAGGCTATTCAGAAGTTTCCAATACCCACAAATCAAAAACAAGTTAAATAAATTTTGGGACTCACTGGATTTTACCACAAATTCATTAAAGATTGCGCTAAAATAGCCAAACTAACCACAACATTAAAAAAACATAGCAAAGTAGACGTTTATGATAAATATTACGTCGACACTTTCGAAAAGCTTAATCCCATACTGGTTCATCCGGAGTTCGAAAAGCAAATCGCTTTGACCACAGGTGCCAGCAATTTTGCCATAGGCGCAGTGCCAAGTCGAAATAATAGACCTGTCAGTTTTGCATCCACAACCTTACACGCGAATTACACATAACCCTCAAGACCTCAATACTAATCCTAATAATAAGGATATAACCACTAAGTTTAGTTAAAACTTATATTATAATACTTACATTATAGTTACTAAGTTCAAATCATTATAAGTAGGACTCACAACAAAAGATCAAATATCCATGACTCAACAATAATTGTTTATCGATATAAATATTATGCATACTTAGCACATTTGTAACAAAGATATGACCACTCAACAATAATTGTTTATCGATATAAATATTATGCATATTCAGCACATTTATAACAAAGATCTGATGCGATCACCAAGCGAAATGCAAACTGCAGACCTAATCAAAATAATACTATTTAAGCAAGAGACCACTTTGAGTCGGTGGCAATAGTTCAAGTTCAATTATTCAAGTTGGTCAAGTGATACAGTTCAGTTAGTATTCAATGTTCAAAAGTTAAAAAGATAATAAAGTGTTTCATGAAAAAATCAAGTGTTCTTATTTCCGAGGAAAGAACTCGTTAGAGTATATTTTTTATTTTTTATTTTTGAGAATAATCAATAACATAACTGGCGCAGTCGTCCGTCATAGGAGGGAGGAACCTCTATGACAAAGAATCTCTGACACAAAGAGTCGCGTTCAAGTAAAAATTGGAAAAAGTGACTCGTGTAAAAGTGAACTTAACAAAAACTCCTTCGATTAGAGAAAATCTGGTCAAAGTAAAATAAAACAAAAGGTTTGAAAAGTACGCCCACAAAGGTAGCTAAGGAAAACTTAGACTATTAAGGGTAGGGAAAAAAAACAAAACTGTTTAATAAAATAAAACCCAAATTAGAGAAAATCTAATTTTAACAAAAACCAATAAAATAATAAAATTAAAATAATAACACCAATTAATATACTGTATTGCAAAGCAGTGAGCTGCATTTTAGGAAAAAGCGCTCAATTCTCTGTGGTAAACACTGAGGAATTCTAATAAAAAGTGTAACAAGGTCCTCCAGTACCATAAACTGTACAGTGGAGACAAAAGTCTCACAAAATAAATTAAACGCATCTGCAAAATAATGGCGGAACAGGAAATACCGTTGCCATTGGACCTCTCGTTCGATGAAATACTAAAGGAAGTACGCAGACTACCGATATACAATGGAGATAACAGAGAGTACGCTTTATCTTCTTGGCTGGAGGAAGCACAAACCATTCTCAATTTGGCTCAGGGAAACCAGCAAGCGTATCTATTCAGACTCGTCCTGCACAAAATTCAGGTATCAGCCAGAAACACAATACAAAAAATACCAGATCCAACGTGGTTAACGATTAAAGCAATCCTCATCTCAACATTCGGAATCAACGAATCATATAGCAGCATAATCAATAGGATACATAAGGTAAGCTTCAAAAATGTCGACGACGCATATCATACTCTAAATAAATTATTAAATAGAATAAATACTAAGTACCTACAAGATCCGCAACAAAATGTACATTTAGAATTTAACCCAGTCCGAAACGAAGGGTTGGTCTTAAACAAATTTAAATCCCTTCTGCCAGAATACAAATCATTTTTACTTGAAATGAGAAATTGTCAAACACTCAACCAAGCATACAATATCCTTAGAGAAATTCAATACAACACTGACAATAACAATCCAGTACAAAACATTAACCCTCGTACTCGTCCAAATCATAGAAATTATAACCAAAATCCAAACAATTACCGAAATCAAAATAATCGGTACAATCAAAATTCAAATCAAAACAATCGGTACAATCAAAATTCAAACCAAAATAACCGACACAATCAAAATTCATTTATGCACCGCCAACAAAATAACTATAATCCTTCTAGGAACAATTACAATAATCGTTTTAATAATTATAATCGCCCACAAAATAATCAAAATAACAGACAAGAACTGATGCAAGTTGACAACTCGAACATGTACAGAAACAGAGACAATAATCCAGAACCTATGGACGTAAATTTTCAGCAATGTGCCTCGGAAACCCTTTACCAGTAATCGACTTACAAATAGAGAATGAAGTAGTTCCAACACTTATAGATACTGGCGCTTCTATTTCTAGTATAGACAAAAAATGTTTTCCCTTTATAAAAAAATAAAATTAAATAATCACATAACAGTTAACGGCCTAGGTGGCACATGCCATGTCACGGAAAAAATAAAAACCAACATGCCAGTAGAGTTCAAACTTCCTGAATCTCACAAAATTATGTGGAACGTCATGGATTTCCATGATAAAACTTTTAAAGCAGTGATAGGTCAAAATCTACTGCATCCATTAAACGTTAAATTATATTTGGGAGAAGGAACCATGGAAGCTAATAATCAAAAATTAAAATTTAATTATGCCATCCCTGAAGAGATAAACTTTCAAAGTAAGCTCAGTGCGACGAATAACCGTGATAAGCTGTTTAATGAGTTAAATAAAGAGGAAGCGAATTCGCTAAAAAAGATACTCAATGAATATGAGGATCTACTCTATAAGGAAGGAGAAAATCTTTCCTCTACCACTCAGACAAAACACGAAATAATCACCAAAAACAATAAACCCCTGTATTCCACAATCTATCGTTTTCAGCCTGTCCATGAAAAGGAAGTAGAAGAACAAATTAGCGAAATGCTGAAACAAAAAATCATCCAAACCTCAAATTCCCCTTATAATGCTCCAATATGGGTAGTTCTCAAAAAAATGGATAATTCACAAAAGCAAAAGTGGAGAATAGTTATCGATTATAGAAAACTAAATGAGGAAACAATTGATGACAAATTTCCGATTCCTAACATTGAATCAATATTTGACAAACTTGGAAAAGCACAGTATTTTACAACTCTGGATTTGGCGAAAGGCTTTCACCAGATCGAAGTCAGCGAACATAAAAATCATAAAACAGCTTTTTCAACCCCACAAGGTCATTATGAATTCATTAGAATGCCCTTTGGTCTCGAAAATGTACCGGCAACTTTTCAACGTATGATTAACGAAGTTCTTAGAGAATTCATCAACAGAATTTGCGTAGTATACTTGGATGACATCTTGATATTTGCCACATCACTCCAAGAAATGGAGATTAACATAAAAAAAATATTTGGCGCTCTGAGAAAATACAAACTTAAAATTCAAACAGACAAATGTAAGTTCTTTGCCAAATCAACTGAGTATTTGGGTCACATATTGACAACCGAAGGAATTAAACCAAATCCTGGAAAAATTGATGCCATTAGAAATTTAAAAATCCCCGGTACCACAAAACAAATAAAATCTTTCTTAGGTATCACCGGCTATTACAGAAAGTTTATTAATAATTATGCAAAAATAGCCTTAACTTTAACAGATGCTCTAAAGAAAAATCGAAAAATTAATACAGAAGATCCCAGTTACATCGCGGCTTTTGAGAAGTTGAAGGATCTAATTACTAATTATCCCATATTACATTACCCTGATTTTAAACAAAAATTCACGCTTACTACTGACGCCTCAGATAAAGCTTTAGGTGCAGTACTATCTCAGCAAGGACATCCAATATCCTTTGCTAGCAGAACTCTAAACGAGCATGAAAGAAATTATCCGACAGTAGAAAAAGAATTATTAGCTATTGTTTGGGGAACTAAATATTTTAGACCCTACCTATACGGTACAAAATTCAACATTCAAACAGATCACAGACCCCTTGTATGGCTTAGCAACTTTAAGGAACCAAACTCTAAATTACAGAGATAGAAAATAAAATTGAACGAGTTCAATTTCAATATTGAATACATAAAAGGAAAAGATAATAAAGTGGCAGACTTCTTGAGCAGAATCGACGCAGAAAAAGGCGAAATTAACGTTTTAACCAACAACAATAATCAAGAAAACGCAATAGAAATAGACGATAGTGAACATGTAACTATACACAGTTCTCCCGAGAATGAAAATGACCATATAGCAATTAGGGAAGGAATAGTAAATATATATAAAACTCAAATAATAATAGTGGAAAGAAAATATAAGGAATTTGAATCAATAAACAAAAAGCGAAAGATATTCATAGAAAAGAATGACATAAATGACGAAAACAAAATAATAGATATACTTAGGAGATACATACCAGAAAAAGGATATGTAGGAATATTTTGCGAACTAGATGACCATACATAGAACAAAGTGCAAGTAGCAATAATAAAATTATATTCAAATAATAAGTACCTCAAATTCATTAAATGTACAAATAAAGCAATAGATTTAACTAGTGAAGAACAATGTTTGGAGAGAATCAAGGAAATACACGAAAAAAGTAATCATCGTGGAATCATAGAAAATTACGCAGAAATTAAAAATAAATATCACTTTGATAAAATATTAAAAGTAATCACAAAATATATAAATAACTGCGAAGTATGTAATTTGGTAAAATATGACAGAAAACCTTTAAAACCAGAATTCAAATTAACAGAAACCCCCGAGGATATAAATGAAATAGTACATATTGACATATTCTTTATATGTAAACGACAATTCTTTACTACAATAGATAAATTTTCGAAACATTTATACGTTAAAGAAACTACAGATAAAAATGCGATAACTTTCATACAACTTATTAGAGAAAGAAATGCTATACTAGGAAAACCCAGAAAGATAGTTGCCGATAATGAGTTCAATATGATAAACGTAAAAGACTTCTTCAGAAGAGAAGAAATTGAAATTCATTTTAACTCACCAAAATCACATACGAGTAATTCAGACATGAGTCGATGTCATAGCACATTATTAGAGCAAATTAGAACATTAGCGATAACCGAACCTGAACTAAATATTGTGCAACGAGTTCTAAAAGCAACAGAGCATTACAATACCAATATACATTCAGTAACCCAAGCAAAACCAATCGACATACAATATGGTAGAATAGATAAAACCAAAATAAATAAATTGTTAATTAATAGAAAGACTAAATGGATTGATTACCACAATAAAAATAGAGAGAAATTACCAGAAATCGACCAAAAAGAAGTATTTATCAAAAACTACAAAAATGAACGTCATAAGGAGAAACCTAAGTACAGAAAAATTGAGATAATAGAAGATAATTTAGGAAATATAATTTCAACAAAAAAAGGTAGACATCAAAATAGGATACACCCAATTCGTATAAAAAGAATTAAGAAGCATACGAGAACAGAATCAAAACCAAGATCAGAAATACCAAATACAGTAAGCATTCCGAATACGCTTACATTAGAACAGAAAACAATCATTAATAATGCATTATATAATGGCCCCTTAAACGAGACTCTTGCGTCAAACTTCAATCTGAATATTACTCGAACTGATATCTCCACTTTAATTGATCAAAAATGGGTAAACGATCAAATAATTAATTTCTATTTGATCCTCATCAGTAAACGAAACGAGGATTCTGTAAACCTACCCAAAGTTTATACCATGAACACATTCTTTGTCCCGACACTCAAAAAGAAAGGATTTAGTGCAGTCAAGAAATGGACGCGAAAAGTAGACATTTTCTCATACGATATAATTCTGATCCCGGTTCACGTAAATGAAAGACATTGGTGTTTGGCTACGATCGATCTACAGAGTAAAAAAATAAAATATTATGATTCATTAGGAGGCAGCGATAATGGAATATTAGATACATTAGGTGAATATTTAGCAGACGAATCGGAAGATAAGTTGTGTAAAGTCCTCGATATAAATACATTCACAAAAGAAAACGTGCGAAACGCCCCAAAACAGGAAAACGCAAATGATTGCGGTATATTTACTTGCATAGCAGCAGAATTCATTGCCAGAAATCATAAATTAGACTACTCTCAATGTCATATCCCATACTTTAGACAAAAAATTATCCTAGAAATAATACAGGGAAAATTATTACAATAAAAACCCTTTGCCTTTACAGAAACCTACACCCAACAATCATTGGACACCCAAACTCATACCATTTTTATTGATCCTAACGTTTACAATTGTACAAGCAGAAATTACCATTGAAAAGCTACAAACCGAATCCGGAATAATATTAATAAAAAAAGATCCAATTAGACTAATCAAAAACTATAAAAGAATTTATCACAAAATAGACTTAGTTCAATACGAAAAGGCACTAGACGAAATAACTAACGAAATCTATCCCGACCCCCATATGTCAGAAACAATTAAATATATAAAAGGAGAACTAAAATTGTTGCATTTCGATAGAGAGAAAGCTAAACAAGTTTCAATGCAAATTAATACACCTAAACCAAAACGACAATACGATAACAGACAAAATACTGGACAAACTACGACGACATATTTACCTGACAAACAAAACTCTGTAATTGTTAGTAGATAGGAACGCGGATTAATAAACTCCATCGGAAAAATTTATAATTTATTATTTGGATTAATGGACAACGACGATTACGAAGAGATCACAGAACATTTAAGAATAATAGATACAAATAATCACACCATCATAGAGTCAATGAATAATCAAATTCAAGTTAACAACGTTTTTCAATCTAACCTTAACAAAATTGTTGACAACATTAACAAAACTAACAAAGCCTATAATCAGTTAGCTAGAGACATTAATAATCAGACACAAACAATAAATAAAATTCTAACAACCATTCAACTAAATTATAATCTTGACCTTATAAGGGACGAGTAAAAAAAAATAATTGACAATGTAAATTCAGCTAAAACAGGAATCATGACTAGATCCATATTAACATACGATGAGATAGACTTTCATAATTTATCAGTAGAGGAATTAAAGGAAATAGCAATAAATGTATTAACACAAGAAAGAAAAATAATATTTGTCATTAGCATCCCTTTTTTAACTCAACCCCTATTATCCTATTATGTAAGAAAAATACCTAACTCAAAATCAGAAACTTTGGATATAAACATTAAAGAAGTTGTACTTTACAATGGAGAATATTATGAACCAGAAAAAAGGACTAAATCTTTAAATAATCTTTTAAAATGTAAAAATATTAACTGTATAAGAACATATGAGGATGATAATAATGTAATAGAAATTGAAAAAGGATTAATACTTACTGTTAACATAGATACTAAGATAAAACAAAATTGTAATGAAAAAACATATTACTTAAATGGAACATACATAATAAGATTTAACAATTGTAAACTTGAGATTGCAGGCAAATTATTTACAAACCAAATAAAAGAATTTCAAAAAATTTTAACATTGGAACCAATTAAAAATATTTCAGGATTTAATCACACAATTAATGTTGAAGATTTAAAACTTGAAGATATCAAAAATCTAGAAAAAATCGAAGAAATAAAATTTGAACATAAAAAAAATTCCATTGCAATTGGAACAACATTACTGTTCATAATTATCATACTCACTGTATCCTTCATAATATATATTTACTTTACATGCCATAAATCAATCAAGATTAAAGTCATTAACAAAAAGGATATAGAATTACAACCGATAAAAAACACTGTCGAGGACGACAGCAATCTTAAGGTGGGAGGAATTACACATAACCCTCAAGACCTCAATACTAATCCTAATAATAAGGATATAACCACTAAGTTTAATTAAAACTTATATTATAATACTTACATTATAGTTACTAAGTTCAAATCATTATAAGTAGGACTCACAACAAAATATCAAATATCCATGACTCAACAATAATTGTTTATCGATATAAATATTATGCATACTTAGCACATTTGTAACAAAGATATGACCACTCAACAATAATTGTTTATCGATATAAATATTATGCATATTCAGCATATTTATAACAAAGATCTGATGCGATCACCAAGCGAAATGCAAACTGCAGACCTAATCAAAATAATACTATTTAAGCAAGAGACCACTCTGAGTCGGTGGCAATAGTTCAAGTTCAATTATTCAAGTTGGTCAAGTGATACAGTTCAGTTAGTATTCAATGTTCAAAAGTTAAAAAGATAATAAAGTGTTTCATGAAAAAATCAAGTGTTCTTATTTCCGAGGAAAGAACTCGTAAGAGTATATTTTTTATTTTTTATTTTTGAGAATAATCAATAACACAACTCGCGGACGAATCAAGATACGCTGCAATCGAAAAAGAGTTGCTCGCTATAGTTTGGGCTACGAAATACTTTAGGCCGTTTTTATATGGCAAGAAATTTCTCTTGCAGACGGATCATTAACCATTGGTATACTTAGAAAATTTAAAAGAACAAAACGCGAAGTTCCAAAGAAAGAAAGTGAAGCTAAAAGAGTACGACTTCATCACTCAATATATCAAGGGAAAAGAGAATCACGTTGCCGATGCAATATCTAGAATTGAAATTCATGCAATAAATAAAAGTGATACAAATTCACTGGCTACCCAGCATACGGCTCAGGAAGACAATTCAAACTGCATAGCTATTTCCGAAGAACCCTTGAATATTTACAAAAAGCAACTCGGTTTCAAGTTAGAGGTTACTGGGATTGCGACTGCAGAGTCAACCAGCTGGAACAACAGGTCAAGGAGCAGGAGCAGAAGTATAACGCAAGAGCATCAAAGACGACAAAGCAAGAAAGCACAAAAAATCACGTCACTCTCCGCGTGAACGGAAGCAAGATGAGACTCCAGCATGACTCTGACTCTGACATTACTATCATTAGCTCTCAAAACTGGATCAAGCTCTGCAAGCTGGCTCTCACTGTCTTGAAAACGGAGCTAGGAAGCGCCTTAAGACATCCAGCGAAGTTGTGGGGATCAATCAGCTGCAACACGAGGCTCAACAGCGCTCTAATTCACGACATCTGCTACGTACGGCAATGTTCGGATGACTCAGCTCGGTCTTTGGTCTGTTCCATTTGAGGAAGTCTGTAACAATATCAAGACGCACGTCCAGCAGGTTAAGTCCGTAAAGAAGCAACCACGAGTTTCCCAAAGCTAGTCGCAAGCGGACTTGCTCAGTGCAGCAAGGGAAAAGCAACGATGACCCTGAAAAAGTATCCAAAGAGAGATTTCAGTAAAACCCGACCGCCGCCCTTTGCAGCTATGAAGCTAATCGGAGAAGAAATCCAGCGCTGCGCTCTCCAGGGAATTTACACTCCGACCGACTTTTCAGACTTTGCGGCATCTATAGTCACTGTCAACAAGAAGAACGGTAAAATCAGGCTTTGGGCCGACAACTCGACTGGCTTGAACGATTCTCTTGAACCGAACAAGTTTCCGCTGCCCACGGCCGACCAAATCTTCACTGGCCTAATTGAATGCGAAGTTTTTTTCGTGATTGATCTCTCCCATGCCTTCCTACAAGTTGCTCTAGATGCCAACGCACAGAAGCTCCTGAAAATCAACACGCACATGGGCCTGTTTCATATCAACCGTCTGCAGCCAGGAGTGAAGACAGCGTCTGGCATCTTCCAGCAACTGACGACTAAGATGCTCAGTGGCATCAAAGGAGCCTTTGGTTTTGTCGACGATATCATTCTGAGCGGTAAATACAAAGAGGAACATTACGAAGTGCCGATGATGGTTCTCTAGCGCATCGAAGACTACGGCTTCAAGCTCTGCGTCGAACAATGCCAGTTCGGCAAAGTTCAGATCCCATTATGCGACCACTTGTTCGACAAAGAAGGAATTTGTCCAAATCCAGAAACTGTTCAAGTGACCTTTTCCATTCCACGACCTAAAGATGCTCACGACGACGCTTTGAGCTTCACACGGACCGCAAGCTCGAAGAAAGCCATCCCGGTGACTACTACAAGCCGCTTGCAACGACATGCGCTTGGTTTGTTGGCCTACGATTTCAACGTCAATAATATCAGCACAGATAGCTCTGGCTTTGGAACTTTTTTCTTTTTTGTTTGGGAGGTGAAGGCTGCTTACGCCCTGAGTGTCGGACTCCCCCGCTACCGGACTACCGACTAAACAGCTCCCCTGTCACACCGAGAACCTAGCTTGAAACTGTTTGTCACATTACTTCGGACAAGGCCTCATTAATCATCGCTTAGCGGTGCCTTCAGGCTGAGGGAAATCTCTCTTTCTCCACGGATGGATAGGAAGGAATTGCGATTAGAGAGAATTGCGTTACAGAGATCTCCCCTCCTTCACCAAGTGATCCATCATGCCCTTCTTTATAATAAGTTCTGTCCGTACGTAATGCGACACACAGTTCCAATTGTCCTTTGATTGCATCATTTTTACCGTTACATTTTCTGGGGAAATTACGCCAATTTTCTCCGAGAGATGCGAACGGAGTCTTGTGAATCTATTACACGTAAAGAACGTATGGCAGGCGTCATCCGTCATCCGTCATCCCCGGGCAGAATACGCAAGTTGGGGATGGTATCTTTCCCATCTTATACAGGATTATACTAATACAGGCTTTGGAACTTTGGATAGCTTTGGAACTCGAAGATGAGGACGATGAGCTGCGATGTTTTGCTATTGATTCTGCCCAGCAGATTCCAGTCAAGTTCACGGACATTCAAGAAGCCACCATACTATCATCAAAGCTGTCGAAGGTCGCAGATTACGTTCAGAACAGCTGGCCGTAAACACGTAAACAGATTCGCAATCCGGAAGTCGCAGCGTTCTGGGATCAGCGATATTCACTCAGTGTCATTGATGGAGTGTTGTTCTACGGCGACAGAACCGTTATCCCAGAAAATTTCCGACACAAACTTCTTGAGGGGCTCCATCAGGGCCATCCAGGAATGGTCTGCATGAAGACGCTTGCACGTTGCAAAGTCTTCTGGCCTAAATTGGATGCCGACATCGAACGAACCGTCAAGATCTGCGAAAAAAGCGCAGCATCAGCCAAGTCTCCTATAAATTGCACGTTGAAGCCATGGCCAGCTCCTGAAAAGCCATGGACGTTTGTTCATCTGGACTATGCTGGACCAATCGACGGAAACTGTTTTCTCGTAATGGTAGACGCTTACAGCAAGTACTCGGAATTCTTTAAGACAAGCACGACGACCACTTCAAGAACAATCGAGCTGATCAGAGATGCGATCACTTGCCACGGACTCTGCGACACCATCGTGATGGATTATGGACCGCAATTTGCATCCGCAGAGTTCTTGAACTTCTGCAAGGCTGAATTAATCGAGCACATCTGAATGTCACCATACCGTCTGCAATCGAATGAACAGACGGAGAGATTTGTCAATTTGCTCAAGATTGGACTTTCAAGATCGGAAGTTCCGAGAGTTCCTGTTCCCTTATCGCACAAGTCCGTCTTACAACTTGGCCGGCAAAGCTCCATGCGAACCACGATTTGGCTGCAGCATGAAAAAAATTTGGTCTTGCTTAAGTCTACAACTCGCCGCCAAGTTCAAGTCAATTCAAAGATGGCATAGAAAGTCGGTGCCAACGTCTTCTACCAGCTCCACTGATCAAACGACTCGTGGAAGTGGACCGCGGGTGAAGTGGCCAAAGGAATTGGCAAAGACATCTACGAAATCATGACAGCATGTGGAAGAGTTTTAAAGGCGCACGCGAATCAGCTGAAGTTGTGCTTCAATCAAAACGACCTCCTAGAAGCGAGCGATCCTGATGACTTCGAGCCAAGATTGCAACCCATTCTCCGAGACGGCCCGGTTGACAACAATCAACAACATTACCTGAAGAACCCGAACTCAATCAATGGGAGGTCTATGAAGATCCTTTAGAAGACACTCACCAAAGAGATTCAGCTCCCAGAAGTCGTAGCAGAGCCCCGCCGTTCGACCCGAATCAATCTAGGAGTTCCAGCAAAGCGCTTCAGCTTCGACGACTTTCAATCTTAGTGGGGAGGAGTGTGGCATACCCCGACTAAACGATGCCCACGAGATGATTTTCCTCTTTTTTCTCATTTTCGCTAAGCCTTTAAAGCAATCACATCAAATATTCTTGCTCAAGCTTTTAATCAATCGCATTAATTAGTCTCGCTCAAGCTCTTAAAACAATCGCATCAAATATATTTTTTAGAAGGTAACCATCGTCTTTGGATCATCACGGCTCGGAATCCTTCAAAAAACATGCATAAATGTACATTTACATTTACAAATACATCTAAATATATTAAGAGTTTTATAGAGTAATAGAACTTTAATTTGGCAACACTTCTTAATGCTACGTAAGGTATGCCAGCTGTCATGCGTTTATGGTTACTTTAGTTTGCCATTCTATCATAAATAGATTGATACTTGGGCAACGTTTGCAAATAGTGCAGGTTTTCTTTTTGCAAAATATCACCTTAAAAAGAAAACATTGATCGATGCTTAGAAAATCACATTCTAAGGCAACCCCATGCTACTATAAGAATAGGAAAGCGTAGACAAATCGCAAGGAATAATATTCTTTGATCATCTCTTTGAGAACTGATGAAGGATATCATCATCATCAAAGCAAGCTTCCAAGTAACATTAATTCTCACCAAAATTAACGTTGAATACTAATAATTCTACATTTCTAATACAAATGTCTCGAGACTTAAATACTTTCGCTGCAAATTCAAGTTTTCCATTATTTTTGGATATCTTCTACATTAAATATCAAATAAATAACAAAATAACTACAAATATTACTTTTGAAGTTAAGTCAACTGCTCCAGGACTTCGAGGTTATCTGAACCACGCATTGGGGGGACGCCCATGACAGGTTACTGTCAGCCCCCCACACGGTAAGGAGCCTGTCCTTGGCTGAAACGTGGTGGTTGTGGTTTCGAAGGCTAGAAAGTAGAGTGAATGCTCACCAGTTGTGTTTGGAAATCTAGGTAGCTTTATATAAATTGGGACATAGGAGTGAAACTTGTTTCAGATCATAGGTGTGGTGGTTGACACATTGTTTCAACACCGTCTATGGAGACCGTGGAAGCCCTGAAGGCAGGTGTCCACGTTAAACCACGCGACTTGACGCCCCAGGACTTCGAGCGGCCCTACATTGGTTAAAATTAGAAATTCCATGTTTACTGGCCGTGTCAAATATAAGCAAATAACACAGTATAACTCGGACTTCTGATTTTATAATTTCATTATTTTACAATTAAATCATTACATTAGAAAATCGAAAATTCGCCCGATAAGAAAGGTGATTGCTAGAGGTACTCACATACTTGCAGGATTCAAGGTGCTAAATCGCAACACGCCACACATTCCAAGGAAAGATGCAATGTGTGATCATCTGGAGATGCTCACGTTTTCTTGTGGATTTTTCAGTACAAGAACTGAGTTGATCTTATTGTAAGCTTCTACTAGTCCATAAAGTATTTCTCACTGTCACTGGCCTCTACTTGAAGGTTACGTCCACCAGTTGTCCGTCTATGCGCCGTCTCGCGGTCGGTTTTTTAATGAAGATCATCCAAAACAATTGAATTTTCCTTTATTGGAAAAGTATCAACTGTTTGTTCTACAGTTAAAAAATTCTTTAAAAATCATCTTTAGTAGGCGTATGATGTAGTTAAAAGTAAGTAAGCATTGTTGAGACCTTAAAAAAATTTACAGTGAGAACTTAATGACTTTTTAACATTTGACATTGTTCAGCTGTTAAATAAACTTTGACGGTTTGAATTTGTATTACATATACAGGTAGTTGTTTTAGAAAATTAGGATATGCCATTCGCTCTTATTTGATGACAAAGCTTAATAAATCCCTGCATAAAACTTATGATGACTTAAGCCTGAAACTAATCTTATTGTATATTATAACTAAACTAAACTTAAGCTATACTTAAGCTTGAACTATAAACTTAAACTAAACTTAAGCTTAAACTATAACTAAACTTAAGCCTAAAACTAATTTTATTGCATATTATAACTAAACTACAGCTTTGTATATTCTTATAATTAACCTAGATTAAAGTATTGTTACGCTTATTTTAGTTTTAATGTGTCATGTTTGTGTTTAAACTCATGTACGCAGGAGCTGTCTATACTCCCTTCTCGTCGGTACCTAACCAGTAGGTACCTGGGAGGATGGAGAAACCGTGCACAAGTCCGTTTTACAACTTGGCCGGCAAAGCTCCATGCGAACCACGATTTGGCTGCAGCATGAAAAAATTTGGTCTTGCTTAAGTCTACAACTCGCCGCCAAGTTCAAGTCAATTCAAAGATGGCATAGAAAGTCGGTGCCAACGTCTTCTACCAGCTCCACTGATCAAACGACTCGTGGAAGTGGACCGCGGCTGAAGTGGCCAAAGGAATTGGCAAAGTCATCTACGAAATCATGACAGCATGTGGAAGAGTTTTAAAGGCGCACGCGAATCAGCTGAAGTTGTGCTTCAATCAAAACGACCTCCTAGAAGCGAGCGATCCTGATGAATTCGAGCCAAGATTGCAACCCATTCTCCGAGACGGCCCGGTTGATAACAATCAACAACATTACCTGAAGAACCCGAACTCAATCAATGGGAGGTCTATGAAGATCCTTTAGAAGACACTCCTCAAAGAGATTCAGCTCCCAGAAGTCGTAGCAGAGCCCCGCCGTTCGACCCGAATCAATCTAGGAGTTCCAGCAAAGCGCTTCAGCTTCGACGACTTTCAATCTTAGTGGGGAGGAGTGTGGCATACCCCGACTAAACGATGCCCACGAGATGATTTTCCTCTTTTTTCTCATTTTCGCTAAGCCTTTAAAGCAATCACATCAAATATTCTTGCTCAAGCTTTTAATCAATCGCATTAATTAGTCTCGCTCAAGCTCTTAAAACAATCGCATCAAATATATTTTTTAGAAGGTAACCATCGTCTTTGGATCATCACGGCTCGGTATCCTTCAAAAAAACATGCATAAATGTACATTTACATTTACAAATACATCTAAATATATTAAGAGTTTTATAGAGTAATAGAACTTTAATTTGGCAACACTTCTTAATGCTACGTAAGGTATGCCAGCTGTCATGCGTTTATGGTTACTTTAGTTTGCCATTCTATCATAAATAGATTGATACTTGGGCAACGTTTGCAAATAGTGCAGGTTTTCTTTTTGCAAAATATCACCTTAAAAAGAAAACATTGATCGATGCTTAGAAAATCACATTCTAAGGCAACCCCATGCTACTATAAGAATAGGAAAGCGTAGACAAATCGCAAGGAATAATATTCTTTGATCATCTCTTTGAGAACTGATGAAGGATATCATCATCATCAAAGCAAGCTTCCAAGTAACATTAATTCTCACCAAAATTAACGTTGAATACTAATAATTCTACATTTCTAATACAAATGTCTCGAGACTTAAATACTTTCGCTGCAAATTCAAGTTTTCCATTATTTTTGGATATCTTCTACATTAAATATCAAATAAATAACAAAATAACTACAAATATTACTTTTGAAGTTAAGTCAACTGCTCCAGGACTTCGAGGTTATCTGAACCACGCATTGGGGGGACGCCCATGACAGGTTACTGTCAGCCCCCCACACGGTAAGGAGCCTGTCCTTGGCTGAAACGTGGTGGTTGTGGTTTCGAAGGCTAGAAAGTAGAGTGAATGCTCACCAGTTGTGTTTGGAAATCTAGGTAGCTTTATATAAATTGGGACATAGGAGTGAAACTTGTTTCAGATCATAGGTGTGGTGGTTGACACATTGTTTCAACACCGTCTATGGAGACCGTGGAAGCCCTGAAGGCAGGTGTCCACGTTAAACCACGCGACTTGACGCCCCAGGACTTCGAGCGGCCCTACATTGGTTAAAATTAGAAATTCCATGTTTACTGGCCGTGTCAAATATAAGCAAATAACACAGTATAACTCGGACTTCTGATTTTATAATTTCATTATTTTACAATTAAATCATTACATTAGAAAATCGAAAATTCGCCCGATAAGAAAGGTGATTGCTAGAGGTACTCACATACTTGCAGGATTCAAGGTGCTAAATCGCAACACGCCACACATTCCAAGGAAAGATGCAATGTGTGATCATCTGGAGATGCTCACGTTTTCTTGTGGATTTTTCAGTACAAGAACTGAGTTGATCTTATTGTAAGCTTCTACTAGTCCATAAAGTATTTCTCACTGTCACTGGCCTCTACTTGAAGGTTACGTCCACCAGTTGTCCGTCTATGCGCCGTCTCGCGGTTGGTTTTTTAATGAAAATCATCCAAAACAATTGAATTTTCCTTTATTGGAAAAGTATCAACTGTTTGTTTTACAGTTAAAAAATTCTTTAAAAATCATCTTTAGTAGGCGTATGATGTAGTTAAAAGTAAGTAAGCATTGTTGAGACCTTAAAAAAATTTACAGCGAGAACTTAATGACTTTTTAACATTTGACATTGTTCAGCTGTTAAATAAACTTTGACGGTTTGAATATGTATTACATATACAGGTAGTTGTTTTAGAAAATTAGGATATGTCATTCGCTCTTATTTGATGACAAAGCTTAATAAATCCCTGCATAAAACTTATGATGACTTAAGCCTAAAACTAATCTTATTGTATATTATAACTAATCTAAACTTAAGCTATACTTAAGCTTGAACTATAAACTTAAACTTAAACTAAACTTAAGCTTAAACTATAACTAAACTTAAGCCTAAAACTAATCTTATTGCATATTATAACTAAACTACAGCTTTGTATATTCTTATAATTAACCTAGATTAAAGTATTGTTACGCTTATTTTAGTTTTAATGTGTCATGTTTGTGTTTAAACTCATGTACGCAGGAGCTGTCTATACTCCCTTCTCGTCGGTACCTAACCAGTAGGTACCTGGGAGGATGGACAAACCGTGCTCACCTCTTGGAGTTTATTCGGATAGCAAATTAGGTTCGGTAAGAGTTAGTTACTATGTTATGATTTAATATGTACCTTGATTAATCTTAATTTTTTTTGGACTGGCTTACCTATGTACGTTGCAAATGTTTTCAGAAGATTTAATGTTATTAACATTAGTGCTTTCAGCCCCAGTACGTATTAAGTTGGGATGAAACGTAAATTGTGGATTTTTAAGGGCATTCCGCTTGTAGGAACCTAGTGGTATTTGCCGGGGACATTGAGGGGACGAAGGTAATATGAATGATTTGTAGTAGCGAATTCTAAGAGTATGCGAATACTCCGGAGTGGGTGATCTCTCCACTTTTCTAAGCGGTTATTACTCGTACTTAGCATATAATGAATTGTTGGTACAACCCCTTTTTCCTTGTGCAGTGCTTTGTTCTTGGAGTATTTTTTGTTGGGTCATCGATACTTCGAGAGACATTTCCTTAGAATTTTTCTCTCAAAGACTTAGAGTTTTGCAGCTGTCGTTGGTGAAATTGCTAACCAGGTTGGGAATATGATAGTGATCATCAATCTGACAAGTTTTTCGTACATCAGTACATACACTTTCGAACCTACAGCTTTCGTGGAGAGGGGAGAGGATTTAAGAGTGGCGGCTGCTTTCGCTTTGTTTAGCGTTTTCCATGCATGTATGTTTGACTTCACCCTGTTATTAAAATGAACTCCAAGACGTTTAATATTGTCTTTGAGAGGAATTAGTTTTCCTTCGATGTGAATTCGAAGATGTCTACTATGAAACACTGCTAAGCGTTGACCTATGCCCATAGCATTTCGGAAGTAGGATAATTCAGATTTTTTTGGGTTTATTTCTAGTCCCCACTTTTTCGGATACAACATGGTATTGTTCACAGCGCACTGCAACTGGGTTTCAGCTAGAGTTAGGAGAGTATTGGTGGTGGTGAATAGGATGGCGTCTGCATACATGATTAGGTCCAAGTCAGAGCTGTATGGTCTTAAGATATCATGGAGATAGAAATCGAAATGGGAGGGACCAGGGATAGAACCCTGCAGAACTTCTGAGTGTATTGGGACATGATTTGAATTGAGATTGTCTACTTTAATTTGCAAGGATCTATTTGGCAGTTAAACTTGAGCTCAACGCAAAAAAGTCACAAAAAATTGGATGCTTTTAAGCCTTATTTGAACTGGAGAATATGGTATAGTATAAACCTTCATATCCGTCCGTTGTCAGCTGAAGTTCGGTATTCATCTTTTGTTCAGGGCTACGTAAGGAGGCTCACGGCTTCGGAAAAGGTGCTTGCAGTATGGGATCTTTATCAGGGTTGTGTTTGGAATTCATGTGCCCCGTGATTTATTCAATGGCTTTAAATACGTCTGAAGATGGTCTCAGTGGTCTTAACTGATTTTTATAGTGATTACTAACATCATCATTGATGTATTTCTTGGGACATAGAGATGATATGTGCTTTAAGTAACAAAAAAACTTTGTTTGTTCTATTGTATATTCTAGAAAAAATTCGTTTCAATCGTTGGAGCATATGCTTTTGGAGTTTTACCAAGTGGGAAGTTTGTTGACTCAGACACCGATATAGCGAGCTGCGGGGTTTCTGGAAAGTGACATGTAAGTCTAAACACTCGATTAATGCAGTTGTTAGAGCTGATATATTGTTACGGGTTAAGTCGATTTCAGCCCCTCCCGAGACTTCCGCGGCACCATCACCACGCGAAACGGACGAGTCGGGTACCCCAAGTTGGGGAGAAATAAGAAGCGCCACCACAATTCGAGCCACGACGTTGGAAGCAGTGTAAGTAAGAAGAATTCAAATATTAATATAAGATTAGATTGTATTAGTTAAGGTAGTGTTAAGGTAACAGCGAGTATTATAGAAGAATTCAAATATTGATATAAGGTTGGATTGTATTAGTTAAGGTAGTGTTAAGGATCAACAGGCGATGCAAGAGAAGTCGCAAAAAAAAAATAATGGCAGTCTTTTGGGAGAATATACTTTGGTAATGGACACGAAAGAGCCTGATGATTTCTGGAAAAGTGTTGTGGGGAAATTTGCGAAAGATCAGACAAACGGCTTTGCTAGTTCTATTTCGCCAATCGAACGTTCAGTCGTCAGTGTGAATAAGTCGCGTGTAGGATTATACATTGCTTATATTAACAATGGGGTTTTTCGGACGAAAGAGGTGCTTGCTTTTGAACAGTCTGATCTGGCGCCAGAAGATGTTTATCTGATGGATATCGTAGCCTGGTTTTCATTTGGATAGGTTCACTTTCGAATTACAATGAAAATGGTTTACAATGCTGGCTATTGGGTCGCGACCTCATGAAAAAGTCTCCGGACTTTTTGATACATGGGATCCGAATTTCTGGAAGAATCATACGTCATATGAAATGATCCGGAAGCAGGTGGAAATGTATATATTCCCAGTAGAATCTTTTCAAGAGTGCTTGAATGGCGAAAATGACTTTGATCAACACCAAAAGTATCCACCGAGCGTTTTGCAGCAAGAAGCCGATACCTTACCTCCTAGTGTAGATCCTACCCGGAAGAGGTTCACCTAACTCACGATGATTTTGTTTCGGTCTTTAACATGAGGTATATTGAATTCGAAACCCTACCAGCTTGGAAGAAGCAAGAATTGAAGGAAAAAATGCATAAATTATTTTAAAATTACAGCGGGAGCCGAACGACTTTCACGTACACACTTCGCGCACTGGACCAGCTTTTAACTTTCCCACCGCAACTTCTGCACATACATCACTTGTCACTTACTTCGTTTGGTAAACAAGGGAAACTGTCACCGTCGGGGCGAATGGAGGATAAGACAGTTCGCGACGGAAGAAACTGCGGCGACCTCCGGCGAATTTTCATGTACAACGGTGGCTAGTGATGCGGCGAAAAAAAAGGTTATCGTCCTAAGAGCGGGATGTTTGGTTGGCCGTTAGGGATTGGGGGATATAAAGAGGAAACCTGATAGCGGTCGGACGGTTTTTTTTCTTTTTTCTTTTGCCTGGGACTGAAAAGAACTAAGGGTGCGAGACGTGAAGTAATAGTCTGGGGAAGTGAAGAAGGGACTAATAAATAACAAAGACGATTGAAGTAGTGGCCTGTGGAAGTGAAGAAGGAACTAAAAAATAACAAAGACGATTGAAGTAGTGGTCAGTGAAATTGAAGAAGGGACTAATAAATAACAAAGACGATTGAAGAAGTGGTCTGTGGTAGTGAAGAAGGGACTAATAAATAACAAAGACGATTGAAGTAGTGGTCTGTGGAAGTGAAGAAGGGACTAATAAATAACAAAGACGATTGAAGTAGTGGTCTGTGGAAGTGAAGAAGGGACTAATAAATAACAAAGACGATTGAAGTAGTGGTCAGTGAAAGTGAAGAAGGGACAAAATAACAAAGACGATTGAAGCAGTGGTCAGCGAAAGTGAAGAAGTTGTCTAAGAGGGGATCAGAGAACACAGGGAAAATAAGGAAATAAAAGAAAACCACTAAAGACTAAAAGTATAGTGCAAGGGGGCCCGTAGCGTAAGTAGGTTAAGTAGTAGTTTTAGGTCCATAAAACGTCTTTATATAATTAAAGAAAAAGAAAAAAAAAATATTTCTGCTCTATTTCGTTTTTTTTCTTCTCCTTTATTTCTCTCTTCCAGGTGGTAAGTGGCAGCGAGGAGTGGTGTGCGTGAGACGTGGAGAGCGCGCATTGAATGAGTCGGTGATACCACGGATGAGGCTACGTGAGGTGGTTAGTGTTTCTTTTTTTTTCTCGCTTGGCGGTTCTTTGAGGCATATCAGGGTAAGCGAGTGGCGCCAACGCCCGTCTTCGGCGAGCTTCCGGAGCCCAGAGCCTCAACCGGGGAAGCGACAACCCAGGGCAGGTGAAATCCTGGTTATCGGAAAATTTTGGTAACATTATATAATTTAAAAAAAAAATATACCAAATAACTTTTAGGCAAATAACTGTTAGGTTGAAATCATATTTAAGGGAAAATGGCATCGTCGGGAAAATACCTGGTAGATAGACTCAGCAAGGATGAGCTTTGTTACGAGCTGCAGATCCGAAACCAGGATCCGGGTACAGTCGACGAGATGCAGAGTAGACTTCGGACAGCACTAAGGGGTGAGAGAGTAACGGATCAGTCGTTGGTAGAGGGAACATATCCATTCTCACCTCAAGAAGACGTCGAAGCGGTGAAGGAAAAGCTCGCAGAGATAAAAACTTTAGTTAGGAGTTTTGAAGGGAACACGTATAGTGGGGAGTTCCTCAAAGTTAAAGCGAAGGTTAACTTTGCGTTGAGGCGGTTAGGTAGAGTACCTACGGATCAAGTAGACTGTGCGAAGGAGGTCATAAGGCTGAGGTCCACTCTGGTGATGGCAGTGGGGGAACTGCACGGCAAGGCGGAAGGCGAGCTGGATGGAGAAGAGGTAGAACAATCCTCCAGTGAGATGGGAGATGGGGCTGTACTAGGACCGGAACCAACAGCGGGGCCAGTTTGCTCAACCCCTCGTATCGAGGAGCCTGTGGGGAAACAAGATGTGACGAAATGGGGAATACGCTTCACGGGAGATAAATACAGTTCGGTCAGCACGTTCCTCTTAAGGGTGGAAGAATTGCGAAAGGCTAAGGGGGTATCAAAGTCGCAATTATTTAAATCGGCTGTGCTGTTGTTCGAGGGGGAAGCGTTGACGTTGTTTAGGTCGGTGACGCACAGATGTAGCGACTGGGACGATGTGCAAAGAGAGTTGCGGGCAGAATTTTTACCCCGGGACTACGACGATAGGCTACTGGAGGAGATACAGCACCGGACGCAAGGCGTAAACGAGTCCATTGGAGTCTTCGTAGCCGCGATGGAGGGACTAT
The DNA here is from genome assembly GCA_954870665.1 of Stratiomys singularior. Taxonomy (NCBI): domain Eukaryota; kingdom Metazoa; phylum Arthropoda; class Insecta; order Diptera; family Stratiomyidae; genus Stratiomys; species Stratiomys singularior. The sequence goes on along the minus strand of OX940878.1, from coordinate 87,675,808 downwards.
ATGGACGTCTGGGTACTCCGTGCTCAGAAGGGGAGAAATTACGTCGGATAAGACGCAACATTGCTCCTTTTTATCAGGAGCGACTTAGCCTGATATCGGTATCGTCTATAGCGGAACTCGTTGACCTAGGGAGGAAGCTGGAAGAGACAAGAGCGACTGTGGAGTCTTTTGTTCTGCCACCAAATCGACAAAGGCACCAGTTGCTGGAACCGGACTTAGCGTATTCTGGGACTAGCGGTAGAGTTGCAGTCGCGGCGGTTCAGAAGATAAAGAAGGATGTCCGTTGCTGGAACTGCAACAGGACGGGACACATTTCGAGGAATTGCGGACAGCCCCAAAAGTGTTTCAGTTGTGGCCGTCTGGGGGTGAGAAGGGCGGGTTGCCCTAACTGCAGACCGCGCCCAGCTAGAAGTCAGCAAGTTTCTGTGAGTGTACGTAGTCCGCAATCGGGGCAGGGTATTACGCCGTCGGAAAACGAGAACCGTGCCCACTAGGCAACGTAGGGGGTACGAGTGACCGGAGCAGGCCAGTCGCAAAGGAAGGCAGGGTGGATTTTGCGTTGCAGGAGGTGGTAGCGGATAACCGCCCACATATGCAGGTGGAAATCGGCGGTCGGATTCTAGTGGGTTTGGTGGATTCAGGGGCGACACACACCATTCTGGGTGGATCAAGCTGGGAACTCTTACGGGCACAGGGTCTTGAACTTCGGGAGACAAAACGCTCAGCCATACGGTTAGCGGATAGTGGTTGCGTCCCAGTGGAGGGCGAGGTTTGGGTGCCGGTGAGGGTGAAGAAGGCCACCCAGTGGATGGGAATCCTAGTTGTTCCTGCGGTTCCACACGCCCTGATCCTAGGAGTGGATTTTTTTAGGCTATTCCGAATTGTTTTAGACCTCGGAAGACAGTCGTGGGAATTCACAGCAGTCACCAATCAAATTGTCAAAATTGAAGTAGTGGTCAGTGAAAGTGAAGAAGGGACAAAATAACAAAGACGATTGAAGCAGTGGTCAGCGAAAGTGAAGAAGTTGTCTAAGAGGGGATCAGAGAACAAAGGGAAAATAAGGAAATAAAAGAAAACCACTAAAGACTAAAAGTATAGTGCAAGGGGGCCCGTAGCGTAAGTAGGTTAAGTAGTAGTTTTAGGTCCATACAACGTCTTTATATAATCAAAGAAAAAGAAAAAAAAAATATTTCTGCTCTATTTCGTTTTTTTTCTTCTCCTTTATTTCTCTCTTCCAGGTGTTAAGTGGCAGCGAGGAGTGGTGTGCGTGAGACGTGGAGAGCGCGCGTTGAATGAGTCGGTGATACCACGGATGAGGCTACGTGAGGTGGTTAGTGTTTCTTTTTTTTTTCTTCCTTTTTTATTTTATGTTTCATGGAGTGACGATTCCCCCCCCCCCCTTTTTTTTTACTCTGGTGCTGTTTTGGATTTCTAGAGGTGCGATCCGGTGAGCCGCATTCTCGCTTGGCGGTTCTTTGAGGCATATCAGGGTAAGCGAGTGGCGCCAACGCCCGTCTTCGGCGAGCTTCCGGAGCCCAGAGCCTCAACCGGGGAAGCGACAACCCAGGGCAGGTGAAATCCTGGTTATCGAAAAATTTTGGTAACAATATGCCTGTCTATTTCAGCGTTTGGAAGGTTCTCATTTTCCGGTGACACATTTGGAAGCAAGTCATAGATGATCGTTACGGAAGTGTAACCAATCTATTATTTGAATGGTCTGTAGTGAGGAGGACAAGTTGGTACTGAGATATGCTTTCTGAGAGTTATATTCAAGTGCAAGCTGTGGTGGTTAAACAATGAAGCAAATGGAGTGGAACATGTATATGGATTTATGGAATCAGCGAGTAGATTATGTGAAATTATGAAATTGCCTAAGAATGAGTAACCTCTCGGATCCATGTGGAGCCATTCAAAAAAGACTCTTCCATTTCTGTTATTAGTGAAATCACCCCAATGCTCGTGCCTGGCATTCATGTCACCTCGAAATAGAAATGAGAAGTTGCTGCCAAGAGTATCTCGTCGAGGGTTGTGGGAATTAAAGAACCTATGTTACACGGAAAATAAACGGAGTCAATTAAGATTTTCCCTGGAGTTCTGTTGGGTCGTTTAGTGGGCAGTGTCGCTAAGGTATACGAGAAGCTGCCTTGTTCGAAAAAGATTTTATCTAAATGAATGTCACAATCACTCCTACAAACCAAGGCTGTGCCCCTGCCATTATCGCAAGTATCTGTATCAGTATCGCAGTATAAGTATCTGATTGAGGGATTAGTGAACCTCTGTTACACGGAAAATAGACGAAGCCAATTAAGATTTTCGCTGGAGTTCCGTTGGGTTTTTTAGTGCGCAGTGTCGCTAAGGTCTACGAGAAGCTGCCTTGTTCGAAGGAGATTTGATCTAAATTAATTTCACAATCACCCCTACAAATCATGGCTGAGCTCTTGCCAGTATCGCTACGCAACACGTGTAGTTATCCAAACCCACTTTGCGATGAGATTCAATGCGAGTTTCGATGAAAAGCAGGATGTCGGATTGGAAGGATTTGATCAAATCCGCAAAAATAGTCTCTTGTTGTGGGAGATTACGGAATTAATATTAAGGGTGAGAATGATCAGCCTATTTCCTGCCATATAGATTGAAGTAGAAATTCAAGAGAGCCATTGGCTTATCTTGATCGCGCTTGAACTCAGAGGGTGAACGAAAGGAACGGCTTTTCGTAAAGAGTTTATTGGGAAATATTCCAAGCCAGCCCATGGTTATTTTATGTGTGTCATCCAAGAGATAAACTGTGGATGTAGGGATAGCTTGCCTAGCTATTTCAGAATAAGTGGCCATGGAAGTGATGGAGGGAACATGTTCTGGGGTATTGGAGTACGGGACGCTACGTTGCTGAAAAGAATGCGGTGTATGCTTAGGGATGAAATTCGTTCTTTTTGTTTTACCTGGCTCTTTATAACAATCACTTTCATTCCGGACAACCGCGAAAGCTTTAGGGGTGACCCTGTATTTTGCACATGATTCAGAATGGAGCCTTTTTTTTCATTGTATTACGGAGACATTTACGTGTCATGTGCTCATCACCGCATGCGCGATTTAACAATCAAATTGACCGAAACAATTTTAAATTTAATTTTTTTTTTTGCTAAGCACATCTAAATACTGCATTAATTGAAAAGTGACTGAAAAAACTACCCATATGGTAGTTTTCCAGCCCGACATTCAGGAATTAAAGGTTATCTTTTCATGAATTGAATTTAAACACACATGTGAGAATATTCAATAATATATTTTGAGAATATTGCTAAAGAATTTTTATACAACTTAGACTATTAGACTTAGAATGTACAAAAAAATTTGAATTTATTTTCAACAATACCTTATTGATCGGTTTAAGTTACCAATTTACTTTTATTTGCATTGTAAGTCTATCTGCAAAAATTATGTTGTTGACGTGCGTGGTTTTTCCTTTCATGCACAAATTCGCTGCATCTAAATGTTTATATTTTATAATTTTTAGTGTATCGTCAGTTATTTCAAATGTTTTGCTTGCCTATCAATAATTTGCACTACATGTCTTAATCGCAAACATATATTTTACAATGAAATACAGACCATTGAGGATCAATATATGTCATAGAACTCAAGAGAATTGTACAAAGAGGAACACGATATAAAGGGGCCCTAAGCCCAAATTTTGTCCACCACCGAAATTCAAGCATTTCACACAGTTTCATCAACACTTACTTAAAAATAATGATAGGCAGTATAAATGAATGGGCGAAAAATTTTTCATCTGAACTATAGTCACAAACATTAAAATATTTGTTTGCTACAATTCAAGCCAATGTTTTGTTTTCATTCGCATTTTATTACTCAAGTACTCATAAAAATATTTAGTCCTTAAATTAATCATATTATGAAACAAAATCATCACATGAAATACCCCATCATCAACATACTTGTGCTGCCCATGGACACAGAAGAATCGAATTAACTGCACGCGAGCATCATTTCCCGAAGTCATCATCACCCCGCTCAACTTCGGATAGATGCTCAACTTCGGATTTAATTTGCTCGAGCCGAATGAAAATAGGGAAATCGCATTATAAAACTGATATCAAGGCTACACCAAGCTAATCAAATATCAAATCAATATTTCGTTGTTAATGTCATTGATTAAAATCTCATTATGTTTAATGAGAATTAAAAATGTTTAATATAAGCGGTCTCACATTTTTCATTAACGTTGACTGAGTAAAGTGCATAATTCAGCGACCGATTTAATAATAATTTCTACATTCAAGTTATATGTGTGACTATCCCTTCGCTTTTCGAATGTGTGACTATCCCTTCGAAATCGCTTTTCTAACAGTAATGCTAAGTCACTGTCGTACAGAATATACAATACAATACAGAAAGTAGCCGCAGATTTTGGAAAATATAAATATTGATATTATTTTCACATTGCATGAAAACTGATGTTTTCGATTTGCAAATTGCATGCTTCGATTACTTAGCTTACTTTTATATAAAATTGTTGGTTATGATATTGATGGATAGTTTCAAGGCAGACATATTTCCTCCAACAAAACATGTAAAATTAATACATTTTTCAGCTGTTGTTAGCGATTTACGAATGTAGTTTCGTTATGTTTGCCTTTGATTGGATAGTACATTATGAATGCTAGGAATATGTGCTTATAATTGCACGGAAAACATTGAAATTACAATAGAATTTCGGATATAATATTGCATATGATACGAATGGCAGACAGGAATGGAGCCAAACATTAGATCAGCTGATGAATGGAAAGAAGGATAAGTTTAAAACTTCGGACGCTTACGTACGCTCACGTCCACGAGTAGGGCCTTTCTAAATCTTATTTATCTATGGAGTTTTCAGAGAAGAAAGAGTTACGTCATCGATACACAGAACGCTGCCAGTTTGTCTCCCGTGCAAACTATCATCAAAGGTAGGAACTACCAAGCCTTCTTGTGTGTACGACCCCATTAAAAGTAATCATTTGATTTTACACATCAGCATATGTGCTACATTGTGAAATCGAAACAAAATACACTTTCAGCCCAAAAATCCTACATTACAACGGTAGAAATACTCATGTGAAGGACGTACGTCGTGAGCAGTGCATTTACCCAGAGGATTCTATTCACAAAACTATAGTTCGTTAAATATGAAGATAATAAATGATAATAAATAAACCATAATCTCTTATCGTTGTTGAAGTTATGTATGGGGCATTTCACATGAAACGGACAAGGTAAAATGGTTGAGGGTTCCGATTCCGGTCATATTTGAGTATGTTACACATGTACAAGTTCTCAACACAACCACAAAATATTTTCATTATATTTTTATATATTATAAAAATAGACGTCCATTTTACAAATTAGGGATTTTAGAAGATTCGACTAAAGGCGAGGTGTGTACTTCTTTAAACGCCACAACTATGTTAGAGGAAGTGTAGTTAACCAAACTAACTGCAAGATTTTTTAAACCATTACATTACCTTTATTACTTCATATTTTGATTAAATGTATAATTATTATATAAAAAAACCTGTAAAAAAATTTTTTTGAACTATTTTCCAAAGTTCGTATTTTTAAAATTTTTTCGCTTATTATTTTGAAAGCTTATATTGTGTTTATACTCTACTAAAAATTTCATAGTTGGACGCGAAGTAGTTTAGGAGTTACGGAAATAACAATACCAAAGTGCGGGGTTACCTGTTACAGTACCCTCTTTTAACCCTTCGCTATTGAAACTCTACTAAATTACATGCATTTGCATTCCTTTCCTCCACGCGCATTTTTTTTTTGATTATTGAAATACATATGTTTGCATTCCTTTCCTACACGCGCCTTTTCTTTTTCGCTAAAAAACATACAAAAAACTATAATCACACGAAATGCATTTTTGTAACATTATATCTTTTTTCCAAATCACAGCAAATGCATTTCCGCCATGCGCACTTTTTATACAAAGGTGCATATGCACAAGTATCATATGAATACCTTTGCTTTTTTCTGTTGCAACAACTAGCGAAACCTAATTATTGCAACAGATCAGCAATTTAACAGCATAAAAGCGATAATCGAAGGAAACTCGAGTGGAATAGTTAATTTAGCGCGTTAGAGTACGGGCAAGTACATATACCCAATCGCCCAATGTGAGACTGCATTGGGGTACTCAAATAAAGCATACGATAAAGATACCGTGTACATTAAGTGTAATCGCTATTATAATAACAAGTATTATCCTTTAAAATTAATAAACTAGTGTAAACTTCTAAATCCGTGTTTTTTTTCGTCCCAAGTTCCGTGAAGTTTATAAATGGCGCAGTCGGTAGGATGCGCTGATTGAAAGTTCAATCGATCTTATTAAAGACATAAAGCGCATCGACATCGTGTCCCGAAAAAGTTTAACGTAAATTATTCCCCAAGAGGAGGAAAATTTCTTTCACTTACGCCGACGCGAACAAATAGTTCCAAGAGGAACAACATCCCCGGACTGGACGAAGTGTTCTTTAAAATAAAGCAGTAAAGTGCAACAAAATAACAAGTTCCAGGAAAGTGAAATTAAATAATAAGTGTTCCCTAAAGCAGAAAAGCGCAACAAAATAACAAGTTCCAGGAAAGTGCAATAAAGTAATAAGTGTCCTCTAAAAGAAAACAGAAAAGTGCAATATAATAATAAGTCTTCTAAAAGAAACAAGAAAGTACAACGAAATAATAAGTTCCCTAAAAGAAACAGAGAAGTGCAACAAAATAATAAATAACTGAAGTGGACAGTACAATAACTAAAGTGAATAATAAATAAAAATATAATAATAATAAAAAGTAAATAGAGTGAAAATAAAAGAAAAGGAAGCAAAAGTAGACAGCTGACCCAGCAAAACCAAAACAGTGCGGAGAAAGTAGCAGAATTTTTTTTCCATCGATCGCAGAATCCAGGACGAGCAAAGCAAGTAACAAGGAGAAGAACAAATTTTCAAATATTTTCTTTTCTATTTAATTATATTTAATACATTTAATCACATTATTATATCTTCTATTCACACACATCACATTATATCTTCTATTCACACACATAATCTTAAAATCTACCCCATTATTGTTGCCTTTTTTGAAATTTGAAAACTTCTTTGTAAGGGTGATTTGGAATCAGGGATTGCATAAAATTTTTTCAAAATGCCGAACGATGAAGCTCCTGCCATACAGATTGACCCTCTCAAATATTTAAACAGCCTCCCCGAATTCGACGGCAAGCTCGAAAACCTGCAAACTTTTATTAATTTAGTGGACAGAGTTAGCCCCGTACTACAAGCTTATAACGAAGCATCTCAACTCTTATTTGGCGACATAATCAAAATTAAATTAAAAGGCAGAGCAAAAGAAACCGTTGAAATAAACTGCCATGCTACCCTTTGGCGAGATGTTGTAATTCACTCTGTCGGTTTGGCAATCCTGATCGGATGTCATACTTGAGATGCGAATTATCCCATTCGTATCGCAAATATGGCAACACAAACGGAAGGCCACACTGACAGAGTTGACATTTCCGGAACGGCAGTTCATCGCAGTGCTGGGAGACGAGCAGAGTTCGTCGAGGGCCGTGGAAGTACAAGCACGCGCTTGAAAAAGTCGAAATTGGTCGCGTTCCGCCAAACGCCCAAGAAACAACCCGAAAAGTGCATGTACCGTGGTAGCGTTTTGGTACTCGATTTTGCGCCACGCGGCGGCCTCCCGCCAGTGAATATCCATGCAAAAGCGCGTCTGCAATGCTTGTACTGGTCGCCTCGATGAAAGGCAAATAAAAAAAAACGGGATAGTGGAACCTATTGTGACAAGTGCTTAAATCTTGGATCATCCTTAATTCAACCTGCGATTCTGGTAAGGAAGGAAGTTTTTGATCATTCTACTTCGGTGGTACTGGCAGTTGCTAACCAGTGCTTCTCCGAAAATTCTCCTTGCGATTGCGATGGAATGCAATTTACCGTAATCCTTTTGATATTTGCAGCCCTCTGCACTTTTGGTTGGATCCAACGAAAACCGAAGGAAGGACCTTCTCATTAGAGCTTGGGGACATTGCCAATTGTGTAGAAAGTTGGTGGCAACTTATTAAAGGCTTGGCATTATATGAAAGTGTGACTAACTTTCTTAACGGAAAAGGGTGGCTGTGCCTTCTCACACCATATAACAAGGAAATGTGCCCGCAATCGCGCTCTGGTAACAGACAGAGAAGAGGCGCTACACAAGGTTCGAAAGTGCGGAAATTGACAGGGCGGCATTTTGTTGGAGTCCCGTTGGCCCTCAAACTGTATTGGGAACCGCAATTGTAAGTGTGGTTATGTGTTTCGTACCGTAGCAACAATTTTCAAATTATTTTCGAATATGGAATCAACATTTTGAGAGAGTGGCTAGATAATAGTTGCATATATTACGCAAAGTTAGATTTGATCGTTCTTACATATAATATGTAAAGATGTTTGCCGATTGTATCCGCCGGTTTACTTAAATATTACTTGTGTATGTGGAAGGAAGACTGCGATCATTTGAATTTTTTTTGATTTACTTATCGGGAAAATCGAAGATCGAACGTTAAACGCCGTAAATTTACGCAGTCAAGACAAAGCCTGATTCTAACCGACTCTGTTAGTAATGTCAGCAGGATTTAGCCTAGATATTATGTTTCTTAGTATAAATCTATAAGCTAAGCTTATCCATGATTCGAGATTTTAAGTTACACCGTTTTGCATTTATTCGAAGCTTGATAGTTTTGTTAGGTACGAGAGAGTTAGTATAAGGATTGTAAAGTTTCGGGTTGAATTACAACGTAAAATTTTTCAGTGAATGTCGTCAATTTCAATTCTAAACATAAGCAGATCCTCAAATGTTAAGTTTAATTTTAAGCTGAAAGTTAGCGAAATATGATATCAGCTGTAAATTTTTTTCGTGTAGAACCAAGTATGCCTTTATTGTTCGGCAATAATTTGGAGCTAATTTTAGGCTCCATTCGTCAAATTTTTTTTTGTATCAATTTGTGGAGCCAACATCTATGATCAGCTATCAATAATATCTTCTAAGAATAATTCTTAAAAATTTGAGACTGATTGAAATATTTATTCACAGTTTGGTTACTGAATGTAGTCTAGAGTTCTGAGTTCACATTCAGTTGGCGGATTGATTTGTGTAAATTAACCTTTTTCTTTGGAAATGCAATTTATCAAGACAAGCCGTGTTCCAGTAAACTTATAATTAATATAAATCTCTAGTTTCAAAGCGTCGTTTTCACAATCTAATCAACCGAAAACTAATCTGATCTCGTAACTCAAAGATTAGCATTTCGTTATAGTACTTTAATACCAAATTCAAAAAAAAAATCATTTTTGCTGTTTATTTAAACCACTTAGCTAGATCAATTGAAACAAAATCCCCTTCAGTGGTTTAAGGTTTCTTTCAAAGATCACATTGAAACAGTCATCTAACAAAGAATATGCTTCTCTTAAATACTTAGTGAAAATAAATTAAGTTGTTTTTATTTTAGATAATAAATTAGAAATAAATGTTCACTAAACCTGGAAAAAAATTACAGAATAAAATTATAAATATATAATGAAAATGATAACCTAATATACATAAAATATAATAAAAATAAAAACATAATATATATAAAATATAAAAAAAAAATAATAAAACGAATTACCTATTTAAATAATCAACAATCTAACTAATTCATAATAAAAAGAAAAATAGAATTACCTAGAATTACATGTGATGTAAGACGATACTTTAAGCGACCGAACAGTTCGTAAAGATTGTAGTCACGATAGAAAGAAAAAATATATAAAAATGAAGTGCTGAAAAAAATAACGTTATTTCCTTCCAGCAACCTTTTCTTTCAGGAGGAAATGGTGCGAAGGTAAGTGCATGATGATGTAGGGACAAAATGTGTTTCGTCGCTCGGGTTCCGCGGTGCTGTAGGTTTGAATCGGGAATAAGTTGTAGTCGTGTCGCGGACTGCTTGTTCGGTTTTTCATTTCTTTGACGGTCTCAAAAAAATAAAGTAGTTTGTTTTTGGGCACCGCGGTATATCGGTTCACGAATGCGCGCTTGTCGTCGGGTAGATTTGAATTTCAAAAGGTAGAAAAAAAAAACATTAACGTAAAGTAAAGTAGAATATTTCGAAACGTCGCACAGGAAAATCGGGCTTTCCGGTGGCTGGTTCAAAATTGAAACCAAGAGCGGAAGTTCACTTGGGTCCGACCCACGTCCGCAATCCTCGCCGCACTGGGCTAGTCCGCCAGCAGCCACCAACGCGAGTGAATTTCCGAGTGGCCGAGTTGTTGACCCGTACAGCTCGTTGCCACGTCTCGAAGACTGCACGTCCAAGTGTTGGTGCGAGGCCGACTTCAGTCCTTAGTCGTCGTCGTGACGACTGGGATCTGAAAACCATTATAGAGACGTAAGACAGATCCTCCAAAACAACTTTGGAGATCGCCTGAACATAGACGAACTGTACGACAACTTACGAAGTGTAGCTTTCCAAACCAATACACTTGAATTCTACAACGACATCAAAAGTAAACTAAGAAGACTGAAAAATAAGACGCAAATAGATTTAGGTGCATGGAACGCGTCTAACGAATGTACATGGAACAACATGAAGACCGCTCTCAATATTTTTAAAAACAAACTCCCAGAGCCCATGAAAACTATTCTATTCCATAGAGATCCCGAATCCCTTGAATCGGCTATGGATATTATACGACCGATTTAATAATAATTTCTACATTCAAGTTATATGTGTGACTATCCCTTCGATTTTCGAATGTGTGACTATCCCTTCGAAATCGCTTTTCTAACAGTAATGCTAAGTCACTGTCGTACAGAATATACAATACAATACAGAAAGTAGCCGCAGATTTTGGAAAATATAAATATTGATATTATTTTCACATTGCATGAAAACTGATGTTTTCGATTTGCAAACTGCATGCTTCGATTACTTAGCTTACTTTTATATAAAATTGTTGGTTATGATATTGATGGATAGTTTCAAGGCAGACATATTTCCTCCAACAAAACATGTAAAATTAATACATTTTTCAGCTGTTGTTAGCGATTTACGAATGTAGTTTCGTTATGTTTGCCTTTGATTGGATAGTACATTATGAATGCTAGGAATATGTGCTTATAATTGCACGGAAAACATTGAAATTACAATAGAATTTCGGATATAATATTGCATATGATACGAATAGCAGATAGGAATGGAGCCAAACATTAGATCAGCTGATGAATGGAAAGAAGGATAAGTTTAAAACTTCGGACGCTTACGTACGCTCACGTCCACGAGTAGGGCCTTTCTAAATCTTATTTATCTATGGAGTTTTCAGAGAAGAAAGAGTTACGTCATCGATACACAGAACGCTGCCAGTTTGTCTCCCGTGCAAACTATTATCAAAGGTAGGAACTACCAAGCCTTCTTGTGTGTACGACCCCATTAAAAGTAATCATTTGATTTTACACATCAGCATATGTGCTACATTGTGAAATCGAAACAAAATACACTTTCAGCCCAAAAATCCTACATTACAACGGTAGAAATACTCATGTGAAGGACGTACGTCGTGAGCAGTGCATTTACCCAGAGGATTCTATTCACAAAACTATAGTTCGTTAAATATGAAGATAATAAATGATAATAAATAAACCATAATCTCTTATCGTTGTTGAAGTTATGTATGGGGCATTTCACATGAAACGGACAAGGTAAAATGGTTGAGGGTTCCGATTCCGGTCATATTTGAGTATGTTACACATGTACAAGTTCTCAACACAACCACAAAATATTTTCATTATATTTTTATATATTATAAAAATAGACGTCCATTTTACAAATTAGGGATTTTAGAAGATTCGACTAAAGGCGAGGTGTGTACTTCTTTAAACGCCACAACTATGTTAGAGGAAGTGTAGTTAACCAAACTAACTGCAAGATTTTTTAAACCATTACATTACCTTTATTACTTCATATTTTGATTAAATGTATAATTATTATATAAAAAAACCTGTAAAAAAATTTTTTTGAACTATTTTCCAAAGTTCGTATTTTTAAAATTTTTTTGCTTATTATTTTGAAAGCTTATATTGTGTTTATACTCTACTAAAAATTTCATAGTTGGCCGCGAAGTAGTTTAGGAGTTACGGAAATAACAATACCAAAGTGCGGGGTTAGCTGTTACAGTACCCTCTTTTAACCCTTCGCTATTGAAACTCTACTAAATTACATGCATTTGCATTCCTTTCCTCCACGCGCATTTTTTTTTTTTGATTATTGAAATACATATGTTTGCATTCCTTTCCTACACGCGCCTTTTCTTTTTCGCTAAAAAACATACAAAAAACTATAATCACACGAAATGCATTTTTGTAACATTATATCTTTTTTCCAAATCACAGCAAATGCATTTCCGCCATGCGCATTTTTTATACAAAGGTGCATATGCACAAGTATCATATGAATACCTTTGCTTTTTTCTGTTGCAACAACTAGCGAAACCTAATTATTGCAACAGATCAGCAATTTAACAGCATAAAAGCGATAATCGAAGGAAACTCGAGTGGAATAGTTAATTTAGCGCGTTAGAGTACGGGCAAGTACATATACCCAATCGCCCAATGTGAGACTGCATTGGGGTACTCAAATAAAGCATACGATAAAGATACCGTGTACATTAAGTGTAATCGCCATTATAATAACAAGTATTATCCTTTAAAATTAATAAACTAGTGTAAAAATTCTAACAAGTTCCAGGAAAGTGAAATTAAATAATAAGTGTTCCCTAAAGCAGAAAAGCGCAACAAAATAACAAGTTCCAGGAAAGTGCAATAAAGTAATAAGTGTCCTCTAAAAGAAAACAGAAAAGTGCAATATAATAATAAGTCTTCTAAAAGAAACAAGAAAGTACAACGAAATAATAAGTTTCCTAAAAGAAACAGAGAAGTGCAACAAAATAATAAATAACTGAAGTGGACAGTACAATAACTAAAGTGAATAATAAATAAAAATATAATAATAATAAAAAGTAAATAGAGTGAAAATAAAAGAAAAGGAAGCAAAAGTAGACAGCTGACCCAGCAAAACCAAAACAGTGCGGAGAAAGTAGCAGAATTTTTTTTCCATCGATCGCAGAATCCAGGACGAGCAAAGCAAGTAACAAGGAGAAGAACAAATTTTCAAATATTTTCTTTTCTATTTAATTATATTTAATACATTTAATCACATTATTATATCTTCTATTCACACACATAATCTTAAAATCTACCCCATTATTGTTGCCTTTTTTGAAATTTGAAAACTTCTTTGTAAGGGTGATTTGGATTCAGGGATTGCATAAAATTTTTTCAAAATGCCGAACGATGAAGCTCCTGCCATACAGATTGACCCTCTCAAATATTTAAACAGCCTCCCCGAATTCGACGGCAAGCTCGAAAACTTGCAAACTTTTATTAATTTAGTGGACAGAGTTAGCCCCGTACTACAAGCTTATAACGAAGCATCTCAACTCTTATTTGGCGACATAATCAAAAGTAAATTAAAAGGCAGAGCAAAAGAAACCGTTGAAATAAACTGTCATGCTACCCTTTGGCGAGACGTAAGACAGATCCTCCAAAACAACTTTGGAGACCGCCTGAACATAGACGAACTGTACGAGAACTTATGAAGTGTAACTTTTCAAACCAATACCCTTGAATTCTACAATGACATCAAAAGTAAACTAAGAAGACTCAACAATAAGACGCAAATAGTCTTAGGTGCAGGGAACGTGTCTAATGTCTAGTGTCGAATGTACACGGAACAACATGAAGACCGCTCTCAATATTTTCAAAAACAAACTCCCAGAGCCCATGAAATCTATTCTATTCCGTAGAGATCCCGAATCTCTCGAATCGGCTATGGATATTCTCTTTACAGCTGGCTATGCCTGTTATGGCTCGAATGGGCAAATCTATAAAACAAAAAACAGACAAAACGACAGCAAAGCCCGCAATAATAATAACAACAATAATAATATTAGAAGACTAAATAATTATAGTAATTACGACAGTAATATTAATAATAACTATCACAATAACAATAGTAGTTTTAATAATAATTATAATCACAACAGCAGGTCAAATAGTAAAAATAACAATAATAATAGTAACAATAACAATAATAGTAACAGGTTTAATAATAATAACAACAAAAGACTTCATAACAATTACAATAGAAATAATATTAATAGATTTAATGTTAACAACCAACAAAACGAACGACGAAATAGACCTCACGAACCAAGTTACAGACTTAACACAAATGAAGGTCAAAATCCCTATAACTTCGATGCATCCGCAAATCCTTGGTATCCGGAACGGCAACCACCAGCAGAACCCATGGATATAAATAAAAACGAGATGGCAGAAAATTTTCCTTCACAAGCCTCGGACGAAGACTACCATATATAGTCTTTAAAACAAAAACCAAGCCCCTAAAGTTTATCGTAGATACAGGAGCTACACACTCAATCATCAATCCTGGCATTTGCCATCCTAAGTGTAAAATTAACACCCCAAAAATAAGTCTTAAGACCCTTCAACATACAGTTGATCTTCGCGAGAAAGTAAGGATCCCCCTCTTTGAGTAATTAGGCGACAGAACTCACGAAATTGAATTATTTGTCTACCAGTTTCATGACTTTTACGACGGAATATAAGAGAACAATATACTGAGATAACTCGATATAATTATAGACTGTAAGAAACGAGTATTACGTACTGGTGAAAAAACTATTCCCATCCTCTTCGAAGATGAAGAAGATAATCAACATTGTCTATTTAATAAGGTCCGATGCTATGAAGTAGCCGTGCCTGTAGATCAAGAAAATGGCCTGGTACACTTCCCCGGGAAGTCTTCCAAAGTTGAGAAGATCAAACTCGAGGAAGGTATCTATAATGTAGTGAATTCTAAAATGCTCGCTCAAGTAAAGATACTAGCTGACCGCCCTGTTGAAGTACAATTCACAACCCAAAAACTACTCCCGTCACTATCGAGAACTTCAATATCATAGAAAACAAACCAATGGAACATTTCTCCATCTCCAGTCAAATTAGAATAAATCATCTTAACGATGAAGAAAGACAAAAATTAATGCCACTTTTAAAACACTTTTCCGACATATTTTATAGCGAAGAATCGGACTTATCTTTCACAAATGCCATTAAACATGAAATTAGAACTACCAATAATATTCCGATTGTGGCAAAAACATACAGATATCCGTACGTTCATAAGGATGAAGTACGTAGACAAATTAAGGAGATGTTAGAAAAGAACATAATAAGACCTAGCAAATCCCCTTATTCGGCACCAGTTTGGATAGTACCAAAAAAAATGGATGCGAGTGGGAAACCTAAGTGGGGACTCGTCATCGACTATCGAAAACTCAATGAAGTTACGATTGATGACAAATACCCAATCCCTAATATTGACGAAATACTGGAGAAGCTCGGGAGAAGTCAATATTTCACTACACTAGACTTAGCTAAATGCTTCTATCAAATAGAGATTACTGAAAAGGACATCCATGAAACTGCGTTCAGTGTAGAATGTGGACACTACGAGTTCCTGCGAATGCCATTCGGACTTAAGACAGCCCCCGCTACATTTCAGCGCCTTATGAATAACATCCTCTCTGACTATATCAACAAAATCTGTTTGGTTTACCTTGACGATGTTATAATCTTTTCCACTTCCTTACAGGAACACATAGAATCCTTACAAAAGATCTTCAAAAGATATAGAGAAACCAACTTGAAAGTTCAGTTGGACAAGTCTGAATTCCTTAAACGAGAAACTGCTTTTCTTGGGCATATAGTCACCCGAGATGGAATAAAGCCGAATCCAGAGAAAGTAGAATGTGCCCAGAAATTCCCAATCCCAAAGACCCCAAAACAAATAAAGTAATTCCTCGGACTCGCTGGATATTACCGAAAATCATTAAGGACTATTCGAAAATAATAAAGCCTATGACCAAAAACTTAAAAAAGGACGCAAAGCTAGATATAACTGACCCCGAATATACCCACGCATTCGAAACAATTAAAACCCTCCTAACTAATAAGCCAATTCTAACTTATCCCGATTTTAACAAAACATTCGTTCTAACAACAGATGCGAGTAAATACGCCCTCGGCGCAGTCCTCTCACAAGAAGGACGCCCTATCAGCTACGCGAGCTACACACTTAATGAGCATCAGATCAACTATAGTGTTATCGAAAAGGAACTCTTGGCAATAGTATGGGCTACAAAGTATTTCCGACCATACCTCTTCGGAAGGAAATTCATCATTGAAACCGACCATAGACCTTCAACTTGGCTCTTTTCCATTAAAGATCCGAACTCCAAACTAGTCAGATGGAGACTAAAACTTTCTGAATTTGACTATACGATAAAATATAAAGAAGGAGCAAAAAACATAAATGCTGACACCCTGTCTAGGATACCCAAACCTGAAGTAAACTTAGTCCAAAATCATACTAATATCCCTACGAGCAGTTCATGCATTAACATCTTTAAAACCCAAATAATTATTAATAAATCAAATTCAGGATCACTCAGAATAAAAAAGGAAAACATTTTTGATAAAAATACGACCATAATCAATGCTTAACAACTAGATGAACAAGATGCCATTACATTATTGAAGAATCACTTCAATCCAAACGGCTTAAATGCTATTCTCATTGAAATTAAGACTTCTTTCAAACTTTATACTCCGCGTTTAGTAATAACTTCATTACTAACGATAAATTTAAAATCACTAGATGTAGCGTCCTCCTAGAAGATGTAATAGATGAGGAAAAATTAGCTAAGATTATAGAAGAAGAACATCTAAAGAATAATCAGTGAGGGATCGAAGAAGTGACTAAAGAATTGAAACTAAAGTACTACTGCCCAAAACTAGAAGACAGAGTCACAAACTTCATAAATAATTGTGAAATCTGTAACTACGAGAAATACGCTCGAAACCCTCCTAAGCCTCTATTTAAAATAACAGAAACCCCACAAAAGCCCAGAGAAATTATTCATGCGGATGTGTTTTACACGCTAGAAAAACTCCTATTTTTAACTACAATCGATAAGTTTTCTAAACATGCATGTGCGATTAAAATCATCGGAAGAACTTGGACTGAGTTCAGAAGAGCACTTGCATATTATTTTAGCCAGTTCGGCACGGTAAAGAAAATCGTAGTCGATAATGAGCTAGGATTTAAAGCAATTCCTTTGAGAAAATTCCTCTCAGACGAAAAAGTCGAGATCCACTATACGTCTAGCAATAATCATACGTCCAATGCAGATGTGGAAAGATTCAACAATACGATTAACGAACATATTCGTCTTCTGAAACATGATCCCAATAATAATCAGGGCACTGTTGAAGAAAAAATTCTGAAGATAATTTCGTTTTACAACAATACCATACATTCTTCTACGAACAGGAAACCCATTGATTTCGTTAACGGAAATATCCATCAAAATGAATATCCTGCAATAAATACAATGCTGCATCAAAAGAAAGAAAAATTATCAATAAACTTAACCAAAATCGGAAAAATGTTGAAATCGAAACAGGACCAAATTTTATCAGGGAAATTAGAGGAGGTAAAAGCCATTCTAAATTTAGAAAAATCAATTCTGAAAGGTTGGATGAAGATCATATCATAGACTTAGATAACCAAAACAAATACTTTCGAACCCATGTGAAAACTAAAAAGAAATATCAGAATTTAGACCACCCAACAATAAAATCAAAATTTAATAAGAAAAAGAATAAAAATCGTCCATCAACCTCTCAACCCCTTGCCAGTAACTAAATCTTCACAAACTTCACAGAAAAATGTCACCACTATTGATAATAGCCTTTTGGACCGTGACAAAAGCCCAGACGATAGACATCCAGGACCTCAACGTAAACAACGGATATATCCCTATCAAAACAGGCGATGTAAGACCTATCGACTACTACAACCACGTCTTACACATCATCAACACAACAGAATACGAACGAACAATAGAACTTATTCGACGAAATATCGATACCCTATCAGCCTCTACAACAGAATCTAAAAGTATATTACAAACTGTTAATAGAAAATTTGAATTATTAGAAACAAAAATAAATAACTCTCGTTCTCCGAGCTGAAGATGGCTGTATGCAGCCGAAACGCGTCCTCGAGACCCACAAAGCAAGGCCCGGCGGACCCAAGCCACCCAGAGTTAATTTTGGCCTGCGGCAACACCAAAACGAAAAATAAATAAACTTACTCCTCATCCGAGACACAAACGCGGACTGATAAACATTTTAGGCAAAGGACTAAAATACATTGCTGGGACCATGGACAACGATGACAGAACAAACATTGAATCATTTTTCACACTCTACACTCGATATTTATTTTTATTACATGCAATATTGCACACGTCCTTTTTTCGTTTTCTAATTTTAATTGCTTTATGAGGTTTTCGGCATCAGATTTTATGAGGATAATGTTTAGGGACAAAACAAATCGCATTTGTTTAATAATTGTGCATATGGCTTTAAGAAATAATATAAAAATCAAAAAAAAAAACGACTAAGATAAGAAAAAGGATAGAATAAGTAATATATAAGTAGTTAAGAACTTTTTGAAAAGGCAGAATTTAAGGCATCAACAAAAAAAATACAATAGTTTGTAATGAGCTCTGGGTACTGCCATTAGGCAAAACTCGTAGGTTAAGTAATACGTTAAGAATGATTGAAAATAATTGTACAAAAACAAAAACTTCACCCAATAAATTATTTTAAATTTGAAACCTTGTAAAGCCAGAAGAGAGTTGAACGGGCAAATAAAAACAACTGAAGTCCGATATTAAGACGTGTGCTTTATTCTTAAAGTTTTCTGAAACTATAATTGTAGTAAGAGTCTCTTTTTTCGATTCAAGTTAATTTGATTTCAGTGGAAAGTTAATTCTAAAGAACAAAGTTCGAAGTCATCATTGATCGATATAAAATTAAATCAAAAAACTCGCGTTTTAAGCATTACGGGTATGGCTTCTTATGGTGATCGGTGTTTCAATCTATTTCGTTTATCATTTCATACAAAACATAGAAACATGAGAAAATTGTCGATGACAGTTGCAGTGAAGTGCTCATTTGCGAGTAATTTATATGTGTGCAAACAATGCAGGCAGCGTTTTAGTAGCGAATCCCCACCAAAAATGAGCAAACATGTCACCTCGAATGGTCAATCGTCCATCGAATTTTCACATCAACCACAAGGGGTTTCATTTTGTTCCTGAGGAGAGAAAGTTGAAGAACGCTTCAACACAGACGAGTGACCAGAATGAAAATGAAATTCTTCTGCAATTAAAGGAAAAATTTAATGATCCTTCAATATCGACTGCCATGAAAACAACTATTCTCATTTTGGCGCCAAAATCGTGGGGTGAAAAGCGGCATGGTGAAAAGTTCCATACAACTAGACGTCAAGCTAAAAAGGCAAAGGAATTGGTTATGGAGATAGGCATTTTGTCATCGCCCAAACCATGAAAAGGTCGAAAATTAACACCCGAAACGGTAAATTTAGTAAAAGGCTTTTGCTTGAGGGAAGACAATACCAAAAGAATGCCCGGAAAAAAGACTTTGTGTCGGTTAAATTAAATGATGTAAAAAGATTTCATTTACAGAAGCAGGTCTTAGTGTGCAACATTGATTAAATATACTAACAGTTTAAACAGGAATATCCTGGAATAAAAGTGGGTCTTACCAAATTCTTCACATTGCGCCCTAAATAATATATTTTTGCGGGTGACTCGGGCACACATGGGGTATGCGTCTGTGTTTATCACCAGAACGTCAAATTGATGTTAGACGATGGGGACATTCCAACTCATACGCATGAGTCAGCAATTCCTTTAAAATGCTACAAAGATTGCCTGAAACATGATCTGTGAAAATCTTACGCCAATTTGCTATTCAACGCCCGGAAAATCCACATTGAATGAACGTTGTTGTGACTGTCCTGGCCTTATTGAATTTCGTAAATACCTGAAATTAATATTTGATGAAAGTCAAATCACAAGTGTGCGGTTTTTTTTTATTAGGCAGGTGAAGGCTTTGTACACCCTGAGTGTCGGATTCCCAGTGGACCTACTGGACTACCGACTAACCACCTCCCCTGTCAACCGGAGCGCCTAGCCTGGAACCGTTTGACACATTACTTCGGGCTATGCCTCCCAATTTTACGCCTTTTGGCACCTTTGGGTTACAGGGGTTCCTTCTCTAGTTGGGTGGGAAAGAGGAGGAGAAAATAACTAGAGAAAGAAACCCTTCACCTTCGACGCCTCCAGCCGATCAAGTATGCCTTAATGTGTGCCACTTGAGTAATGCGCCACTTGATTCCATCTGTCCAGTAATTTCAGCATCTCTTCGATTAGGCTCTCCAGATGGAGCTCTCCCACTTTTTCAGCAAGATCACCGCTGTTTGTCCCATCTTCTGTATGAAAAGAAAGTATGACAGGCGTCATCCTTCATGCCAATACAGAATATGCAATTTCGAGACCGTGACTTACCTATCTTCTGCATGTGAGATTAAAAACAACCGTGTCCGCTCAGTAGCTGGATCAGGTAGTGAGGCACGATCTCAAGTCGTTGATGAGCCACGCGGTCCATCTTCCTTTTAGCTCGCGTTCCCATGATTGATGTCATTCGTCGAGTGTGCATCGTCTTTCATCGCAAGCAACTTTTTCTTTATTTCCCTCGTGTCTTCGGAGGTAGACTCTTTTACGCTCCCCAGTAAGGAGAGCAATGGGTATCACCACTGCAATTATCAGCATCGCTGACTCAGAGACTGTACGGTATGCTGATGCAATCCGCATTGCTCCTCGTCTCTGCACCTGTGCCAGCCGTTTTCGGTGCAGTTCCTTGTTGAGAGCTTCACTCCATATCTCTGCTCCACAAAGAAGCGTAGATTGTACTACACTCATTAACGGACGCCTTTTTATTGGACTTGGTCCCCATGATTGGCCATTTGTCGACTAATTGCCGAGACCCCTGCTACGGCCTTGTTTGTCGTTGCCTTGATTTCCTCCCAGAAACTCAGTTTAGAGTCTATCAGCAAGTCCAGATACATGACTGATAGATTCGACTCTACTACTGGGTCCCCGAACCGGACCATTCTTATGACCACTTCGGTTTTCTCTAACGCTACGTTAAACCCGTGAGTGGTTATCCAGCTCCCCACACGGCGCATTAGTACATTTAGCTTTAAGTGCTCTTGATCGACCGTGTGCCCAGCCACTAGTGCCGCAACATCATCTGCATAACTGTTCAGTCGTAACTCTTCCGGCAGTTCAAGTCTGAGCAGTCCGTCGTAGGAGACGTTCCACAAGACAAGACCGATGTGACCAGCATCCTCCGACAACCTTGCACCGTTTCGTAGATCAGGCTGCGATCCTTCAGGCCATTTCGGACTACCCGCATCATATATTCTGGTACTTGGAAAGAATTTTCCAGGGCATCCAGAATATCCGTCCATCTAACGGAGTTGAAAACATTCCTTATGTCCAGCGTCACAAGAAGGACTACCCGACGGTTGGATCGACTGCGTACCTCCGCCTGTTGGACCACACTTACTACTTCCGCGACTGCATCTATAGCGGAACGTTCCGTTCTGAAACCATACTGTCTTTGAGAAAGATTCCCAGTGGCGTGGATCACCGTCTGCGTGTCTTCTCTTTATCAGTTTCTCGAACACATTCCCAGCCGTGTCGAGCATGCATAACGGTCGGTATGCTGACGGCGACTCGGGATTTCCCTTCCCCTTGCTGATCAGCACGAGTCTTGCCGTCTTCCGACGCTCAGGGAAAACGCCTTCCCACAAGCAGGCATTGAACGTACTGAGGAGCAAGTCAGGACAAGAGTGATAGGCCAGTTGCAGTACCTCGGCTGGAATAGCGTCTGGGCCCGGAGCCTTCTTCGCCTTCATGGAGAGAACTGCTAGTTCCAGTTCGTTTCTCGTGAAGAGTGGACAGTCTGATGTTGTTTCCCTGTTGGCGGCATCAACGCGGACAAGATGTTGGGGAAAAAAAGCCCGTACTATCTCGTCCATCATGTCCGCTTCAAGTACGCAGGGGGCCCGTAGAGCGCCGAGCTTCCGCATAACTAGCTTATAGCCCAAGCCCCACGGGTCCTGTTCACGTTTTCGACGAGGTTCTGCCAGCAACGGGCCTAACTCCTGTTAATCAGTTTGCGAAGGCATTTTCTGGCCGACCGATATACTTTCATTCTGGTGCATGCCTCGTCCTGGCTTCGCGCTCGTTGAGCCTCTCGCCGGAGTTTGTGACACTCCCTTCGTTGCTCAGCTATTTCCGTGGACCACCAGTACACTGGAGGCTTTCCGTGTCTAGGTCTCCGGCGGGGCATAGATGACTTACAAGCGGAGATGATGGTACTCATTGTGGAGCTCACCATGTCTTCAGCAGTCAGTTTTCGGGTCCCCGGCGATGAGCCAAATGGTGGTAAGCATGTCATGAGCGTGTCGACAAACTTCTCCACGTCCATCCTCTCAATATTTTACACGAAGGCGGAGCGCTGAGTGTCTGGGAGCTTAGGAACGTTGTCGCGAATCTCGAATGCTGTGTACTGATGATCACTGGCCGAATAGTCCACTAGAACCCTCCAATTGTGTGTCATAGAGGAGAGGGACTCCGAGGCGAATGTCACGTCCGGAATAGTACCCACGCTGCCCAAGCGGCGGAAAGTGGGAGTGTTACCAGTGTTCACCACGGCTAGCCCTACTCTAGCTGCCATCTCCAGGATTCGATTCCCCCAGGGATCTGACTTAGGCATGCCGCATTCGACAGCCTTCGCGTTAAAGTCTCCCCGATAAGAACATTACTCTCTATGCTCAAGACGGTGTCCTCCAAAGAGTTAAGTTTCTTCTGGAAAGATGTTATTGGTCCGTTCGGTGTCAAGTACACACTAAAGAATGTTATTCCTGGGCAACGGACCCACAGGAAAGCGTCTTTTCGACCATGGCCCTGAACTCTCAGTTGTTTGCTGTTTCGAACCCATATGGCACAAGTAGCGGATTCATCTGGGTACCACGCTGATGAATTTTTATCTCGGTGCTGTTCTCTAGCACAAGGAACTCCTATCAGGCCCTTTGCAGCCTTGTGCTGTATGACCGTAGTTTAGGCATTTGAAACAGAGGAGAGGAACTGCTCTTCGCCATATTCTGCGGACCACCCAACTTATATTTATTTTGCCCATGCAGAGATGTTTTTCGGCTTGTTTCTCTGTTATGTCGACTATGGTCATGCGCTGCCCTCTATTATTTTCAGGCACTCTTCCACCTCCACCACCTTCCACCACCACCACTTCCACCTTCCACCTTCCAGAGGTGGAAGAGTGCCACAGTTTGAGGCACTCTTCCATCTCTGTCCTGTCCGTAACGCAGTCAATGTCTCCGATTTTGAGGGTGGCCGTTGGTTCAAGTTGCCTATTCCCCAAGAGCTTTTTTGACTGCGTCCCGGAATGAGTCGTTATTTGTTGTCGCAGGTCCAAATTCTACAAGGAGGCCACCAGTTCTGGTTGGCCGGACGGTTCTGATGGCAGTTTGAGTGTCATCGGGTCTTACAGCTCCCTTGATTTCCCACAAAACGTCTGCGTAAGTTCTCCCATCTGTCGGTTTGATCAGCAGTGCATGCCTTAGGGTTTTACGGCGTGGCTTGCTTCGTGGTTCTTATTTCTTGTTTGGGGTTTCTTTGCCTTCGTCCCCAGGAAGGAGCTTATCGTTGGTAACTTTTTCTAGGAGGAGCCTTCTGGAAGCTTTTTTGCTGGCCTTGGTTGCCATCACCTGGAATCCATCATTCGACGTAACCTGTCTGTTCGCTGCTTCGTCCTTCCTCCTTTTGTCTTGGTCCCCTTGGATTGGGCTACTGGCAACTCTTTTGGTAGCGCTATGTGCAGGAATCACTTGCGTTTCGACCGAGGTACTGGTCTTTTGCTCTTTCTCCGCTTTAAACCATTTGCGTCTGTGGTGCCCGATTTGGTCTATGAGCTCTTCCAGCTCTAAAATACCGTCCCTTATGTCCTTGCTTATGTTTTTCTGGGTATTGCAGGAAGCTTTGATCTTTTTAACTATGTTTCCTGCCGTACGCATGAGGCGTTCTTCTTCGTGACGATCCAATACAATGAGATTGTCCTGCGCCTCGTTTTGAGGTGGGTTTTTTTTTGTTTGCGTCAGGATCTAGAGCTCTGATGGCATCAGAAGCGGTGTCAGTGGCAGCATCGCGCCGAATCATGATCTGAATATCATCGGTGGTTTCTTCCTCCGTGTGTTTCCCAGGCACGTTCTGGCGTGCGTATTGCCTTTTTGCTGCGTCCGACTGCCGCCAATATTTCTGGTTGGTAGAGGCTCTCTGTATTTTTGTGTTTATCGTCCGTTTGTCGTCTGGGTTTGGTAGTTCGCTCGATACTTTTGATTTTATTTCAGTTGATATTGAAACTGAAACAACTGAAACAAGTGTGCAGTTTAACGCATGGACCGCTACAGATTGATTTACAGTCGCGAATCAAGTTCTTTCATCAGATGACTTTGTTGAAAACCTGTGTACAGCGCTAGATATTTTGAAACCACACGCATTCATCGCCGAATATCGAGCTAAATACTTCAAATTGCTAAAAGAAAATATTACCGTGGGTGAGGTAATTGTTCAATACGATTTCGCTGAGAACTATTGCGCTGTGATTCAAGATGCAGCCCAGTCTTTCCACTAGAATAACGATCAGGCCAGTCCTCTAACATCGGTTTATTCCTATCGACAAGTACAGAACATCATACACGGATGTATTGTTATGATATCTGATGACTTCAAACATGACATTGCAGCATTTTACACATTTTAAGATATCTGACGTCTCCCACGAAAATAAAATCCCTGCTAAGAAGTATTTCCTCATTAATGACGGCGTACCACATACTTTATTTTACTTTATTATCATACTTTATTTTTTATATGAATTTATTTTACTTTAAACAGGATTTTGATGCGGAAGCAGAACTCCTTTATATCTTATGTTGAATATTTCCGTTGTTCGTAGTTGCTTTTAAAAATTTTTTATATAAAAGCAACAATTTTTCCTTACTACAATTTGTTTTATTAATGCATATGTGCATTTCGGGAGTTACTTACTCCCTTCTTCAGTGCTTTTGATTCTGTGTGCAAAAGCACTGAAGAAGGGAGTAAGTAACTCCCAAAATGCGCATATGCATTAATAAAACAAATTGTAGTAAGGAAAAATTGTTTCTTTTATATAAAAAATTTTCAGAACTCCTTTTCCGCGCTACTGCCCATGGCAAAGGACTATGTTATGGTCTTGGTGGCAACCTACAACCCTTGGTGACACGTGTAAGCTTAAAATCTGGTACAGAAGAAGCCATCACCACACCCATGCGTTTATAGGAATGGGCCAAAGCATCGTTGCATCACACCGCAATTTTTTTCCTGATAAAGGCGACATTCACCAGAATAGAGTTAAACTCCAAAGCAGGTTTGATTATGCGATAAGGATCCTTGGTACGAAACAATTCCACGCCTTTATACCGACTACGCAAGGCACTGTCGTCAAGAAAACTAGTAATAATTTAGTTTACAAGACAGTGAAAATTTCTAAATAAGTCAGTAACGAATAGATTTATGTATAAGTGAATAATAGAACAAATAAGTTACGATGTCTTGTTTTATTGTTATGTTACCTACCTGCCCCTCCTAATCGATCGATATATAACATAAAAAAATCAGACACAACAACACTTAATAACACTATTTAGCCTTTATGTGAAACGAAAATGTGCCGTCAAAACTATGGACGGTGTGATGCTACAACTGGGCTGACGCCGCACTTCGGTATTGTTATTTGCGTAACTCCTAAACTACTTCACGGCCCACTATGAAATTTTGCGTAGAGTATAAAATTTATGTTTCTTAAACGGAGAGATAAATAAAACTCTTGTTTCATTTAATTACACCAACTTTATTAATTTATACTTATTATATTCACGCTATACAATTTATATTGTATACGTGGACCGGTATTCAAAAAGGCACCCCAATGCAGCCTCACGTTGGGTGATAGGGAACGCGAACGCGTTGGGTGAATTTTGACGCGAAGAAATAACTCTCCTCTTTAAGACAATTTCACTACTATTTATATCACTCATTGCCTACTTGGTTTAATTTAATTCAATTCAAAATATCAATGCCTACTATGTTTACTTGGATTCAATTCAAAATATTAATGCCTACTTTGTTTACAAACTTTAATTCAAAATAATTATGTCTACTTTGTTTTTTAATTCAATGTGTGATTTGTATATTGTGGGATTGATTTGGGTAAGTGTAACACATAAACACAATATAAGCTTTCAAAATAATAAACAAAAAAACAAAAAAAAATTTTCACACTTTTTTTATAAAAAAATAATAATTTTAATCTGAATCAAAATATGAAGTAATAAAGGTAATTTAATGGTTTATAGAACTAGCAGTTAGTTTGGTTCACTATACTTCCCCTAACTGAGTTGTGGCGTTTAAGGAAGTATACTTATACCTTTAGTCAAATCTTCTTAGACCCATAATTTGTGGAAAAGGCGTCCAGCTTTAAAAATATTTTGTGGTTGTGTTGAGAACTTGTACATGTGTAGCATACTCAAATATAACCGAAATCGGAAACCTCAACCATTTTACCCTGTCTGATGATGTTCAGAATGAAGGTAACGGTTACTAATGTGGAGGTATCATTTTGTACTGTGGATTTTTGTAGTGTTTCGGTAGGTTGTCTCTTGGCGAACTGGTATTTCCGGAGTTCCTTGAATTTCATTTTAGGTCTCCGGAGGGTCTTACATTTTATTGAAGAGGTCTTACAGGTCTTAGGTCTTACATTTTATTGAAGACTGTAGGGTGTATATATATTTCGTTCCAGAGATATGATTTCTTTAAGCTGTAGACGACATGTCATTTAATGTATTATAATGTATTGGTGATGTACGTAATGTATTGGTAAAGTTCCACTTATCACGATGCTATCAGGCCCACAGGTGGCGTTGATTGTTGTTTCGGGGATATTGATCAGAACTTTGTGATTTGGTTCTAGTTTGAAGACTTCCTCCTCGTTCTCCCAGTTGTGAAATTTGCAATGCGTTGGTGTGTGGTTCACCAAATTTCGAATACATTTTGAGTCGATAGAAAGTTTGAAATCGGTTCTTTGGTGGCAGTAATCAACGTTCTCGCTAGTTTCGCATCCGCTCCCGAAGTTTTGGATGTGTTTGGGGCTCAATAGGAGGTAGGGCTTGGCGGGAATATTTTTTTTATTTTGTAGTGGTAAAGGGATACAGTGGAAGATTACACTTGCCAGAAGAAGTATTCGTACATGCAAGAGAACAAAGTTATCGTTGTAATAAAAAGATTATGTCCGTTTAATTTGAATGCTTTCTTTCATAATATCATAAAATTGACACTAAGGTATGATTCCCAGTATGTTTGATAATACTTACTATTTAAAAAGACTTGAAACTCAAACAAAATTAATTTACGGCAACATAATAGACCAGAGAAAGTATCCGGACCGAACAAACCGGGGGATTCCCCGTGTTACGTGATGATATATGCAGATGCACATTAACGTGTTTACGTCCGATAACAGTTCTACTTTAAGTCGTGATATGTTTAAAAGTAAGTGCAGTTTATTTTTAATTTTTTTATGCACTACAACACATGGTGACATATCGGCAGTAAACAGGAAGAAACCTGTGGGTTTCGCAAAAAATTAACAACCCACTCGAGTTTTGGGAATAGGCCGTATTTTCTGACGAAAGCAAATTTTGCATAATTGCCAGGAAGAACGTTAGTGTCGCTTAAGAGCGGTATTGCGCTCGAAAATGAAAATCTCGTACTAAGTGTGTAAAATGGTGGAGATGATGTTATGGTCTGGGGGTGTTTGGCAGCAGAAGGATTTGGCCAACTTATGTACGACGAGGGTTGGACGCAGCACGAACTGCGGAACGCTCAGCTAGCAGATAATGATATTGGACAATTGTTGGTATGGAAGGAGACAACTGGACGTCCCGAGTGGAAGGACATATCAGCACGCAGCACAGTGTTAAAAAGCTATTGGGCTCAATGGAACTCCCTCGAGGTTGACGATGGAGTTCTGAAACGGAAATGGGAAACGGCAGACGGCACTTCATATAGGATGCAAATTGTTCTTCCTAAGAGTCGGGTCAAAGGAGAACTAAAAGAGATGCATGAAGGCACATCAGGAGCTCACCTTTGGGTGAACAAGACCCTAGCAAAGGTGCGAGAAAGATTCTACTGGCTCCACACTCAAGAGAACGTTCTTGACTGGTGTTGTAAATGTACAATATGTGCTTCCGTTAAAGGCCCAAATCGAAGAACGAGAGTGCAAATGCAGATTTATAACGTGGGGTTA
Source organism: Stratiomys singularior (assembly GCA_954870665.1). Classification (NCBI taxonomy): domain Eukaryota; kingdom Metazoa; phylum Arthropoda; class Insecta; order Diptera; family Stratiomyidae; genus Stratiomys; species Stratiomys singularior. Next base: position 87,647,212 of record OX940878.1, on the reverse strand, counting down.
CTGTTCGAAAGAATAGCTGTGGACATCGCAGAATCATTTCCCGAGTCTGAATGGGGAAATCGGTATTTACTCGTTGTAACTGATTACTTCATTTAGTCGCTAGAAGTCTACCCGATTCCTAACCAGGAGGCAACTACTGAAGCGGAGCAAATCGTTTCTCAGTGGGTTAGTAGATATGGCGTATCCCATGAACTACATTCAGACCAAGGTAGAAATTTCGAGTCACAAGTTTTTGCCGAAATGTGTGAACTGCTGGGAATACGGTAAACACGGACAACACCAATTCATCCCCAGTCCTATGGAGTGGTCGAACGGTTCAATAACACGCTATATAAAAATTTGGCCAAAATGGTTGATGAAAACCAGAGAGATTGGGATCGACATATTCCATTATTTTTGATGGCATACCGAACTGCAGAACATGCATCGACAGGAGAAGCGACCGCGAAAGTCATCTTCGGAAAAATGATCCGGTTACCAGCTGATGTAAAGTTTGGGACACCCCCTGCGCAGCCCCAAACCATTTCGGAGTATACAAGCGACTTAAGGCAACGGCTGAATCAGATACACAAAATAGTGCGGAAGCAAATAGAATCAACCACTGATCGTATGAAAACCAGATACGACTTAATGGCAAACTCATCTGGATTCCAGCCGGAAGACATGGTGTAGCTATATAACCCACGGCGTTGGAAAGGCAGATCCCCGAAGCTACAGCCAAATTGGGAAGGACCTTACAGAATCATCAAACGGATCAACGATGTGGTATACCGGATACAAGAACACCAGAAACCCAGGGCAAAAATGAAAATTGTGCACCTGGACCGCCTTGCCCCATATTATCAGTAGGAAGACGCGAAGAAAGCTGATGTGACACTTTTTCGGGGCGAAACAGATATAAGGCGGGGATAGTGTGACATGTTTGGAAAAGGTTACACGCCACTGTAGTCGTCTTAAGAGAAAAGTCGTAAACAAGTTTACGACTACCAATACATCGATAGTTCTCGAAAGCATAAACATAAACATGTCGCGTGCATTGAGTACAACAAAGCCGGGTGCAAGTGACTCAGCGCGTAAACACGAGAACAATCCACATGGAAGATTCTGGGTTCATTGGTAGTTGTATAAAAGCGACTACGGCAAGCGGCGAAGAGAGTATTGTAAATGAGGTGAAGCAGCGAGCGACAGTGCGCGTTAAAAATAGTGCGATAAAGTAATTACAAAGCAGTAAAAGTTTTTATAAAAGTGGTTGATTAATTAATGTAAAGGTGAAGTCATAAAAGTGAAATAGTGATTCAGTGAAATAATTGTAAAGTGTTTGAAATTTTAAGAATAAATGCTAAGCACCTAATTTTAAATTATTCGGGTGTGTTTTATTCACTATTGCTAATATTTGCGGAGAGCAAACAGGTCGCGCACCTGGCCAAAGCGCAACAATATCTTTAGATTTATGGTATTATTTTCGTTATTATATGTGTAGATAGTATTATTTATTTTGACTTTATTTTCTGTGTCACATTTAATTTTGAATTTGTCTTTATCTGGTAGATGTACAACTATGTACTTAAAAACCATAATAATAATATGAGGTTTTTTTATAACAAACATTAGTTCCTTCCGATTTTTATTGTTTATTCCAATTGCTGTTTATAAATGCTTTACTTTGTAAATATCTATATCAAATTCAATAATCTCTTCTTTAGTAAGCATATCACGACTCATTTAACCAAACCTAGATGACATTAAGTTATCTTGAATAATTTCCAACTTATCCCGAAGTATCTGAATGTTTAAAATTGTTGCCAAATAAGAAATTTCTGTTTTTCTAGTAATCCTCCTTTATTTCAAATATTTTTTAAGGTTTTGACAAATTTCGATATAGCCTGGTATTTTTCCTAAAATTGATTTGCAAGTTTCTTGTAATTTATGAGTTATAATATCTGGCATTTGGGTTGTAAATATTTGTTTGAAATTTCGAAGAGTTTTAAGTGTAAGATTTTGCCTATAATTGAGGTTTTCTGCTAGTGTTCGTCTGTATTGCTTTGGTAATAAGGTATGTAGTTGATGCTCTATATTGTCAAGTTCTTGGTCGAGTATCCATTGTCTGTGGTCGTATAAGGCTAATGAGTTTGTTTTTCTAATTTCAGTTATTGCTTCCGCCATCTGTTCCAAATTTATTTTGTGTAAGAGAAATCATTTCTCCTTTACTATTTCTATTTGGTTGCTTTTTATTTCTGCATATCCTGAGTTGGAATCAAGTTTGTTGGTTACTCAAGTTGCCAATGTTCGGCAGAGTTGAAATATTAGAATTAACATCGTCATCATCTTGCTATTCGTCATTGTTCACGTCTGGTTTAGTTCCCGTAATAATAATATTTCTCTTAAGCATTTTTATATTTAATTTTGCTATTTTGGGGTTATATTTAATTTTCTGAAATAAATTTTCTAGTTTATTCCTCTCGGCCTTTTGATTTTTAGCAAAAATTTCCTCTCTGACTTCTTCATAATTTTCACGTTTTTTATTTTCACCCATCAACGCTGCTTGTTTGGCTTTTATTGTTCTTTCATACACGATGTTTTTGTCTACTCGTCCTTGTTGTATATCCAATGGCCTTTCTCCTGTTGTTGATTGGATTTGGCGGTTATAAAATTCAATATATTCTTGAGTTGTTTGATTAGGTATTTGGGTATAAGCACTTCTCATTTTCTCCTGTATTGTTTCATGTAGTCTCTCGATGTCAGCATTTCCGGTGTGTGAATGGAGTTTTGTTATGTGTATTTTTATATCCTTAATTTCATAAACTTTCCGTAACAGTGTAAAATCAAAATCTCCGTCTCCAACTATCAACCCAGCTCGTCCCGTAATTGCTGATATCTTTACTAGGCCTTCTCGTATATCCAACAAATTTTTCAAATTAAATATAACTCCTATTGCAAATCATGAAAACTTATCGATTGATGTTAAAATAATTAATCCTTTTACAAATAGTAAGTCCATATGTAATATTTTTCCTACGTCGTTCAGTGTCTCAGATTGTTCTAATATTGACTTTATCCGATTTCGATCTACCTTCGCAATATTACATATTTCGCAAATGTTAATAAATCTGTTTATGTATTCTCGCAATTTTGGATAGTATATTTGCCGTTTCAATCCTTCGTAATTTTCTCTTATTCCTGCATGTCGTTTCTTGCTCGTGATAATGCTTGATAATTTTTAAAAGTTCTTCCTCTGTTTTAATTTCAGTAATAAATTTTATTACTTTTACAAATTTTGTTTGAAGTCGATCCTTCTTTAATCAAGACTAGTTGCAGTATATTGTAATCTCTATCACTTAATTCACTGTATATTGCTATTAATTTAGGCTTCAAATATTCCTAAATCTTCGTTATTATTGCTTTCTCATCATGTAACAGCTGTCTATCGATTATGATTCTCCTTCTGTTAGGTATTTTTAAATTATGCTCATTGCTTTCTTCTTCTACTAATAGTATTTGTCGCTTAAATCGATTCACTGTATCGTCTCTAATTGCTTAGAGAATGTATTGACAGCTTGAGAATGTATTGACGTTAAATTTTGTTCTTTATTATTTCTTACTTTAGTTATTTCTGGATAAAACTGTAATTGGTAATCTGCGTTACATAAGCATGCTTCCTGGACTTCCGTGAGCTTGGTCGGCAATTGTCTTCACTGATAAGGATTCTATTTTCTTGTTATTTGGTTCTTCGTTTGTGATTAATGCGTTTTTTTTTTTTCACTGACTTCCTTTAATCTAGATAGAAAATTTGCTGGAATATTCTCCTTTCCTTTTATGTAATCAAAATTAAGATTATGTTCTCCTAATTTGAGTTTCCAGCGCTGCAATCGGGGTGTAATATCTTTACCCTTAAATGTCTAGTATAACCACTTAATTGGTTGGTGGTCCGTTTAAAGATCGAATTCTCTGCCGTAAAGGTATGGTCTTAGATATTAAACGACCTAAACAATAACTAACATTTCCTTCTCAATATTTGAATAAAGTTTCTTATGATCGTTCTAGGATCTGCTTATATAGCATACACGATGTCCATTCTGACGAAGCACTGCTGCAAGCGCATGATTACTAGCATCTATTGTTACTTGAAATTTCTTTGAAAAGTCGGGATCTCCAAGTGCTGGTGCGGATGTTATAAGAATTTTGAGTGTTTCGAAAGCTGCCAAGTATTCGTTATAATTTACGTTTATGGTTTTTTTTCGTGAAGTAATGTATTAAGGACTGAGCTATTTTGGCATAGTCCTTTATAAATTTTCTGTTAATCAGAAATACCTGTTAATCAGCAGAATGATTAAATTTCCCTTGTTGTTCGTGGACTTTTTTGTTCAATTTTGTCAATATTCCGTTTGAGCCCATTTGTGTTATTAGTATCAAATTTAGTTTCTTTCTTTAAAAATTCACTCTTTGCAGCATTTAATCGATTAAATACTCTCTGAACATTTTGAACATCTTCAGTTGGTAATATTCCAAATACAATTATGTCGTCCAAATATATCAAGCAAATTTTGTTAATAAGGTCATTCAAAATACTGTTCATGAGGCGCTGAAAAGTAGCTGGTGCGTTTTTTAAGCTCGAATGACATCCGAGTATATTCGTAATGCCCGGTGCTAGTAGAAAGCGCCGTTTTTCTATATCACTTTCCTTCATCTGATTTTGGTGAAAACCTTTTACCAAGCCGATGGTGGTGAAATATTGTGCCCTTCCGAGTTTCCCCAATAAAACTTCAACGTTAGGTATTGGATATTTGTCGCTTTTTGTGATAGGATTTAGTTTGCGATAATCAATTGCTAGTCGCCACCTCATTTTTCCCGAACTGTCTGGTTTTTTAGCAACTACTACAATCGGTGAATTATATGGTGACAAGCTTTTCCAGATGACACCTTGTTCCAGCATCTTTTGGATTTGCCTTTTGATTTCGATATCGTGTACCTGTGGATTACGATACATTTTTGAGTATATTGGATAATCAGTCGTTGTCAGAATCTCATGTTTAATATTGTTCATTGCTGACAAATACTCTCCTTCCATGTAAAACAGATCTTTATTCTTCTTAATCAGCTTCCGTTACTCCGATGTTCCGTTACGATCGATGTTAACTTTTTCGATGGGTTCCGTAGAGTGTTTTTCTTCATATTCAATTTCATGTTTATCTTCTATTTTACAGTCGAAAGGGATCATGTTTTTTCCAAAGGTTTTTGCACCATTTTGCTGGACAAATCTATTTTTGCTTTAGCTGGTCCTAGAATCTTGGCTCCCACTATGGCTTGAAATCGACAATTCTTCAAATCTGCCAACCTTCATTTGGTATAATTTCTGATTCCTATTTCGGGTGGTGTTTCAGTCATTGTGTCATAATTTATTTTTTGTATTCCTTTTATTGTTCTGATGCATACATTATCAATTTTTGCTTTAGGGTTGTTTCCTATTTTGCCTTGGTCCAATATAGAGGTTGAAGAACCTGTATGCACCAAAGCTTTTATTGATTTATCATCAATATGAATAGTGGTTATTGGTAGGTTTGTGTCTCCGAGGCCTGTATGGGAAAATTTTCTTCTACTTCAATGGGATTTATATCCATTGGTTCTACTTGATTTCCCCTATAATTTCCTGCTTGATTGCTGTTGAACTGATTATTGCACCTAAACCTGTTAGAATTATTAATAAAATTTTGTCTATAATTATTGTGGTTGTGATTTGGTCGATAATTGTTAAAATTTGGTTGATAATTTGGACGGTGGAAATTATCGTTATGATTCTGTCTGTAATATCTTGAATAATGAAATTGAAAATTTCTATTTTGAGGACCGTCCTGGGAAAAACCCTTCCTGATCTTCTTTTCTGGCTTTCTAATAGTATTTCCACTGTCTTTATAACCGGTTTGAAGTAATTCATGATAAGCTTCTTGTAAAGTTGTAACATTCTTTGTTCGTAGATACATACTACCAGTTCGATTAATTTTACTTAGAAATTTATCCAAAATGCTTGCCTCATTCATCTCGCGTGAAAATTCAAATTAATTCTCATTGCCGAATGCATATTTTAAATTTAATTTATCTTGTATATTACTTAAAAAACTATAAGTTTGGTGCACACTTCGGTTCTGAAATCTATCGGCATCTTTCTTCAATTTGAGATAAGTTTCTCGCACTCCAAATGTTCGGATCAAGACCTGTTTCACATTTTCCCATGTTTTATTTGATAACCTTCTGGCTGCCTTCTTGATGTTTTTCCTTGAAGCTTTGAAAACAATATTTCCGATATATAGTTAGTTGGCTGGCTCACAGGAACCAGTGCCATTATCGATTGTACTTCCAGGATATAGCTTTGAAGTTGAAACCGTCATCTCCACAAAAAGAAGGCATTGCCCTTGCTTCTCGCAGGAGCTCCGAAAATAGGATAACCATGGTTTTATAAGTGTCGATAAATGTCTTTATATATTCTTTTAAATAAATTGTATATAAAAGTTTAATGGTTTACCAACTTTACTGGAACCACTTTTATCTTTTTCACTTCTATCTTTTTCGGGTGTACAGCAAGGGAACGAATTCTCTTATAATTCTGCTCAGAAGCAAGTCAGTTGTTGAGGGTAGCTTGATGATAATTAAACTTGGTGTTTATAGCATCTTTATTTTATGATTTCGCAATTTAATTTCAAGTTGCTTTGTACTTCTGCTCTTTTTTTTCACTTTTGGTTCGAAAAATCTAAAAAAGATCTGCGGATACACCTGCCCTCTTTAGACGACGACTGCGCCACTTAAGTTTCCGTTATTTATACTGACCAAAAAAATTATTATAACAGAGCTTTCCGCGGTTTGAAATCTTGGGATCCAATATTATACATTCGGATTTTCTTGCTGATCAATTTATCTTGAGATTCAACATTAGCTAATGTAAACAACGTTAGTGATTCATTAGATCTTAGAATCTTTCATTTCTCAACGTCAGCAGTTTCATGCTTGAAATTCTGAATTAAGCAATCGGTAATACTTAACTTTAGATTGGTCAGCTCTTTCTGGCTTAGGCTTGCTACTTGACTTTAATTTTTTATGGGTTTAGCAAATTGTGCTGACCCCATGGTTTTTGTCGAAGTTGGTTCTAACATAACACACGTCCTTTACAAGATATTTAGTTTTTTATTATATTATTTTTATTATATATATAATAATATAAGATATTTTATTTATTTAGTTATTTTATATTTTGTTTTATATTTAGATTCAAGAGAAAAAGATAAAAAAAATGAATTAATTATTTTGAGTTGAATTAATTACCTAATTAAAAAAGTCAAAAATTACTATAACTAACTATAATTAACTATACAATATAGATACCAATCAAATAAAATAATAGTAAGAATTGGTAAACAAGAACACGTGTCTTTCCTTCCATCAGTCGGTCTATTTCAGGAGGAAAGTGATTGTGCGAAGGTAAGTCGGCTGGTGATGTAAGGCAACAAGTGTTTCGTCGGTTTGAGTTCCGCAGTGCCGTAGTTTGTATTTCGGTCCGTAACTTTGGTATTCGCGTAACAATTTGATTCCTTTTTGCGAGAGTTGGAATTATCTTGTTTGATCTTGAATGTATTTAAGATTACTGGTAACAACCTTTGCTGATACTTAATATGATTTGTGATATTTTCAAACCGTTTGATCATTTGGCTTTTAAGTTTGTTTTGCTGATTTTTTTGTTTATTTATTAAATTTTCTTTGTTAAGTATTTTGTTAATTTCATTATTGATTCTCATGGCATCGTTTGCATCTAAGTTTCCAGTTATTGTTTTTATTATGGTGTCTAATACACTAAGTTCTCCTCTATTTCTGGTTTTAGGCATTAAATATATTATTTTATTGAAGTTTATTATTTGTTTCTTTTGATTTTGCTTTTTTTATTTCCAGGGAGCTGTCAATTTCTTCGATCTCTCAAAGTGTGTCAAGTGTGTTTCATATTTTCTGAATATTGATAGCGTATTCATCAAGTTGTACGATGTGTACCAATTCGTTGCAAGATGTTATAAGTTTAGCGCCTCGAAGTCTTATGTGTTATAATCTATTTCTATTCGTTAGGTCGTGGATTTTCATCTTCTGTCCGTACGTTATTATGACTTGTCTGGAATTTACGTTTCTTTTTTAATTTAAATTTTTGTACCTTTTGATTTTAGTCCGTGATTATTTTTGCAAGATTATTATGTTTAACTTATTTATTCTACACTCTCTCCTATATACTGTCGAGCTTTTTTAGATGTTTCCGTTATTTCCCTTTTTTTGTTGAGTTTTTCTATTCGTTTTTTTCTCAATACTCATGTTCATTAGAACGCTCTATAGTATTATTAAACTTATATGTTCTGCCATAAAAGACTTCAAAGGGTGTTTCTTATGTTGCCGAATGTATTGTATTATTATTGGTGATTATAATTTCATTCAGAATGTCTTCGGGGTCCTTTTCTTTGTTTTTATCGTATATTATTCGATATGTCTCTGTAATGGTGGAGTTGAGTCTTTTTACGAGAGCAATGCTACTCGTTTGCTGTGATGAAGTTAATGACTTTGTTATTGACAAACTATTTCGAGCCATGAGACAGTAAGCTGTGGGAAATTTGGAGAATTGGTCGATAGTTGAAAGTATATACTGTTTATTTATTTTTTAAATAAGTATATACCGTTTTTTATGGTAGATACAGCTACGTATAAGACGTCAAGGGGTTAATTTGGAATTTCATGGGCTTGGAATTTTCGTTTTTGGGGATTTTTATCATATTTTAATGTTTGCCATTAAAGGGTTTAGGTCTATTGGACTGTCCTCATTGACGTTAACATCGGCTCTGGTCTTAACGTCCCTGTTGTTATTGTCGTTTATGTTGATTCGACTTAAGGCATCGGCGTTACTACTTTGACTGCCTTTTCATTAACTAATAATTTGACTCGAATATTTGGACCTCGTAGTCAAATTCCTCTAATTTCAATCTCCAGCGAATTGAAATTTGGAATTGGGAACTTTTTGGCTAAGCATTCAAGTTAGAGGTTTGTGATCTGTAGAATCTGAAGAATTTAGTATAGTAATCATTAAATTCAATCAGTCCTATCAGTGGTACCTATCAGTGATTGTCTTCTCGTTAAGTTTTCTGTGGTCAATGACTAGCCCCCATTTTCGCTTTCTGCTGCCATCCATCTTCTTTGGGACATTCCAGACGGGAGCACTCCAAGGGGAATAACTAGGACGAATGACTCCTTGATTGAACATGTCGGCTATCTGTCTGCGGACTTCTTCTTTATGTACGAAGGGATACCTATAGGATTTAGTATATATAGGTATATTATCAGTGATCTTGATCTAATATTTTTTTGATTTCTAAAGCTTAAATCTTGAACTTCTATGAAAAAAATATCACTGTAGTTTCGGCAGATTTTTAATAATTCTCTTCTTTCCTCGTCGTTAGGATGAAAAGTTCGAAGAGTTTAGATCTCGCCACACAAAGACTGTGCGCTATGAAGTTGAGGCTCCTCATCGATTATGTTAAAATTATTAACTTCCAGATAATTATTACAAATATTCTCATATGGGTGTTCTAGGAAATGGGGTTGCTCCTCTTTAGTTGAATTTCTTACTTCTACCAGTACATACCAATTATGGGCGGTATAAATTCCTTCTGAAATGGTGAGCCCTTCGGTAACTTTAGCGGCTCTTATATATGTGTCTCCATTTTTAACATCAACAGGTAATTGAACGATTGTTTTTGATTCAGGGGATACTTTATATTTTTTAGACATTTAACACGGTTTTAAATAAAGTGGAAGGATTGTATTCTGAGTTATAAGCGTTTGATTGGCGATATCGACTTAAGCACAAAGATTACTAGGAGCGTATATTCCCAATAATCCATCGAAGTATCCGTGGAATCTCAATATAAGGAATCGTGTGAAACCCTTTTGGTTAAATCCAGTAGCATTAGGAAGTATTATTTCTTTGCTCAGCTCATGTTGTGTAAGAACAGTCGCTATTGAGACTCAGGATATTTTTTAAACTTCTTCAGGGTGAACGCATTCACCCTGAAAATAATTTTGATCTTGGTTAGGCATTGCAAAAGTGGAATTATTATTTGTTCCCATGAACGACTGATGTTAAATTCTTGACTACAAAGGATTTGTTTGAGAAAATTTCAAAGTCTGTATAGGTCTATAATGTGGATTTTGTACACATTTTGAATTTCTATTGGAAGGCAATGGTTGAGAAAATTTCAAGTTATTTTGGTTATTTGGTAGCTGCTGCGAGCACTTCGGAGTTTGAATTAGTTTAAATTGTAATTTTCCAGCGCCCGAATTGGCATAAAATATATTCTGTTCTTTTACGTAACAGGCATATGCTGCTGCTAAACTTTGAAAACTTTCTTGTACCATATCTGTGATGATAAGCATACGCCAAGTTTGGTTTTTTTTTGTAGTTTCTTAACTAAATAGCCATAATATCATAGTTTGTTACTTTCCTGTAGGGAGCATTCAAAACGTTTTCCAAGCTTCCGCAAGGGACGACATCAATGAAGTCAGTGTTGACTTCAATCAATGCTTCCATTGTTTTTGAGGAAAAACAGGTTCATGATCAATATAAGACTCAGCCGTTGGAAGAAACCCAATAAGGTTTCTGAGACGCTATCCGAGTGGCTCGTACACTCGAACAGGGAAACATTTTGAAACCTGTTAGTAGATTGATTCTTTTTGTATGATCTTTGTTTAGTTCAAAGCAATTAAATCATATTTCTGATAATATCTTGATTAATATGCGAGGTGTTTAGATACTATTGAGTGCTTTTCCTTTATACAGCATGTTAATAGCATTGATTTTACGGATCACCCCATTGCCACAGGGTCCATCGATTTGCCCTCAAGGAGTCCATTTCCGAAGTAGTCCATAAATCCGAAGTGTTTAAAAGTGGTTGGATTACACAAATCAGGCTGGATATATTATTATTTTTACTGTCTTCAAAATGTAGTATTATCAGTAATAGTAATAAATAAATATGCTCTGTAATAGCTCTGTGCATGACTTTTTTCAGAAACGTTTGTACATATGCAGTATCATGGGAATAATATAAAGGCATGCCTGGTAGTTTCACTAATACCATCCATCATCATCAATATCACCCGAAAATTTCGTTTTAATTGTCACTGTTGACTTTTTCATCCATTCCAGGAAATTGCTGTTAATTGCTTTGCCGCGTACAATTTTGTTTAGTTGGGAATTTTCTCGAACAATTTAGCCGGGACGAATTGTTCATAGCAACTTTACGACATAAGATCTGATTTCAGATTTAAATTTTAAGTTATAAACCCAGAAAAATAGGATATGATACATTTTGGTCGGGTTTCCCTTCGGATTACTCTAATCTTCGATACTGTCTTTCGCTTTCTCTGATGACGAAAAAACGGATAACTCTGTCGTATAAATGTAAATAAATACAAAAATGCATCGCGCGAAACATTTCTAAAATGTTCGTCAGAGGTCTGGCCCCAAGCCGATCCCAATAAAATCTTATCTAGCGGATCAACAATAAACGAGACTAAAGAGGCTAAGCGCATATCATGTTACATAAATGCCCACATCATAGAGGTATAAGGTATAGAGACCCTACCAGTGGACACGAGCGTACGAGAGCGTCCGAAGTTTTAAACTTATCTTTTTTTCCTCTCATCACCTCTTCAAATATTAGGCCCTATTTGTTCGTGCCTTTTGTGTAATATGTAATATGGTATCCGCAATTCAATCGAAATTTCAATGCTTTTCACGCACTTAGAAGCACATACAGAGTCTTCAATAGGAACTTCCAAACTTTGACAGTTGAAAGCGGCCATACTGAAGCTACACCTGTCAAATGGCTGTCGTTTAATCAGTCTGTTTTGACAAATCACCATGGATGGATATAGCGTTCGACACCACGTGCAAATGATAAAATTGTTTTGTAAAAATGGTCTCTTCGGGCAACGTTCCGCACTCTTCCCCCATTTACGGTCGCCACAATCGTCCTACTGAGAGGTCTTTTCACAGTATGGTGGATAAATTTGAGGCCAATGGTTCAGTAAACGATCAACCAACACTCGTCCATTGACGAAACGGAAGACCTGCCGAAATAATCACCGCTGTCCGTGATAGTGTGCAGAAGAATTCGAGCAGTCAATTACACGTTGCCCACAAAAACTTGGCATTTCACAAACCACAACTTTGTGAATCTTGTGTTGTGACTAGGGCTTGCACGCGAACAAATTTCAACTGACCCAGGAGCTGAAGGGAAACGACCATAGACAACGACGTGTGTTAGCGAAATATCATTTCCAGCGACGAGGCCCATTGCCGGATGAATGGGTAAGTGAAAATTAAAATTGTCGACCTTGGGATGAAGACCATCCAATTGAGACCCGAAAACGTCCAAAGCATTCCGAAAAAGTCACTGTTTGATGTGGATTTTGGGTTGGAGGTGTCGCTGGTCCATATTTCCTTGAGAAGGACGTTGACCAGGCTAGCGCATAGGTGTATGGCGAGCGCTATAAGTCGATGGTTACCAACTTCTTTGGGCTTGAATAGGATGATGTAGACACCAACGACATCTGGTTTCAACAAGACGGCGTAACGTGCCACACAGCTCCTGCCACATTCGACATTCTGCACGAGTGATTTGAGGGCATGGACATCTCACGTGGAGGTGATGCCAACTGGCCATCGAGATCGTGTAATTTGGCCCCCCTTAGACTTTTCCTTGTGGGGTTTTCCTAAGTCGCAGGTCCATGCAAATAATCCACGAACAACAACGGTCGTGAAAGCCAACATAACCCATTCCATCAGTCAAATTCAGCCTGATTTATGCGCTAAAGTCATGTAAAATTTGACATTTCGGGTGCGCACCACCCAGAGAAGCCACAACGGACATTTGAACGATGTTATATTCCACATCTCAGACCTATTCCTTATATCTCAGATACACTTTGTTTTATTTAAATTTGAAGATAGAAAGCACTAAATAAAAAACCTTAGTCACTTAGTATTTACAATGAAACATGGCAAAAATACGAAAACTGCATTCATAAATTACTAATGACAGCTGAAAAATTCAATAATTTTACATATTATTTTGGAGGGCATATATCTGCTTTGAAATTGTAAACGATGTATCAATATCATTACCGACAATTTCACATAAAAGCTAACTAACCAATTATAACACATGATTTGCAAATCGAAAACATTTTCATTCATGAAATGTGAAAATAATACAATATTTTTTTATTACATGTTAGAATTATTACTTGTTGAAATTATTAAGAAGTCGCTCGCTGAATCATGCACTTTAATTAGTCAACGTGAATTAAAAATGCAAAAACTCTTATATTTAGCATTCCTAATGCTAATTCATCATGAGCATATTTGATTAGCTTCGTGTAGACTTGAGATTAGCTGCAGATTGCAATTTTCCCATGTTCATTCGAACATCTGTGAAAATCGTATGAAATGAGCGGGGCTTAATCCTACGAGAAATAATATTCGTGTGGAGTTAACATTCCCGTTAGGTTGATTCTCCTGAGTTCGTGGGCAGCACAAAGTTGCTTCTGATGGAGCACCTAATGTTTTGATATTGTTTCGTAATTTTTAAGGACGAAATATTGTTTGTGAGTATTTGAATAATAAAATGCGAATCAAAATAAAACATATGCTTAATTCATAGCAAGGAAATATTTCAATGTTTGTGACCATAGTTCAGGTCACGAAATTATAATCTATTAATTTATACTTTTAATACTACTTATGAGTACTCTGGTGTTTTGGTTGGTGTTGTGTTGATGGGGTTGGTGAATTTGTGTTGATGAGCGTACATTTTTCTTGTTTGCAGTCAAAAATGTGGGCTCAGGGCCTCTTTATATCTTATTCTTCTTTGGCCCACGTAATAATTTCGTTCCAAATGTAAATACCCTCTACTATAAAATTAAATATATTTTTATGCTTCTATAATACTCTTACTATTTTCATGTACACGGATCGATTAAATTTTAATTTGCTAAGACTACTTTTATATTATTGAACATGATACGCGCGTTTTCCGCAGCAGGGCGCGGGAGCAAACGGCTATTTTCATAAAAACCGCGTTTAATTAATTTGTTGGAGGATGGCTCGCAGATCGCTAAATAAGGTTAGATCCACTTGATTCGTGGTTGTGTGTTCGCAAAATAAATCTTCCTATTCTAATTACTTCTGTGAACCGCCTTCTAACATGAAAAATTATTTAATTGATATACAATCGGTATTGGTTCGTGAACTGTTGTTGAATCATATTGTGTTATATAGAAAATCTCAGATCAGAATTTGGATAACCTTAGGCTAACTCTAGACTAAGATTTGTTTACTGATAGAATTATTTATATTTTTGATAGTAATCATATTAATCCATAGAAAGCGTTGACGATATTTTCGTTACAATTTGCTTGGTATGAGTAGTATTGTATTAGAAATCTCAGTACTGAAGTTGCGATTTTCAATTAAAAACTCGACGGCTAAAATACCGCATTCAGCATTGATAGAAGACTACCATGGAGAAGCTGATGGACCCTCAGACACGAAAGTTGACACTAGAAAAGAGATAAGACAGCTAAAGATGACGATTCAGTGTAGTCAGACAGAACTTCCGAACAAAATTTCTTTTGTTGAAAGAAACGAAGTTATCTGAAGTTATATATATCTGCCAGGTGTAAGTGGCATGGCAGAGCAATAAATTGTCTATGTTCACGTACATCTACATGCCTAATAAGTTTTATTAGGCACGAGTAAAGGGTGTTTTTTGGATGTAACCAGCTTCAAAATGAAGTAAAATGCAAATAAATTATTTTCATTGACATAACTGCTATGATCTCCGGCAGGTGAGCGCCGCGACAGACAGCCACGTAGGAAGTCCAAGCAATACGTTCGGTTCTCGACCACTCTAACCAAAGGAGGCGCACCTCATCAATGACGCGGCGAATATTGTGATCCAAATGGGTAAAGGTCTCGCGTCTGAATGAATTGCTTGAAGGCCGAAATACAATAGTGCGAGACTGCGATACGAGAGCGCGACGAGAGTCTCGCATCACATGTCAAGCAGTTTTCGTAACATACATTTGATGCGACATCGTACAATGATTGCGATGCGTCGATGCGAGGCGGGAAATATTCGGAAAAACGAAAATTCCTCGCAACGATGTGCGTGACGTTTGTCAAAAGCAATATGGCGCTTAAATGAAATTTGAAATTCAAACGCCTTAATTACTTTTTAAGTACATTGGTTATTATGAATGAATTTTGAATGAAAATTTCGTACATCCTAGTTAAGGCTTTTATTTGCTAAACGAAGGAACATTCCAAATTCAAAACTTTAAAAAAATCAAAAACAATTTCCGGCAAATTTCATTTAAAATGTTACCAATTTGACATTTGTCATATGAACATTAATGTTCCCCGCATCGCGTGCATTGTAAGTTGAATGCATTGCGTGACGACGAGGGAGAACCGCATAACTCTCACGTATCGCCGGCACGCAGTATTGTATTTCGGCCTTAACTCTGCATTGCACGCTAATTTTCGTTTTAAACTGTGAAGTTGTTTACGAGCAATGGATAGAGATTCGCCGAGTTTTGATTGTTTTTCATTAAAAGGCAAAGCGACAATATATCTTCATGTTGTATATATCATGTATATATATGTATAGCTTGTATGTATATCATGTTGTATCTATTATTGAAGTTGCGACTGGGAATTCCTCAATCTCCCAGGATTTCAATACGTCGAATTGCAGATCTGTGGGAAGATGGCAAGTGTTCGAACGAGGTGGTCGTGCAGCCGCTGCACTCCCCTCGATCACCCATCCAAATTTAGTTTTTTGCAAAAATAATTCGGGTCCGCTTTCAGGCGATAAATTAATTTGTTCCACTGATAATAGAGAAAGTGAAATGCCTGTCCCTAAGAGCCTATAAGAGCCCTAAAAGCCATCTCTTGAAGCTGACGTCATTCAAAATTGGTAATTGCTGATGATAATGTTTCAATTTTGTATGAATGTCGGCTGGAAGTGACTCATCCAACTCGAGTTTTAGCGCCCATAGATTTTTGTCATGATTTTTGCAGTGAAGATAACAAGAGCTAGCAGACCTAGAGAATCGAAAATTCGACCGATAGCAGGCATAATCGTTCTTTTTGTTATCCTTTCAGATGAATTAGGTGGATTAGCGACATAAGGCATTATATCATGCAAAGAGTTCTATTTGATGCCGATTATGGTTGTTGTATCCTCAAGAAGTAAATCTTTACTGATGTTTTCGGTTGGAATACCTTCTAGTGCCTTCAGATCATTAGAAGCTCATTGTCTGATTTTTAAACCACCACACTCGAGCAGTTGAGTCAATTGATTGCGTATGAGCTCAACTTCGTCCACTGTGTTGGCACCTGTCAACAAATCGTCGACGTAATCCTGTTGTAGAATTTTTGAGGCAAGCGGTTAATTATCTTCCTCATCTCAAGCAAGTTAATGAAGACAACGGATAGCAAGATAGGGTCACATGAAAGTTTAAAAGTGACTGTGTTCAATTGATAAGTTTGTTCCTCGCCCATTGTGTTGGTCCATATTATACTTTGATATTACCGCTCATTTTCTTTAATTAGGAATTTATGATACATTTTGTCTATGTCTCCGGTGATGACTATTGAGAATTTCGAAAGCGTAACAGCAAAGTAATTAAATCGGATTGAATAGTTGGGCCAACCATTAATGTGCCGTTTAATAATACCCCTGTACAGCTCTTTGCAGAACCCGCGAATACTACTCGCACAGATGTAGTTAAACTACCTGGTTTTGTGACGGCATGATGGGGCAAAAAGAATCTGGAAGAAATACAATACCGTGAGACTGCGGTACGAGAGCGCGACGAGAGTCTCGCAGCAAATGACAAGCAGTTTTCGTAACATACATTTGATGCGACATCGTACAATGATTGCGATGCGTCGATGCGAGGCGGGAAATATTCGGAAAAACGAAAATTCCTCGCAACGATGTGCGTGACGTTTGTCAAAAGCAATATGGCGCTTAAATGAAATTTGAAATTCAAACGCCTTAATTACTTTTTAAGTACATTGGTTATTATGAATGAATTTTGAATGAAAATTTCGTACATCCTAGTTAAGGCTTTTATTTGCTAAGCGAAGGAACATTCCAAATTCAAAACTTTAAAAAAATCAAAAACAATTTCCGGCAAATTTCATTTAAAATGTTACCAATTTGACATTTGTCATATGAACATTAATGTTCCCCGCATCGCGTGCATTGTAAGTTGAATGCATTGCGTGACGACGAGGGAGAACCGCATCGCTCTCACGTATCGCCGGCACGCAGTATTGTATTTCGGCCTTAACTCTGCATTGCACGCTAATTTTCGTTTTAAACTGTGAAGTTGTTTACGAGCAATGGATAGAGATTCGCCGAGTTTTGATTGTTTTTCATTAAAAGGCAAAGCGACAATATATCTTCATGTTGTATATATCATGTATATATATGTATAGCTTGTATGTATATCATGTTGTATCTGTTATTGAAGTTGCGACTGGGAATTCCTCAATCTCCCAGGATTTCGATACGTCGAATTGCAGATCTGTGGAAAGATGGCAAGTGTTCGAACGAGGTGGTCGTGCAGCCGGTGCACTCTCCTCGATCACCCATCCAAATTTATTTTTTTGCAAAAATAATTCGGGTCCGCTTTCAGGCGATAAATTAATTTGTTCCACTGATAATAGAGAAAGTGAAATGCCTGTCCCTAAGAGCCTATAAGAGCCCTAAGAGCCATCTCTTGAAGCTGACGTTATTCAAAATTGGTAATTGCTGATGATAATGTTTCAATTTTGTATGAATGTCGGCTGAAAGTGACTCATCCAACTCGAGTTTTAGCGCCCATAGATTTTTGTCATGATTTTTGCAGTGAAAATAACAAGAGCTAGCAGACCTAGAGAATCGAAAATTCGACCGATAGCAGGCATAATCGTTCTTTTTGTTATCCTTTCAGATGAATTAGGTGGATTAGCGACATAAGGCATTATATCATGCAAAGAGTTCTATTTGATGCCGATTATGGTTGTTGTATCCTCAAGAAGTAAATCTTTACTGATGTTTTCGGTTGGAATACCTTCTAGTGCCTTCAGATCATTAGAAGCTCATTGTCTGATTTTTAAACCACCACACTCGAGCAGTTGAGTCAATTGATTGCGTATGAGCTCAACTTCGTCCACTGTGTTGGCACCTGTCAACAAATCGTCGACGTAATCCTGTTGTAGAATTTTTGAGGCAAGCGGGTAATTATCTTCCTCATCTCAAGCAAGTTAATGAAGACAACGGATAGCAAGATAGGGTCACATGAAAGTCTAAAAGTGACTGTGTTCAATTGATAAGTTTGTTCCTCGCCCATTGTGTTGGTCCATATTATACTTTGATATTACCGCTCATTTTCTTTAATTAGGAATTTATGATACATTTTGTCTATGTCTCCGGTGATGACTATTGAGAATTTCGAAAGCGTAACAGCAAAGTAATTAAATCGGATTGAATAGTTGGGCCAACCATTAATGTGCCGTTTAATAATACCCCTGTAGAGCTCTTTGCAGAATCCTCGAATACTACTCGCACAGATGTAGTTAAACTACCTGGTTTTGTGACGGCATGATGGGGCAAAAAGAATCTGGAAGAAATACAATAGTGCGAGACTGCGGTACGAGAGCGCGACGAGAGTCTCGCAGCAAATGACAAGCAGTTTTCGTAACATACATTTGATGCGACATCGTACAATGATTGCGATGCGTCGATGCGAGGCGGGAAATATTCGGAAAAACGAAAATTCCTCGCAACGATGTGCGTGACGTTTGTCAAAAGCAATATGGCGCTTAAATGAAATTTGAAATTCAAACGCCTTAATTACTTTTTAAGTACATTGGTTATTATGAATGAATTTTGAATGAAAATTTCGTACATCCTAGTTAAGGCTTTTATTTGCTAAACGAAGGAACATTCCAAATTCAAAACTTTAAAAAAATCAAAAACAATTTCCGGCAAATTTCATTTAAAATGTTACTAATTTGACATTTGTCATATGAACATTAATGTTCCCCGCATCGCGTGCATTGTAAGTTGAATGCATTGCGTGACGACGAGGGAGAACCGCATCGCTCTCACGTATCGCCGGCACGCAGTATTGTATTTCGGCATTAACTCTGCATTGCACGCTAATTTTCGTTTTAAACTGTGAAGTTGTTTACGAGCAATGGATAGAGATTCGCCGAGTTTTGATTGTTTTTCATTAAAAGGCAAAGCGACAATATATCTTCATGTTGTATATATCATGTATATATATGTATAGCTTGTATGTATATCATGTTGTATCTGTTATTGAAGTTGCGACTGGGAATTCCTCAATCTCCCAGGATTTCGATACGTCGAATTGCAGATCTGTGGAAAGATGGCAAGTGTTCGAACGAGGTGGTCGTGCAGCCGGTGCACTCCCCTCGATCACCCATCCAAATTTAGTTTTTTGCAAAAATAATTCGGGTACGCTTTCAGGCGATAAATTAATTTGTTCCACTGATAATAGAGAAAGTGAAATGCCTGTCCCTAAGAGCCTATCGACTGGAGCGACCTTGTGAAAATCGGGATCTGCTAGTTGAATATTTTTAGGAGTTTTAATCAAATTGCGTTGTATTGGATCTTGTCGAACGAAATTAGTTATGATTGGATATTTAAAAATATATAGATATTTGCAATAGTTTTTAAACTTATAGTTAGTGAAGAGATGGTTATTGTGATCATACCCTTGGATACGGTAGTTTGGCAATCAAGAACGCTAATTTGTATTGAACATTCTTGACTTTGAAATCCGAGTTCTCGCGCTAAATTTTCCGTTATAAAATTAGAGTTGGCGCAAGTGTCAATTAGGGTCCGACATTCTATGGGTTTGTTGACCTTATTGTATGCATTAATTTTTGCTGTTACCATTAACGTGCCCATGGATGCATTAACAATAAAGGCAATTGGCTTTGATATTGATGAATGTGGTGGATTTAGTCACGCTATTGAAGACCCTTGCGCCTCAAATTCATCTTTGGAATTGGCTGTGGTTTTCTTTAGTGTTGAACTAGCTTGGGGTTGATGTAGCAATGTATGATGACGAGCGTTGCACTCGCGGCAAGATCCTTTTGACAAACATTCCTGTACTCTATGTTTTTTGCCCAGACAATTGAAACACATTGGGCGATTTGTGGCCATTTTTTGTGTTTCTTCGATTGGAAGTTTTCGAAAGTCGCGCAGCGGTATATTAGATGTTCGTGAGAATAAGCAATACATAAATCTAATTTCTTCGTTGCATTCGGAGATGCATTAGCCGTCTCGAATACTTGAGTACCAGAGAAATCAGACTTTTTATGTCTAATATTATCATGACATGAAATTTTTTTAAATTGATTAATTGTATTGAAATCTGTGCAATTTGCCCGTTTTCCTAAAAAATCTGGTAAATGAGTGTAAGATGGCATGGATTTATCGGTTAACGACAAATCCCAGTGCCAAGCTGTAGTTGTGCTAACGTTAGATAAAATTAATTCGATAAGCGGCTGATCCCACTGATCAATCGGAGCGTCTATATTTTTTAGAGCTTGCAAATGGGGGTATAGTGTACTTAAAAGGTGACTTAAAGCGGCTGGTGTGTCTTTAGAAAGTTTAGGAAGATCGCGTAATACTGCCCAATGTTTTCGCATTATTTTGCGGGGACATTCATATCTGTTTTTTAAAATGTCTAGCGCAAGCTTGTAATATTCTTCTATTATTTTGACGGAATCAATTGTTGCGGTGGCACTTCCATTTAGTGACAATTTTAAATATTTAAATTTTCTTATCGGAGGTGAGCGTTGCTCATCATGGATGACCCTTGTAAAATTATCGATGAAAGTTGGCCAATCTTCTTCTGATCCATTGAATGATAGAAGTGTAATAGTTGGTAATTTGACACTTAATTCATTGATTTGTCGTCATCAATTTGTCGGTGTATTTATTGCATTAGATTCTCTTAAGAGTTTTCTAGCGTGGCCTCTGGCATGATTATACAAGTTTTCATACTCTTCTCGTTTTGCCATTTCCTCCGGGTTAATTTCTTCAATTTGATCTTGGATATCATAAAATCTCGCGAAATTTTGTTCTAACGTTTCAAGTTATGTTTGTAAAAACTCAGAGTCGCGGGTATCAGGAAATTTGATGCAGCTGTCGATAATTTTTACGAAACTATTTATCGCGCGATTTATTCATGCCCGTTTATGGTGGAGACTTTTAAGAGTGGCAGCGTCAGTCATTTTGAACGTTATAGGATGTGAATGGGATTTAGCGATAAATATAACGAGCTTACCTTTTTCGTTAGCGATTCTACTGCTGATGAGCCGTGAATGTTGCTGCCGATAAGCCTTAGATGATGTTGCGGTTGAGCGTATAATGATGTTGCGGTTCAGCGTTTGAATGTGCTGCTGTTGAGCCTTAGATGATGTTGCTGCTGTTGAGCCGTGAATGATGCTGCTCTTGAGCCTTGAGTGTTTTGCTGCTGTTGTGCCGTTAATATGCTGCTGTTGAGCCATGAATGATGCTGCTGCTGTTGAGGCGTGAATAATGCTGCTGTTGTTGAGCCGCCAACATGCTGCTGCGCCAATATGCTATGCTGCGCCAATATGCTTTGAGCGTTGAATGTGCTGCTGCTGTTGATCCGTGAATATGCTGCTGTTGAGTCTTGAATGTGCTGCTGTTGTTGAGCCATGAATATGCTGCTGTTGAGCCTTGAATGATGCAGCTGCTTTTTATTAAGTGTGATTTTGTTCACTTTTCACTAAACTTTAGTTCGATTTTTTCATTTAACACGATAATGGATTATATCAGGCTCAACGGACCAAATGTTAATTGCTCAAATAACTTGTTAAGGAATTAAGTTATGAGCAATTGCCTATAATTGCAACTAAGTGATAATACGTAGTTGGAGAAGAAAAGATTAAACACTTTGTTCACAATTTAAAATCACTTCTTTATTTCCTTCTGTTTTTGTACAAATTCAAATTTAAACTTTAACACAACGCCGCCAATGACGAATTAGACTCCTCTTGAAGGAAAATTTTGGGTTTGAGGTAAACGTGGTTTATGTACGGATGCGTAAGTTGCGTAAAAAGGATTAGAGGAAAGCAAATAAAGGATGGGTTAAAGATGATTGTGATGTGGTGGAAGTAAGATCTTAGAATACATCTGGCTGGCAGATTTTCTATATTTGTTTAAATATTGTTATTTATTACTTATTATTAGAATAAAGAAAAGCAATAAATGGATGAGTTAGTTCTTGAGAATTTCTTTGAACCGAACAGTCACCGTTAACTATAATGTTATTCCCAGCAGCATTTTTGAAGACATTTTGACCAATGATTCCAACAAGTCTCTGTTCGGTGTGCTTTACGGGCTACACTAAACAGAGACTTGCTCCAGATGTAAGGAGGTTTATTTTTTGGGGTAGGGAGGTGAAGGCTATTTACGCCCTGAGTGTCGGACTCCCAGTGGACCTACTGGATTACCGACTAACCACCTCCCCTGTCAACCGGAGTGCCTAGCCTGGAACCGTTTGACACATTACTTCGGGCTAGACCTCCCAATTTTACACCTTTTGCCACCTTCGGGTTACAGGGTTTCCTTCTCTATTTGGGTGGGAAAGTGCAGGAGGATTGCTAGAGAGAGGAGACCCTCCACCTTCAACGCCTTCAGGCGATCAAGTATGGCTTTTTTCATTACTGGGATTGCCCGAGCGTAATGTGCCACTTGATTCCATTTTTCAGCATGATTACAGCATCTCTTCGATTAGGCTCTCTAGATGGAGCTCTCCCACTTTTTCGGCAAGATCACTGCTGTTTGTCCCATCTTCTGCTTGAAAAGATAGTATAACAGGCGTCATCCTTCACACCGATGCAGAATATGCAATCTTGAGAATCTGACTTACCTATCTTGTGCAGGTAAGACTGAAAACAACCGTGTCCGCTCAGTAGCTGGGTCAGGTAGAAGTCAGTCTCACCATGTGTTCGACTGCGCCACGATCTCAAGTCGTTGATGAGCCGCGCGATCCATCTTCCTTTTAGCTCACTTTCCTATAATTGTTGCCATTCGTCGAGATACGGCGAGAACTCTTTTTATTACCCTCGTGCCTTCGGAGGTAGACTCTTGTGCGCTCTCCAGTAAGGAGAGCGATGGGTATCGCCACTGCAATTATCAGCATCGCTGACTCAGAGACTGTACGGTATGCTGATGCAATCCGCAGTGCTCCTCGTCTCTGCACCTGTGCCAGCCGTTTTCGGAGCAGTTCATTGTTGAGAGTTTCACTCCATATCTCTGCTCCATAAAGAAGCGTAGATTGTACTACACTCATTAGCAAACGCCTTTTGTTGGACTTGGTCCCCATGATTGGCCATTAGTCGACTAATTGCCGAGACCCCTGCTACGGCCTTGTTTGTCGTTGCCTTGATTTCCTCCGAGAAACTCAGTTTAGAGACTATTAGCAAGCCCAGATACATGACTGATAGTTTCGACTCCACTCTGTGTCCCCGAACCGGACCATTCTTACTCTGGGGATCCTCTTCTTGTTTAGGATGACCACTTTGGTTTTCTCTAACGCTACGTTAAACCCGTGAGTGGTTATCCAGCTCCCCACACGGCGCATTAGTACATTGAGCCTCTTGCTCTGAGTGAGTGCTCTTGATCGACCGTGTGCCCAGCCACTAGTGCCGCAACATCATCCGCATAGCCGATCAGTCGCGACTCTTCCGGCAGTTCAAGTCTGAGCAGTCCGTCATAGGAGACGTTCCAAAAGTCCGGACCGAGGATGGAGCCTTGGGCCACACCTGATGTGACTAGCATCCTCCGACGACCTTGCGCCGTGTTGTAGATCAGGCTTCGATCCTTCAGGTAATTTCGAACTATCCGCATCAGATATTCTGGTTCTTGGAAAGAATTTCCAGCGTCACTCGAAGGACTATCCGAGGGTATGATTGACTGCGTGCCTCCGCCTGTTGGACCGCACTTACTACTTCCGTGACTGCATCGATCGTATAACGTCCTGTTCTGAAACCATACTGCCTTGGAGAAAGATTCCCAGTGGCGTGGATCAACGTCAGCGAGTCTTCTCTTTATTAGTATCTCGGGCACTTTCCCGGCCGTGTCTAGCATGCATAACAATCGGTATGCTGATGGCGACTCGGAATTCCCTTCATCTTGCTGATCAGCACGTGCTTTGCCGTCTTCCAACGCTCAGGGAAAACGCCTTCCCGAAAGCAGGCATTAAATTCACTAAGCAGCAAGTCAGGGCAACAGTGATAGGCCAGTTGCAGTACCTTGGCTGGAATACCGTTTGGGCCCGGAGCCTTCTTCGCATTCATGGAGAGAATTGCTAGTTTCTGCTCGTTTCTCGTGAAGAGGGGACAGTCTGATGTTGTTTCCCTGTGGGCAGCATCAACACGGACGGGATGTTGGGGGAAAAGTGGCCGTACTATCTGGTCCATCATGTCCGCTTTAAGGATGCAGGGGGCCCGTAGAACACCGAGCTTCTACATAACTAGTTTATAGCCATGGCCCCACGGGTCCCTGTTCACGTCTTCGACGAGCTTCTGCCAGCAACGAGCCTAACTCCTGTTGATCAGTTCGCGAAAGCATTTTCTGGCCTACCGATATACTGCCATTCTGGTGAATGCCTCGTCCTGGCTTCGCAGTCGTTGAGCTTCTCGCCGGGGTTTGTGACACTTCTTTTGTTGTTCAGCTATTTCAGTGGACCACCAGTACACCGTGTCTTCAGCAGTTAGTCCTCTGGTCCCTGGTAATGAGCCAAACGGTGGTAAGCATGTCATGAGCGTGTTGACAAATCCATCCATCCAATCCACGTCCGTCCTCTCAGTATTCCACACGAAGGCGGAGCGCTGAGTATCTGGGAGTTTAGGTACGTTGTTGCGGATCACGAATGCTATGTACTGATGATCACTGGCCGAGTAGTCCTCTAGAATTCTCCAATTGTGTGTCATAGAGGAGAAGGACTCCGAAGCGAATGTCACTTCCGGAATGCTACCATCACAGCCCAAGCGGTGGAAGGGGGGAGCGTTACCAGTGATCACAACGGCTATATAATTACACCTGGGATCTGACTTAGGCATGCCCCATTCAGTATCTTTGGCGTTAAAGTTTCCCCCGATAAGAAAATGATCCTCTGTGTTCAAGACGGTGTCCTCCAAAGAGTTGAGCTTCACCTGGAAAGATGTTATTGATTCGTTCGGGGTCAAGTACCCACTAAAGAATGTTATTCGTCGGGTCGGATCATCGGGTCTTACAACTCCCTTGAAAACGTCTTCCTAAGTGCTTGGTGGTTCTTGTTTCTTGTTTGGGGTTTCTTTGCCTTCGTCCCTAGGAAGGAGCTTATCATTGGTGACTTTTTTGAGGTGGAGCCTTCTGGACGCGTTTTTGCTGGCCTTGGTTTCCACCGCCTGGAATCCATCATTCGACGTAACCTGTCTGTTCGCTGCTTCGTCTTTCCTCCTTTTGTCTCGGTCCCCTTGGATTGGGCTACTGGCAACTCTTTTGGTAGCACTATGTGCAGGAATTACTTGCGTTTCAACCGAGGTACTGGTCTTTTGCTCTTTCTCCGCTTTAAGCCATATGCGTCTGTAGTGCCCGATTTGGTCTAAGAGCTCTTCCAGCTCTAAAATACCGTCCCTTATGTCCTTGCTTATGTTTTTCTGGGTATTGCAGGAAGCTCCTGCCGTACGCATGAGGCGTTCTTCTTCATGACGATCCAATACAATGAGATTGTCCTGCGCCTCGTTTTGAGGTGGGTTTTTTTTGTTTGCGTCAGGATCTAGAGCTCTGATGGCATCAGAAGCAGTGTCAGTGGCAGCATCGCGCCGAATTATGATTTAAATATCATCGGTGGTTTCTTCCTACTTGTGTTTCCCAGGCAATTGTTGTTCATACTTTTCCCCTTGTCTTACGGGAAGATCCGGCGTGCGCATTGTGTTTTTGTTGGGTCCGAATGCTGCCAGTATTTCTGCTTGGTAGAGGCTCTCTGCCTTTTTGTGTTCATTCGTCCGTTTTTCGTCTAGATTTGGTAGTTTGCTGGATGTTTTTGATTTTATTTCAGTTGACATTAATTTGTAAGTCATCATGCTAAGAGGGTCACCCCTCGGAGCCGCTATCTCCACTCGTATGTATAGTTGCCTAAATGGTCCCATGGGTGTCTGTGCAAAGCAAGGAGGCCATTCAATGGTTGGCACCAGCCCTTATGGGGACAGGTGCTCAGAGCCAGACCAGTGCTAATAGGGAGTTCGCCTCAACCGAACCTACACCACCAACTTCATGGTGCGAGCTTCGCACGTACTTCGAGGCCTGCCAAGGTTTTACCGGGACAGAGACGGTATGATACTTTCATTAGAGCCTTTCACCATGTGTCCGCCAGCCCAAGTGAGCCGATTGGAATTCGTTGGTCGGTTCGTTTTCCAGAGTCGTTGCAGTGTCGTTTTCCACTGGAGGGGGCTTGCAGTGACATCCAGGTCCTCGGATACGTGAGGACGACACTCCCCAAAGAATACTGGCTTCCAGGAGTACTCCTGTTGACCAGCATTTCCCGATGTAAGGATGTTTGGACAACTGCCTGTGGTAGGTCATCACTTCAAATGTGACAGTTACGTTTATTAACGTAGCCATTCAATCAGAAATGAGCCTCATCTTTAAATAAATTTTTCTTGGGAAATGCGGGATCAGCGGCGATTTGTTCTTGGGCCATACGTCAAACCTACACTGTGATCGGTGGTCGTTCGACTTCAATTCTTGTACGAGTTGCATTTTGTAAGCCTTTAAGCGAAAACCCGTCCGTAAAATATTCGATAATATCGATAGGCACTGGTTTAATTATTAAGCACGATTTCGAATGAACTTACTTGGGTCTTCATCGATACTGCACTCTGCAGCTGCTATGACTTCGACGTCTAGGTGGGTGTCTATTATCCCTGATAGTAAACGTGGTGAAACGGTAACCGTCCATGGTCAATCGAATTAATTGTTCAGTTGGACGATTCTATCGGCCATAAAATTGATGTAGTGCGCAATGAGCTTCTCGAACAGTACACTTTTTTGGGAAATAAATCAGCACAATTTGCAGACGTTGCTCAGGCATCAAGGTAAATTTGATAAAATCACAAACTAAACTAACCATGAAATGCATACCAGCTGTCACACCATACTTAGCATTAAAAAGTGTTGCCAACTTCAAGTTCAATATCATTAAAAACAGCAAATTCTTCAAACAAGCCAGACGCTTTGACTTGTGACAGCCCCCAATCACAAACGTTGAAAAGGTGGACATTTTTTTCATTAAATCCGACGTTCAAACAAATTCAAAAATTTGTTTATTATTTTTAATTGTGCTTACTGAAAAACCAGGCACATTTGAATATTCAAAATTGCTGCCAGATACCTTTAAAGCTCTCCTTGTTGTGGAATTGTTTTCAAATTATTATATAATAATTGCATATTTTTAGTTTATGATTTAACTTATAAATGGTGAATGCTTTCAAAAAATTTAAGTTTGGATGTATCTTTGTTTCAACTAGCTTTTATGACATTGCATACTAATGAACATTAGACAAGTCAGTCTAGAGAAGACTCCACTTTTCGATCTTGATAACTAAGGACATTGAGGGGAATATTAATTAACCCTTTGCCCGGTGAGTCTGATTAAAATGGTCCCCTTAAGTATTCAGTCTAAATTTGAATACAAAATAATGGCTAGCTGGACGTTTACTCCAATAAAACATGTGACCATACGTGCGGATACTGCCATCATTTCTTGTTTATTGCGCTATGTCATTTGCTACTTCCATTTCATCTTTCTTCGCCGGAGCAATCATCCCCAGGTATCCACCGAAACTAGTTGTATATAGTTTAAATATATTGGATTCTACCAACAACAATCCCGGCTTTCAATTACTGGAAATGACTTCCACAGACGGACGCATCTTATTTCAAAAACTAAGCTCCAAAAAGTTGACTCAGATGAAAATAATAATTCAAAGCTTAATTTCCAAAGTTCTAATTGAAACAATAAGAATCACAAGAAACATATTGGCCATCGATCCAATATAGAAAAGTAACGATTGAGCCAAACTAGATATTGTGCTGAGGTTAAAATTAAGGAACATTGAATTTTCCAAATGTGCCACATAAGGTTCTCTGATTTCGCGATCCGAATTCACCAACTAAGATTCTCAGATTATACGCTTGCGCGGAACCTCTATAAAATTAATGTTTTTTGTCTAGTCTTATAATAAGACCTTCGATAGCGCGGTCGATATCTCGAGTGACTTACAAAACAGAATCGAACTACGAACAGGTGAAAATGCGAAAATTGAAGAATAATCAAAATTGATAAAACAATGAAACTTCGAAAAATAACTGGAATTCAGGAAACAATAGAAGTTCGAATAAAATTCGACAATAACAAATCAATGAAACACACAGTGGTAATTAAAGGCAATCATAATACAACAGGGGTTTGCATTGCCCGCAGGGTGAATTTTGAAAAGAATTTGAAAGGCTGACAAAATAAGATAACAGGAATAGTAGCCTAAAGCACTAAAAAACACGATGATCACGTATAATGTGTTAAGGGAAACAGGACTCTAACAATGAAATTCATGTATTAGAACCGACATTAAAATTATATAAATATCGATACGAATGAAATAACGAAGAAAATAGAAACCTAGGAAAGTTTATCAAACGAAATGCGGGTGTTTTCAACAGCCACTACTTTTGTAGAAGACGATATAAAAACGACTAGCGATGAGCCTACGAGCTGAGAATTTTGTTGTTGGTTCAATACGAACCCAAAAGAAATTGAAATTATGGACCTTTCAGCGGTCCTTTCAATTCTAGTAAGTAAAACTCACGGATTATAATTTATTATATTAAATATTAACACTTCACGGGTTATTAATATAATTTGTTAACCGGGTTAACTATTGGGTTGTTAATGTATGAAGTGCTCTATTTAATCTTGATGCAGGTCTTTTATAATA
This sequence comes from Stratiomys singularior, assembly GCA_954870665.1. NCBI lineage: Eukaryota > Metazoa > Arthropoda > Insecta > Diptera > Stratiomyidae > Stratiomys > Stratiomys singularior. Next base: position 87,618,030 of record OX940878.1, on the reverse strand, counting down.
ATATTATGCTGATGTTGCAAAAGTTACATGCAGCTGTTCAATACCTATCGATATCTACATTATTCTAATGTTGCAAAAGTTATATGAATCAATGCAGATGTTCAATGGTCATCAATATCTTCATTAGTCATCAATATATTATATGATTCATATTGAACATCTGCGAAAATGTAAGTATTGGATTTTTCTTTGTTTATTTCCTTTGTGAGTCATATATCTCACTTGCTGAAGTTTGCGTGTTCGTTCTTTGTCTTTGATAACATGACATGAGTACGATGCTCCGAAAATTTATGATGATGAAATCAAACGTCACAACTCACCACCAATCTCATCCAACTCATCCAACTCACCACTTGCGGTAGTACCAAAACTTTGATAATTCAGGAGAAACTAAGTGGAGACTAGCAGTAGACTATCACAAATGAAGCTCAGTTACGTTTGATGACAGGTTTCCAATAACTGATATTAACGGCGTTCTAGAAAAGATGAAAGTTGCTCAATATTTCTCAATCATTCTAAATTTAGCGAAAAGTTTCCAGCAGATTCCAATGGAGAAATCTGATGTAAGGAAGGCAGCTTGTCCAATGAAAGATAAGATAAAAATCCCGATAATCTTTCATAGACTATTTGGCAATGAAAGATTTGATTAATTAAATATGTGTTGTCTATTTAGACGATATTCGGTTTTTGAAACATCACTAGTAGAAGATTAACAAATTTGCAAGGAAGGTATAAGACCTAATCCAAATGAACTCAAGAAGATTCTTAAGGCAAATTCCTTAAACTAGAAGTGTAATTAAATCTTTTCTCGGGCTAACGACCTATTTAAAAAAAGTTTACCAAGGACTATGCCAAGGTTGCCCAGCCAACGAAGAAATACTTTAAGAAGGATTCAAAGATCAAACTCAATGAAAGCGAATACGCCGGTGGTTTTGAAAAATTAGATATTCTATTCACCCCATTCATAAACATCTAAATGTTTCACAAAGATTTGAAGATAGGACGATTGCAATTAATTACGCCGTAGGGGCCGTATTGAGCCGAAATAGCCACCCAATATTTTACATAAGAAGGAAATTAAATAAACGTGGGCGAAGGTATGCAATCATAGAAAATGAAACGTTGGCCATAGTATCAGCAGTAAATCATGTGACCCTATTTATATGGATCGGAGTTCGACTAGCCAAAAGATCATCAACCAAATAAATAATTATATCCGGAAATTTGGGGCAAGGATATTATACCTAGACTTCAACGATGGGTATTAAAATTAGGAGAATACGACATAAAACTAAAATACATCAAAGATAAACGCAATATCCTTGAAGACTTCTTATCGAAACTTACACAGATTTAGAGAAATATTTGTTATAAATAAAACTAAAATAATGACTGTTATAAAATTACATGGGCGAGTTCAAGGAATACCATTTCCTAGTAATCGTACAGAAGATTAACAGGATATACAACTAGTCTCTGAATTCGAAATGATAATGAAAGGTAAACATTTTCACAGCCCTCCCAAAGCAATACACTCCAGAGGAGTATTATGTTTACATATGGTCAACGAAATGGTCCTATGGTCCTATTATTGACAAATATATGCAACAAATACTTATATAAAAGTAAACAAAATAGAAGAAAGACATAAAATCAAAACATTTAACCGAAAGCCAATTATCATACTACGGAGCTCTTTGAAGAACCCATTGTTGCTCATTGTTTGAATTATTGGCAACTGTTAAATAGAAAATTCGATAAAAAGGAAATAAAATTCATTGAAGTTGGTAAAAAAATAACAGAAATCGGAAATGAGACAAAATTACTTGGGATAGTTAGAAAATACCATGAAAAAGCAACAATATATGAACAGATTTATTAATGTATGCGAACAATGCAGCCGCATAGTTACATCATGCACCACATCTGCCGACCATCCTCAATAAACAATAATCCTTTTTCCCTTTTTTATGACACTGTCGGGATTTCAAGAACAACCAGACTGATAATGTCTGGAAATAATTATGTTTTATTAAGGGTCATAGAAATAAGCAAAAGAAAATGTAAAATTTGTGAATTCTTAGAATCTAAGTTATCCATACCAATACCATATCCTTGTAATAGATTTTAAGTATAAATAGAGATACATTTTGTATAGCTAGTCATAAAGTATCACTCCATTGAAGGAGAAACTTATTCTTAACAAATAAAATTAATTTACAAAAACTTCTCTTTTTGCTTTTAAAATTAGAAGTGCATGTATGCACACCTAAAGTGCACACACGTAATTGCATGAAGGTCGGGAACTAATAACCGAGATCTTGCGTATGGACTTATTCTTCATCGCTAGATAAACTTTCTAAATTCACAACAGGAATAATTCGATTTTAAAAACACATTGCCGAAATGAGGGAGAGATCATTATGTATGCTTACATAAATAGAAAACCAAGACTCAGCATAGGCGATGGTGATTTAGAATAGGTTCTATTCTACTATTATATATTATAAAAGAAATTTAATTCGATAATTGAAATACAACAGGAAGCACGTTAATGATTCAATCGAAATTAAAATGAAGTAATACTTGCGAAGAAAGAAATCACGTTATGGAAGGAAATTGCAATTCGTTTTCAATAATTGTTCATATAAAAATTTATTTTCGAGCATAACGTGAAAGCGTTATCTAGAATGATAACGGAATAACTTTATTTCTATGAATTGGACAAATTTCAAGGCAAGAGTTAAACAACTTTTACATAAATCACTTAAATAAAATTTTCCTCTTATATTCCCGACGAAATAAAAAAAAACATTATCAAATGTTTAACATTAAAAAGAATTAAACATTAAGTTATGCATAATGTTCAATTATAGGTTAAACTATTTCGAATTTTTATCAGTAAGCTTACAGACGTTGCCGTGATTGATGTGACGGGCTCGAAGGAAGAAATAAAATATAATAAGAAATATACATAAGTGTTTATAATAAACATAATGTGATAAACCTTCAAATAATAAGATATTATTTCAAATCAAACAGCCACATTGATTAAAGTAATCTTCCTTATGGGTTTTTTGGTATAATTGTTTTGCAAAAGTTAGTTAGTTAGTTATAGAGCAGTTTCAATGACGTGTTTCTACTTGACATACGCAATAAAAATATTTTTTTCTTCAATTAAATTTTTCATTTCTACTAAAGTAAGCGATTCATTAAGAAAATAGTTTTGAAGCTACTGAGATGTCGTAAAGATAATTCCGAAGAATGTCTCGTTGTGATTTGTTTTAAATTATTGCCTCATTGCAAATGAAGTAAGAATTAGTATAACTGAAAAAGTGAGTGTCATTCCTTTGTTGTTCCGATGGTAAAATGTACATAGCATAGAGAAAATTTGCAGTTGAACAATTTTACCATTGAATCCATGTATTCGCTCCTATTCTCAAGCGAAACTTTTTTTTAAGTATAACTAATTTTCAAATATAAGACCAATTTTAAGGATAATAGTGATGACTTCTCTAACCTTAAGTGATAAGTCTCTTATCACGTATTATCACTTCTTATTATTAGTTGTTTCCAAATGTTGAAGATAAATTGTTCCGAATACAAAAAATAAATCTATCCCCGTCGGAAAAGATCATTTCAAGGAAATAATTTATATTTCATTGTATTTTGTTTGTTTATTCATCTGTTCAGTACCGTGCCCTATTTGTACTTATTCAACCTGGTAGGTGTGAGTTTGCGTTTTAAATATTTTCACGTTCTTCAAATAAATTATGAATTTGTGCTTCTAAATCATTGTTCAAAATTCGACTGTAACGACGGAAACTCGATGTAAAAGCGATAATGACTTTCCTGAAAATGTGTTAATCAAGAGGGCAAAACTGATATAATGAAAGCAAAGATAAAAATGAAATACTGTTTATTGATGTTGTCTGTGATGCTGACTGTGTTGACTGGGATGAGATCCTTATCGGATTTTGTGTATACTTGTATTGCAAGAGAAAAAATATTAAATTGAATTCAAAAGAAAAACTAAATTCGAAGACGAATTTTATCTTAAGGAGGGAAGTGTTGCACCGAAGCCAAAGTGCTGACTCAAATAATAGGTTCGATTAGATTAAGAATTGTTACGATTGAGTCAAAATTGTTTGTATGTTGAACTTGAGTTCAATGAATATTCCATATTCAAGTTCGCAATTAAGATTCTCAGAATGATTTTCTACTTTTTAAGAACAATGACCTACCGAATTGAATATAGTTGGTATCAGTTTCAGGAAGACATTATGTTAAAATAATGAAACGATGAAAGTGAGATACAGTGGACGGAGCGAGATACAGAATGTTCGGTGGCAACGATGAATTGTAATTGAGATTGAGAATTCAATAAAGTTACCTTTTGTATGAAAACCCAGTATATCTTAGATTGGGATAGAAAACTAAAGTTATTTCTTTTGTCAAGCGTAATAATTAAAAATTTAGTTCGTGCAAGTTGACATTGTTGTATCCTAGAGGCTGAATTAAAATTCACGATGGATTTAGACGTTGAGACGCATTTTTCGCGTCGAAAGCAAGAATTAGTGCCGGCCGCGGCAAGTCTTCACTTGCCAACCAAAATTATAGCAAATTTTCTAAAATTCCCTTAAGACATTCTTCTCGCTTCTCACCAAGGAATATAGCAAGATATTTTTTTTTGGATTGAATGAGTGACGCAGCAAAGTACCACCTCACGGTATCATCATTGAACCACGACACCATCGCAGAGGTAGCAGAAATAATCCGTGCACCACCGGAGGACAACCGACACGAGGCGTTGAAAGCTGTCATTGTCTCCCGCTTCAAAGATTCACCTGACTTCATAAGCTACTCATAGGCGCTGAGCTTTGGGGCAGGTGACCTTCACAGCTGCTGCGTTATGTGCGTTCTCTGGCTGGCACGTGTGTCAGAGACGATGTTCTTCGGATCAGCTGACTTCTGCTCCAGAAAACGCTCCTCTGATCTACTGCTCCAGCAAACACGGTGTGTGCTTTTGCTGATTAAAAATCAAACACTGGAGGAGCTGGCCACAGTTGCGGATGAAGTACCCAAGATTGGCCCACCATGTTTGGCCAATTCTGTTCAACCATCAACACGCGCAACAACACAATCATCCTGCGTCTAGCGATCGCACAACCAGCCATCCTGACTCGCGAGGCCCTCCAGCAACCACAGGCCAATGCCAACAGGCTGCGGAAGCACTCATCATCAAGAATCACGAACCAAATTCATTCCTGGAACAGATCATCGTACGGGACATTGCTGGTACCACAGCAAGCATGATGCCAGTACTTGGTGCAACACTTCGGAAAAACGCTTCTAGGTCTCCGACCGCACCAGCGAAATTCGGTTCTTGGTGGATTCTGGGTTCACTTTCTCCATTTTTCCGAGACAGCACATTGCCAGACCTCTTCGCAAACAAAACTTCAAGTTGCAGGCAGCAACTCTTTCACCACCTTCGGCATCTAACAACTCGTCAATTTCGCTGGACCTTTGTGGTTGCAGGTGTCTAGACGGCTATGCTTGGAGCCGACGCTCCCAAACATGGTCTAATTATTGACCACCGCAATCAACACAGTGTTAGCCCCATTCCCAAAACATTCATCGTTGTAAACACTGTTGAAGATTTGTACAAAATGCTCAACATCAAATACTCAAGCAAGCCTCTGAAACCCGGCGAACTGGCTTCGATTGCTGACCTTCAAATTCACCATCAGATCATCACTCACGGTCCACCAGTTTTCACAATATCACGTTGTCTTACGGGAGAACGCCTCACCGTTGCAAACGCAGAATTTGATTTTCTTCTGGAGCAGGGTCTTATCCGACTAAAATTGAGTCAATGGGCTAGCTCTCTCCACATGGTACCCAAGGACGGTGGTCGTTGGCGAGCCACTGGAGACTACCGCTACCTCAAGGCCCAACTTCGCCCCGAATGTGACGTATTAGTTCTAATAAGCTTATCCATTCTCACTTACTAGTTGTAAGTGACTTAAATGAAGGGCGGAAGCTTAGATCAATTTTGTCGAATAGCTCAAAAGTGAAATTGTATTAGAAAGAAAGGTGGGAAGAGCTTAAGCTGGTTTCGAACACGCGCCTCTGCCGCTTCTCGTAAGGTGCCAACTCACATGCTGGGATGCATAGATTGACACTGCCAGCTAGATGGATTCGCTTGCAGAAATGTTTTAAGGGTTTAACATCTAGAAAACGTTCCGCCACCTATTCCGGTGCGTCTTTGGACTATCAGCAGAGTGACGGAACTTGGATGCCCTTGGGGTTATTCTTGAGGAAACTTGAGGAAGGAAGAGGAAGCTGCCAAAACCGAGCAGTGGTGCTCAACGCATGACCGCGAGCTTCTCGCGCTTCCATCAAATTTTTCCAACGCATCCTGGAGAGAAGGCACTTTGTCATCTACACCTCTATCTATCGGACAAAGCCTCTCCCCACCAGAACAGACAACTAGACTTCATAGGCCAATTCGATACTCACTTGAAGTTTACACTAGGTGACAAGAACATCGCTGCTGGCGCACTTCCACACGTAGAAAAAATTGAAATACCCGCGACAATCACCACCCTAGCAATTAGTGAAGCCCAAACTGTTGACGACATACTACCGCACCCCTTACCGAGCCCCCGACTCAACCTACATCAATTCGAATTTGACAAAAACCACAGACACACCACACACCGTCCTTTTGTGATTATTTTTTCCGCCGCATCAATTCCCTCAAAAAGTCGCTCGACCAGCCTTACTTCGGACCACACCGAGTCATCGAAAGGGCTAGCGACGGCACCTATGTCGAAGACGTGAGTTATATCAAGGCCTGATATCATGTCAATTAATAGATGTGACGATCGGCCACTGCATAAACATACTTAAGCTTCCAGTAATGTACGCCACTCAACACCGGTGGGGAAAGGCATGTAGAATTAATCAATCTACTTAAGATTAATTCATGCTTAACTAATGCATTATTGGTGTTCCTCACTTAGCATAAATAATGGGAGTTATGATCTATATAATAAGCTAATTTGCTTAAGATTGATTTATGTTTAACAGAAAGCATTAAACTTTAAACAATAATTGAACAATCTTAAGTTGATTTCGTTTCTCTTTTGACGACTTTTGAGTGATGATACTTAATGGATTGTCTATCGAATTAATTACTAATTAAAAGACTTTCTTCTGATAACAAGACTATTTAAGGAGCCAAAAGAATAATAGTCAGTAGTTAGATAGCCCCCAATTCGAAAAGACCTTTTTTTCAAAGAATTCTGTTTGAATAAAATAATTATATTACAATAAAAAGGTGTTTTTGATACCTGATCATAATTGGCGCAGTCGGTATCCGAATTAAGGATAAAATCGAAGTAATCGCGGCACCGATGATTTAAAGTGTTTATGAGAAGTGCATCCGAAACGCGAAAGTATATAAAATTGTATTCGTTTGGTGAATTCCAAAAAGGAAAGAAGTGCTTAAAAGAGAATTAACCCTCGTGAAATGTTATGTGTGTCCCCTTGAATTTGAAAATTTATTGAAAATGTTTCTTCCCTCTGAACCAAGTGACAATATTTCTGTGAACTGTCTTGACAGTTATGTGCATATTTTAAGCAAAGGAGTTACCAGGGTTATTTATGTCTTTTGAACTAAGTATAAAGACATTTATTGTAAGTAGAAATTTTAATTTCATTTAAAGATTTTGTCGAAAATCAAAGCAACGGTATTTTTTATCAAGTCTTCTGAGGCTGGGAAGTGGGGATATCATAAATACAGGCCAGATAAATCAGGGAAAGACAGGATCGGGCCATTAGAAGAATTTACAGTAATTTGCCCGTTTTGATTTGTTTCGAATTATCATTGAGGCTTGTCTACAAAATGGCAAGACAAAATATAATTAATCCATCATGACTAACGGAAATATTGGCTGACGTTCAAGACAATTGAGAAACATCATCAGGGGCCTCGACTTCTGCTTTGATGACTCTGAACATGGATCCACTACAGTTTACCGGCAGATTGCTAAAATTTGATGGGTCTAGCGAGACCTTAAAGTTATGGAATGACAACAACGGAATTCTTGTATCTGCGTTTTCCGGCTACGATAATTGTCGCATCTGACTATTTTTAATATTTTACGAACTAAGTTTACAGGTAAGGCGCAAGAAATTGTTAATATTAATAATGATGTACAAGGCTGGAGTCAACTTAGAGAGGTTTTGATTTCAAATTTTGGATATCAGAAAAATAGTTTGGTTTTGCTTGACGATCTTCGATTAACAGAATTCAAATCAAATGTGCTAGATTTTTATAAAGAAATTATGGAAAAACTACAATGGCTAAATATAAAATCAGAACTTGAGAATAGATTTAATGAAACCGAAGGAAATAAATGAATCGCTTTACATGTGTTAATGAACAAGATGATAGAGCCAGTTAGAAGTGTTATATTTAGCAGAAATCCTGCTTCTTTAGAGCAGGCATTGATTATTTTAACAGAAGGAAATTATCTCCACTACAAAATTCGCACTTCTAAAGGTTTCGTTCCTAATCGCAATAATTTCCCCTTAAATAAAGCATCCAGTACCTTCCAAAGATCACAACAAAATAACTTTCATTCGAATATCCAAATAAATTTCAATCCAATTCTGCTTTTCAACGAAATGGTTCTTTACAATCAAGAATTAATCAGTATGGCAGACCGGAACCAATGGAAATTGATAACCAAATTCATACAAATTTAAATTTTCGGAAACAGGCCTCGGAAAAAAACCAAACCTTCCCTGTATTAAAAAAAAGTCTTGTGGTTTACCATTAAGGTTCCTAATAGACACAGGCGCGACTATTAGTGCCATTCGCCCAGGTCTCTGTGATCCCAAATTGAGGAATTATATTCCAGAAAAAGTATTAATTACCTTAAACTCTATGTGTACATGTAACTACTTGGTTTCAATCAAATCCTTTAAAGAATTTAATTTGAATTCGGAAAATAAATTTGAATTCATAGAAATCGAATTTAGTAACAAATATGATGGATTACTTGGTAATAATATATTATCGAGGTTCCGCACTAGTATAAATCTTCATAACAAGATCATCCAATTTGACAAAAAGGTGCTTCCAATTTTCTTCAATGAATATGAGGAAAGCGAAACACCGATTGATAAATTCACTGGGACTTTCAAGGGAAATGAGGGTACTTGAGAGTCTTATCACGTTACTGCGGAAAAGAGTCGAGATCTAACTATGAATGATTCCGATTTGGGAACAGACTTAGGCGTTCCCTATAATGAAATAATTGCGTTTTCCGATGAAAGAAAACCTTCGGGAGATGTCATCCATGAAATTAGAACTGAGCATTTGAATGAAGAGGAAAAAAGCCTTTTGTTGTCTTTGATAAAAAAATACCGACATTCTTTTTATCAAGAAGGACAGACACTTAATTTTACTCATGTAATAAGACATGAAATCAAAACAAGGCACAGGACCCTATTTATACGAAAACATATAGATATCCAGAAGCCCATAGAGGTGAAGTTCAGAAACAGATTCAGGATTTGTTGGATCAGGGTATAATTAGACCTAGTTCACCTCCGTATTCATACCCTATTTGCGTTGTCTCTAAAAAGGCCGATGCTTCTGGGAAAACAAAATGGAGAATTGTGGTGGATTACCACAAGCTTAAGGATATTACGATCGACGATAGATTTCCTATACCTAATATAGACGATATATTGGACAAATTAGGAAAATCTATGTATTTTTCTACTTTGGATTTAGCGAAGGGTTTGAATTGGATTGAAGTTAAAGAAGATGATATTCCAAAGACTGCATTCTCGACAAACTTTGGTCACCATGAGTTTACAAGAATGCCATTCGGTCTAAAATGCACCCGCCACTTTTCAAAGGCTAATGAACTTCGTTTTGAGAAACCTGGTTGGTTCGATTTGCTTTATATACATGGATGATACTATAATCTTCAGTACTTCTTTGCAGGAACATTTGGTTTTCTTAGAGAAAGTTTTCAAAAAACTCAATGAAGTTAATTTGCAGATTCAACTGGATAAGTCAGAACTTTTTAGGCATGAAATTGAATTTCTGGGACATGGTGTGACACCAGATGGAGTTAAACCTAATCCAAATAAGATGGAAGCTATTTCAAAAATGAAAATACTTAAAACTAAAAAACAAATAAAGCAATTGCTTTATAACAAAGATTAAAAAAAGACGCCCAAATGAATATTGATGATAAGGATTATAATGAAAATTTGGAACAGCTGAAAGACCTTGTAATGAGTGATCCAATCTTAAAATATCCTGATTTTTCAAAAAAATTTACTGTCACAACTGATGCATCGAATTATGCAATTGGTGCTGTCCTTTAACAAGACGGACATCCTTTTTGCTACGCTAGTCGAACCTTAAATAATCATGATACCAAATACTCTACTATAGAAAAAGAGTTGCTTTCCATGGTTTGGGAATTTGAATACTTTAGACCTTACATTTACGGCCAAGAGTTTACTATAAAAACAGCCCATAAACTGACTTGGATTGCAAACCTAAAGGAACCGAACCAAAAGCTTCAAAGATGGAAAATTAAGTTAGAGGAGTACAACTATGAAATAGAATATATTAAAGGAAAAGAAAATTATGTTCAAGATTATTTTTGAGATTGACTGAGAAAGACAATAAAGATACCTCAAATAGAGCAATATGCCACAGTGCGGAGGAAGATAACTCTAACTAAATACAAATCAGTGAAAAACCACTTAATATTTTCAGAACACAAATCGTAATAAAACAGGGTAATCAGAATTCTACAAAAGTAGAAAAGCGTTTCAATAGATCTAGGGAAATATTTATTTTACGACCAAAAATTTTTCAACTATATTTTAAGAAACCATTTACCTTCGAATGGACTAGTAGGCATCTATATCCCAAATGATGCATTATTTAAAGAATTTCAAGATGTTTACCTAAAAACCTCATAAACCAGTTAAATTAATTAAAAGCCCTTATGTTTATTCGATTCTGACGAACAAGGTGACATACAGAAAGAAATATATGAATATATTTACAAAATTACAAAATATTCGCATCACTGCAGCCCAAAAGAATAAAATAATATTGACCGTTTTGCAAAACCAAACTTCTCAAATGATTTGTATTATAAAACATGAATCGTACTTCTTCCAAATAAAAACAATCTGGAACTGTCAACCTAATTTATGACCGTTATTACATATCAAATTGTATATTTATGGACACCAAAGATAATATTGCAAAAAATCTCATTCCAATTACAGACGATTGTATTAGCAATTTGATTCGGACTCCTTACAATTGTACAATGATTGTAAATAATTTCCAAATAGTTGAGAAAATTGCAGATAAAATAATATTAACAAAAAATCTTAAATCTACTAACATAGAACATGATTGCAGCGATCAAAACATCAATATAAAAGGGCATAATATCATTCAATTAAACAATTGCAAAATTAAAATCAACGAATATTTCTTCCAAAACAAAATTGAAACTTTCAAAAACAATGTAATTTTACCAAATATAATTAAAAATATTACTTATTCAGATCTGTCTAGCATCACATTGGGTCATCAAGCGTTGAAAATTTTAAGCACATTGAATTGTTAAAGTTTAAGCAAAAACATTTTTCTTGGTGGGCCATATGTATTGATATACTTACCTTCTGTATTGTTTTCATTTTAATATGCATTTTAATCAGATATGTAAGGTCTTTACGAGCAGAGGGACAGGTAAAAATCAATATTCATTCGAATCGCGAGGACGCGATCCCACTTAGGGAAGGACGAGTTGTATCAAGGCCTGATATCATGTCAATTAATAAATGTGATGATCGGCCACTGCATAAAAACCGGTGGTGAAAGACATGTAGAATGAATCAATCTACTTAAGATTGATTCATGCTTAACTAATGCATTATTGGTGTTCCTCACTTAGCATAAATAATGGGAGTTATGATCTATATAATAAGCTAATTTGCTTAAGATTGATTTATGTTTAACAGAAAGCATTAAACTTTAAACAATAATTGAACAATCTTAAGTTGATTTCGTTTCTCTTTTGACGACTGTTGAGTGATGATACTTAATGGATTGTCTATCGAATTAATTACTAATTAAAAGACTTTCTTCTGATAACAAGACTATTTAAGGAGCCAAAAGAATAATAGTCAGTAGTTAGATAGCCCCCAATTCGAAAAGACCTTTTTTTCAAAGAATTCTGTTTGAATAAAATAATTATATTACAATAAAAAGGTGTTTTTGATACCTGATCATAATTGGCGCAGTCGGTATCCGAATTAAGGATAAAATCCAAGTAATCATGGCACCGATGATTTAAAGTGTTTATGAAAAGTGCATCCCGAATAACGCCAAAACTCTCTACACCGGTCATCTCAAGCCAGCTCATCTGGAACAATTCGACATCCTGTTCCCTCCACGACAACCTCAATTGCGTCAGTTTTGCCAACCGCCTCCAAAGTCGCTTGCACCACTACCCCTGCCGTCCTCTCAACCAGAGTGCTGCAGTCCTGTCAGTCAACAAGTAAGTCACATTTTCACTCCCTTCGACACATGCGAAGGTCATTGGGGAGGGAGTGACTGTGGCAACTTGAAACGTCCGGACGCATTTTTCGCGTCGGAAGCAAGAATTAGTGCCGCGGCAAGTCTTCACTTGCTAACCAAAATTACGGAAAATTTTCTAAAATTCTCTTAAGCTTCGCTTCTCGAAGGAATATAGCAGTATATTTTATTTGGATTCGCATCTTCCTATTCCGGCTATTCGGCAGCGCTAATAGCTACTATACTAGGTTGTGTAAATAAGGAATTTTCTAGTTCATATTTTTTTAGCCTTTGAATTATAAAAACTTTTTGGATCACTCATCTTCTCTTGAATGATTAACATCATATTCATTATGCATCGGGGAGGTTCACTTTGACGGACGGTTTAAACGGCAGTGGGCAACAAAACATGTAGATGGCGGTGTGGAGTTAGTAATAAATCGTGGTGTGAACTCGAACCGGGGAACAACGTCAAGGTTGCCGTTGGATTTTTAGTTTTTTTTTCGAAGGCAAGGAAATTTTTTTTTTTAATATGAATGAATTTTTCGAGAGTACGGGAGGATTGCGAGGCTTAAGCTCTCCAAAAATAAACTACACCAAAAACATCGTTGAAAGTTTACTGATCTTTCCTATTGTTTTAAGTTTATGTAGAAAAGAACGCTAAAAACAAGAATAACGATTGTGTGTTCATTTGTATGCTCTTAGAATAATTGAAAGGACGAAACGCATGGAATATTTTTAAGCTTTAATACGTACAACAGTTTCAGGGTAATTAAAAAATCTTAAACACAAGCATTGTGTCACAAATACCGGAAAAATTTTTTTTTACTGCAAATTAATATTTTTTTAATAATTTAATTATTGCAAATTAATAAAATTAACTTATAGTAATAAATGAACAAAAAAAAAACACATTAAGCATGAAAATTTCTTTTTAAAATTCATTTAAGCCGCTTAAGTTAGGTAATGCTCTTTTCCGTTTTATTTCCAACCAAATGTTTTTTTGTTGGCATTAAATAAAACTATTATGAATTAATAGACTAGCTTTATTTAAGTCTCGAAGTGTCCCTCCTTTCCATCCTTGCGTTTTTCCCATGGTGTGATATAGTCAGATGAAGGTGTTCTAGTACGGGCAGTGATATTCCTCAGCAGAACCTCAAGATTAAGCGTAGTCGGCTCCAGTAAGCCTTCTGGGAAACCGAAAGAATATTGGCAAATAAATGTCGGTGATCGCGGTAGCCGTGATTTGCCAAATTATCTGTATCGATTGAGCCTTCTTTGAATCATATTGCAATTAATTATTCATATGTTTATATTGAGTAACATTTATTTGTTTATGATTGAAATATGCGATCTGATGAAGTCGTACTTTTTCTAAGTGTTCTAAGTTTTTTTTTGACTCAACTGACGCCTTTCCGTTTTTTTGCTATGCGAAATACTAAAATTTTTTACATTTCGAAAATATAAACTCGAACGCAATGAAAATGAGTAACAGCTTCGAATGATATTGACAGTCAATGAGCATAAACTGAAGAAAGAAGGCAATATTCAGACTTGATTTGAATTTTGAAACATTCAGGTTTATGACCTTTATCTTAGTCCTTGTTTATAAGTTTGGTATAAAAAATAAATTTTGCTTACTGATATTGTTTGAATGTTGTTTCAAACCGATATTTATTGTTTGAAAGGAGAAGACTCTATTCACCTTAACCTCCTGCTGTTTTTTTCATGTACTGCCGTAGTGTTCCGATGTTTAATTTGGGGACCCGTAATGTCACTAGGTTCCATCAGCTTCTATAAGTTACACTACCAACAGATTTCTTTTTAATCATTGGTAATATTCCTACCATTATTAATGGGTTTTGCATTATTAATATCCAATTATGCATTTGTCGTTCGTAAATTACGTAGCTCCGTTTTACCGTTATTCACGATTTTAAGGACACGACTATAGGGACTTGCCGGAATCAATAAAAGTACCTCATATCAACACAAATTCATCCACACCAACTTAAAAATAATCAAAGTTAATATAAATGAATGGTTGAAATTTTGTCATCTTAACAACTTAACAACAACATCACATCAACTTAATGTTAACTCCAATGTCAAACTTAAAATCGAAGGTAGCCGAAGATTTAAGAAAATGTATTAATATTGAAAATTGTATCAATTTTATACAATTCAATTCTAACGAATGAAAATGTCTTTGATTTGCTAATCATATGCTGTAATTGGTAAGTTAACTTTTATGTGAAATTGTCGGTAATTATATTAATCTATTATGTTCAATTTCAAGGCAGATATATGCTCTCTCAAACACGTAGAGGTTAAATATTTTTCAGCTGTTGTTAGTGATTTATGAATGTTGTTTTCATATTTTTGCCTATGATTGGGTAGTAAATGTGCTTCTAATTGCGCGAAAAACTTTGAAATTTCGATACAATTTTAGATATCATGCTGCATGTGGAACAAGTGCCAGGAACGAATGGAGCCGAACATTTAAACAGCTGACGAGGGGAAAAAAGAAAGCCTAAAATGTCTTATACCTCAATGTTGACCCTACTTGAATTTATTCTTAACAAGTTGAGTGCCACGTCAGTCACCGGTGACTGAAACCGACCTTTTCGTTCAGGCAGCGTCAATCAACGGTGACTGACAGTATAAAATATGATAATAAAGGTAAAAATTGAACATTTTTTCGGAAAACTTTAATGGATTTTTTTGAAACAAGGTAAATATAAAAATGGTTGTCCATCGCAAGTGTCACAAAATGTTATAACATGTTTGGTCAAATTTCTTGCTTTTTTTCTGCCACTCTGTGCCGCATTTTCTTCATAGTACGATTTGCAATATTTTCGCACTGCCGAAACTCGACCAGGTTTTGTCTGCAGATTGTGTCGTTTTTAACTGACTGCAATGCTTCTGGATGGAACGTCGGCTTCCTTATACTATAAACTATACTATACTATATATACTATAATCTATATATACTATAAACTATAAACAAAACAGGCGAGGGGCCTAACGTGTTGAATGAATACTTATATAAGCATTCCCTTTCGAACAGAAATACCTTCCACTATGTTAAAAAACAATGGCCCTATAGTCCGATCAATTAAGACCAAAAAATAAGAGTAAGGCTACATAAATTCCGACCAAGCTGAAAATCAGTAAGATTGTTAAAAATATGATTAAAAATAAAATTTGAAAGTTTCCCATCTTTCCCCTGTATGGAAAAAATGTTATTCAAGGTCTAAGGTTAAAAAAATGAGTTTTTTGCGATTTTCAGCAAAACGGTAAGTTTTATCATAAAAATAATGTAGAGAAAATTGTAGATCATAAAATTATCTACAAAAAATGTGTCAATACTTTTTTTTACGAGCCACCGTTTTTGAGATATAACGATTCAAAAAGTTTTAAAAGTTGTAATCGTCATAATATGCATGAGTACGCCACGTATATACATCTCTATAGTTGTAATATATGTTAAAATATTTTTCTATCGGTCATTGTAACTTACACTTATAATATAAAATATACATAAGATATAACTATAAAAATATCAGGTAAAATGAAACCCAGTCCCTTAATTTATACGTCATTGTAACCTTGAGACAACATCTGTCCCTTGTTCAATTGTGTGTGTGGCTAGGGTCTTATACCTGCTTATATATCTATTTTTCAAAAAAAAAAAAAATTTACTGCTGAAACTATATTGGTAAAACAAGCTAATAATGATGCTGATGTATTCATAATTGAAACAGCAATAGAACAATTCAATTTGACAAATACAACTATTGTTGTTGGTGAAGATGTAGACTTACTCGTATTACTCACTGCTCGAACTCCAACTGAAAAAACTATTTTCTTCTTAAAACCAGGAAAAGCTCAACATCAATCGGAAATATATTCATCAAAAAGTTTATCTACTTTTGCAAAGTGTCAAAATCATGTACTATTTTTAAAACGCAATAACTGGCTGTGATACAACATCTGCATTTTACAAAAGGGGTAAAATAACAGTTTTCAAAATGTTTGAAAAACAAAATTTAGTTCAATGTGCTGAAGTTTTTAAAAATAGCAATTCAACTCGACAAGAAATTATCACTAACGGCATTCGCTTTCTTCTTTCTATGTACGGAGCTCCTAAAAAAACTACCTGCTTAGATAAGTGTAGATATGCATGTTTCGTTAAAAATACTAAAAGTGAAGAACAAGTTCAATTAGCTTGTCTTCCTCCAACCTCAGTTGCTGCTCATCAACATCTTTTTCGGGTGTATTACCAAGTTCAAGTGTGGCTTGGTTATCAGCTAGACCCTACAGACTGGGGTTGGAAGTTGGTCAACAATTCATTAGAACCAGTCCAAACTTTACTTCCACCTGCGCCGGAAAAACTGCTGAACACAATTTTTTACAACTGCAAAAAGGGGTGCAGTGCTAAATGTGGTTGCAAAAAAGTCGGACTGTTTTGTTCTTTGGCATGTACACATTGTCAAGGCCAGTCGTGCTCTAATATTGAATCACCAACAGTGGAGGATCTGTTTGATTCCTACGAGGCGACATCACTATTAACGCAGCTTACATGTCCTCAGGATGAAAATGAAGAAGAATAAGAAGAAGAAGAACAAGAACAAGAATATCAAGAAGAAGAACAAGAAGAAGAACAAGAAGAAGAATTTGAAAGTTACGACTCGGACGATTAAATTTCACTACTTTTTTTTTAACTTAAATTGCTTTTATCTTTTGAATCTCTGCTAATATCCATTATTTTGCAATGGTTTCAAATTAAACAGGATCACAACAGACCCGTGGAATAGGCCTACTGAGGAAACCACGTCAAAAAAACGCTATAAGTACACTATCTCATAGGTGGCGTGGAAACATGCATATTATGACGATTACAACTTTTTGAATCGTTATATCTCCATGGAAAAGTGGAAAATACAAGAATTTATGTAAGAATTTGAGCTCGATTGTGGATACATGTTTGGAATTGGAGGGCGAAAAATGAATCAAAATATATAGAAAAATTATAAATGCATACACCACATACAAAGACGAAATGAAAGATGCAATGAACTAGAACACATTAGTCAATTGTGCAGTGAGCCCTTGATTTATTAAAATGAAAATATATTGAGTATGGATAAGATCGCGATTACAGAAAATCAAACATAACGCTACCTGGTAACGAATGATGGAACCGAATAAGCCACTAGTGGTTCAATGTAAGACCATATACCCCGTCAAACAGAGCTAGACTGCCAGCAGCCGCTATCAACATCACGGACCGTTGTTTGCTGCTACACTCACTTCGCGCACTTCTGTGACTCGTCCAAAATTCAAATCAAATCAGTTGATTGGGTGATTTTTACATTATTTACAATCGCTATATACGAATTTTTCTTATCGTTTTACTTAGCCTACGGGCTTTGCCTTATGGCTGTACCCAGAACTTTATGCTAATACATATTAAACTATATATACCTTACTTTATTTTACAATTTAAAATTATAATTTCTAACACTTACACCCTTAGTGTGACCTCAGTTATGTTTTTTTTTAAATGGATTATATTTAAGGAATATTCATTTATGTACAGTAATTCGTTATTTACAGTTATACAATTTTTTTTCTTGTAACTATTATTGGAAATTTTAATTATAATTACTTATCCTAACTGTTGGCTGCCCCAGCGCTCGACTGTCTGCCGCGTTTCTAATTGTTTTGGTCTAGTGATCCACCATACGTTTGGTTGCTCGCTCGATCAACTTCTTGGCATAGAGATTGATCGGTTCCACCGCTGCATCCCGGTACAGTAGTCGGTTGGGGTAGGACCGTCCGTCCTCCCTTTTGTACAAGCCAGTGCAAGCCCGAAGGAATTATTCGCTGATTCGATTATTCACTGAAGGTGTTTTTCGTATCGAAAATTACCCCCAGATACTTCGTTTGCTTGGAGCAGTGCCTACCAACTACCTGTTCAACTTTACTCTGGTATCACAGATTTTTTTCGTTCGACGTCCATTTTTTTATGTTAACACTTTGAACACAATAAGCTCGCTTTAATTAGCGTTAACCCTCATCCCCCACTTTCCATAGTATGCAGTTAACGAGTCTCGTTCGCGCAAAGTGGAGATTGTGCTCACCTCGATTCAAGGTTCAAATTCATCTCTGATACCGGGAATATCAGACGTAAATATATTTAAGGGAAAGGGGCCTCAAATAGACCCCTGAGGGATCCCCGAATCGATACCAAAGGGTTCGCAACTAGCTCCACCACACACTGCAAAGGCAGTAGGTCCCTTCATAAAACTGCCTACTATTTTTGTAACACTCACCTTGAAGCCAAATCGAACGATCTTGTAGATAAGTCCGTCGATCCAAACCAAATCAAAGGCTTTTTCTACATCAATGAGGCACGAAACCATGGGCTTTCTGGCCTGCCAATTTCTTTTTATACTGGCTTGAAAAACAGCTAACGCGTCTAGCGTTGAGTGAGCTCTTTTGAAGCCAAATTGTCTTTCCGGTACAATTCCTGCTTCTTCAAAGAATTGTGTGAAGCCTTGAAGGATTAATCTTTCCAGTGACTTCCCTACGTTGGACAGAAGAGATAACCGACGAATATCCACAACGTCAGTAGTATTGAACTCCTTCGGAATGACAAATATTTTGGCGTATTTCCATTGCTGAGGAAAGTAGCAAATATTTATGCAATTCTTAAGAAGGATTCCGAGAAGAACAAAATAAGTATACGGAAGCTTTTTTAAGAAAAAATTTGAAATTCCATCCGCCCCAGCCGAGTTTTTGGAATATCACTCAAGCACGAGCGTCCTGAGTCTCTCAGGGCTCACAAACAGGGCAATAGCCAATAGAAGCGTCGGACGGATTCGAATCGGAATCTAGTCAAGCACAGGTTCTTGTGGTCCCTGTCAAACTGTCGGACTAACAGGTTTCGGAAGCTAGGAAAGTGTTAGCTAGGCAAGTGTTAGGGAAAAATTGTTTAGGGAATATGTTGTCAATGGTTGAACTGAGACCTAAGCCCTTAAACTCTAGCTGAAGCTGGCAAGAAGCTGATAATATCTGATAAGATAACAAGAAGCTGATATGAACATGTAATATAGTTTAACATATAATTATTTTAAGAATTATTAAGTCAGTGGGCGAAAAGAAGCTTAAGCCCTTAATTTCTAGCCGAGGCCGGCAAGTTGCTTAAAGATTTATGAATATATATAATTAGAAAATAAGAACTAATTAATTAAATTGTCTGCAAGGGGTCTCCCTTAATTTAACCCCGCATCCAAGCTCTCTCTTGGAAAAAGCGGGAATGGGTGGGTGGTAGCGGAGGAGAAGCTCTCCACGGCAAAAGCTGCTTACACGTGGAAAGCGATGAAAACCTACAGAGGTTTTCTGAGAAGTTTGGAGAAAATGTAAGGAAAGAGTGCTTGCCAGACTTACTAGCAAGTTGCAAGCTCCAACCACAACCTCCTTCAGAAGGATTACGAGTAGAGGAGGAGGATATTCCCACTACCGAAAGGGACGCTGCAGCTGATTTTAACAGGGTGTCGGAGTAAATGGAGCTGATGGAGACGGTCCGTGAAGACCATTCTCATCCGAAAAGACCAATTGTGTCTCCAACCCCGGAGTCCACTTCTAAGCGCTCAGTAAACCTGGGTGAAAGGAACTTTCCTGAACTTCACGCTACCATTTCCAACGCTTCGGCAAGCGTAAGTAAGGTCGAAGATGCATCCGCCCTAGTGCGTAGGAAAGCTGTCGGAGCTAAGAAAAGTCCACCGGCGTTGCAGCTACTAGGAAGTAAAGGGTTTCTTCTTTTGTATATTACATGAATATGAATCTTGATGAATCTTGAGCCTTTCAGCGAAAGAGTTGAACGAGCATGTTAGAAAAACCAGCTCGATCCCTCGATGTAATGGTTAACAGTTCTACACGAACTTTGTTACATCCAAAAACAATGGAAGACCATAAACTCCTTTTTGATTTTTTAAAATGGGAGAAGGTGGCGTGCTGCGCCTATACACTACACTGCTTAACCAACAGAAAAAAAGCTGACCCTGTTACTAAAGGGTGTGCACTCTTCCTAAAAAGACGATGATGTCAAGGATGGATATTTTGGGAGCAAAAAGGTTCTCAACAGGGGCGTCAAGGAAGGAAAAGAAAACTCTTTCGTCCTTCCTTATTCAACTTAAGCCATGATGCTATGATTTTAAAAACACTCCTATACCCAAAAGTAGAAAAGGAGCGGTTGGCTGAATCAAACACATAGCAGTGTTTGAATTGCCAACGATGTGGTCATCTAGCCACCCCGCGAGTTTCAAAGGCTGTACCAAAACCAAGAAGGCTAAGGAGAAGGGACGTAATCTCCTAAAGAAAAAGGAGGAACGGAAGGATTTAGTCACTGCTTCCTTGAAAAATACCATTCGAAATGGTGTCTCATACGTTAACATAGCAAGGGGTGCAGCCAAACCAACTGCAAATCAGCCTGTACGGGAAGCTAAAGCGAATAGTAGTCAACAGCAGCAAAAAGACAGAAATTCCGTTCACTCTCAACCGCAAGGAGGATTCATTTATTCCACAATACAAAAAGCTCATTAATCTGAGCGAGAAAAAAGTGGCGTACTAAGACTTCGCCTTCAAAATCTGTTGTCGCGATGATCTCCTATACGCTCTGTGTCATTAACATTTGTTCGCTAGCTCATAGTTTCGAAAGGAACTTTGTCCAAGAATACTTGGACATGCACAGACCAGATTTCTTGTTTATTTCAGAAACAAGACTGAAAACTAAACACAAAGTTCTTATGGGGAAATATAAGGTCATAAGGGATGATGACACAGATGGTATCCTTGGAGTAGCCATGACTTTAAAGGAGCATCACAAAATTCAAAGACACTGTGTTCCAAGTCTGAAGTCTGCAGACGTGATGGTATTAAGTTCAGTTATGGTAGGGTACACCTTTGCATTTGTTCGAATATATGTTAAACTTGGATATTCTGGAGAGGATCACACTGAAGGCTTGGAAATAGTATCTACTTTGTGTGAAAAGTTTGATTACTTCGTGATAGGGGGTGATTGGAATCCAAGGAATTCCATGGGATAATCCCGTATCTTATGGATATGGAACGGCTCTGTTCAACTGGTTACAAGCAAATATAGACCAAACCTTTTAGGATATATATATATATATATGGCAACTCGAAACGTCCCGACGCATTTTTCGCGTCGGAAACAAAAGTTAATGCCGCTACAAGTTTTCACTTGCCAACCAAAAAACACGGCAAACTTACTAAAATTTCCTTAAGCCGTTCTTTTATTCGTATCACTTCTTATCCCGGCATTGCCAGATGCGGCATCTCCTCACCACGCAGTTCCGTGGACCATTTTGCGGTCGAATTAGCTTCCCTGCGTCTAGCGATCGCACAACTGACCACCTTGACTCGCGAGGCGCTCCATCAACCACAGGCCAATGCCAACGCGTTGCGGGAGCACTCATCATCAAGTAACGCGAACCAACGACGAGCACACTCCATAACTCCTGGACCAGATCGTCGTACGGGACATTGCTGGTACCACATCAAACACGGCGCCCTTGAGATGCGATGCAAACAATCTTGCTCGTTCCTAGCTCCAGATGCCACCACTAGGCGCTTGGAAAAACAGGATCGCCGGCGCTGTACTCGGCAGACACCGCCGGCAACACCTCGGAAAAACGCCTCTACGTCTCCGACCGCACCAGCAAAACTAGTTTTCTGGTGGACTCCGGATCCGCTCTCTCTATTATCCCGAGACACCACATCGCCAGACCTCTTCGCAAGCAAAACCTCGAGTTACAAGCAGCCAATGGCACACGTATCGCCACCTTCGGCACCCAACAACTCACGCTGGACTTTGGGTTACGCGGCCCACTTCGCTGGACGTTTGTGATTGCAGATCTCCAGACGGCTATCCTTGGAGCCGATGCTCTAAAACATCATGGTCTACTTATTGACCTCCGCAGTCAACGCCTTCTAGATGACCTCTCTCCATCAGGTCATCGACCTTCAACGTGCATCTTATCAAATCCCCGTCGCCCACGAAGACGGAAAAAACGACGGTCACTACGCCCTTCGGGCTTTTTGAATTCCTAGGTATGCCTTTGGGGCTTCGGAATGTGGCCCAAACGATGCAGCGGACCCTTAACCACTTGTTAAGAAAGCTTGACTTCGTACGTGTCTACCAGGACGATATTTTGGTGTTCTCTGCCAGTCACGATCATCACCAATATTACCTTGACCAGCTTCTCTACATATTGCAAGCCGCCAAGCTCCAAGCCAATTGGGACAAATGTCAAATTGGCCTGCCCGAGGTTGTTTTTGCCGGCTATCAAGTAAGCAAAACAGGATTCGGACCACCAGTTCCAAAAACACAGGCTATCACAGATTTTCCCAAGCCGGCTGACTCCTCGCAGCTGAGACGCTTCCTTGGGATGCTTAATTTCTATCGCCGCTGCATACCACATGCGGCTGAGCTACAAACGCTGCTTTCAGAAATGCTGAAAGGTTGCAACACCAAGAAAGCGCCAGTTACTTGGACACCCACCTCCGAAGCCGCTTTCGAACGCTGCAAACAAGGCATCACCGCAGCAGCTACGTCAGCTTTTCTCTCGACTTCACATCCTTTGGCTCTCCGCACTGACGCATCCAATACCGCCATCGGCGCAGCTTTGGACCAGCAGCAGAATGACGGAACTTGGATACCGCTGGGGTTTTTCTCGAGGAAGCTCTCCGAAACCGAGCAGCGCTACTCAACGTACGACCGCGAGCTTCTGGCAATTTTCGCTTCCATCAAATTCTGTCAACGCATCCTGGAGGGAAGGCACTTTGTCATCTACACTGACCATTGGCCGCTCACTTTTCCCCTGGCGCAACGATCGGATAAAGCCTCGCCCCGCCAAAGCAGACAGCTATACTTCATAGGCCAATTCGATACTCAGTTGAAGTTTACACTAGGTGACAACAACATCGTTGCTGACGCACTTTCACGCGTAGAAACGGTTGAAATACCCGCGACGATCACCACCCGAGCTATCAGTGAAGCCCAAGCTGCTGACGACATACTACCGCACCTTATTGAGCCCTCGACTCAAGCTGCATCAATTGGAATTGGACGACAATCCCGTATACTATGTTGAATTCAACGGGGCTCTCAAACCATACTTGCCAGTCACGCTCCGCCGACAAGCCTTCGACACAGTCCACCATCTTTCACACCCCAGTGGCCATGCCACCGCAAAGCGCGTAGCGCTTAAGTTCTTTTGGCCAAGCCTTCAGAAGGACGTATTGCGGTGGGCCAAGCAATGTGTACCGTGCCAGCTCTCGAAGGTGCATCGCCATAACCGCGCCGAGCTGGGTAGTTTCAAGACGCCGGATGGGCGTTTCGACCACATCCACGTCGACCTCATTAAGCTTCCGCAATGTGATGGGTTCGAAAACTGCCTCACCGATCGCTACACGCGCTGGCCTCAAACCATACCAGTGCGCGACATTAAGGCAAGTACCATTGCCAGAGCATTGTTTGACCATTGGATCAGCATATTCGGTACACCTAAGGAGATGACCTCAGACCAAGGTCGCCAATTTTAAGCTGCCCTTTTAAGTCAACTCTGCCACCTCTTGTGCACACCACACCGTACCACCCACAGGCCAATGGTATGGTGGAACGTATGCACCGCACACTCAAGGCCGCCTTAAAATGCGTTCCCGAGACACCGTGGCCGCAAGCACTTCCGGCCATTTTGTTAGGCTTGCGCACAACGTTTAAGGAGGACCTTCAAGCCTCCCCTGCCGAGATGGTTTTCAGCACGTCACTACGGATCCCAGGCGAAGTTTTCGTTCCTCAATTTCCTGCAGCCAGCAGCCCTCAGGATTTCGTGACAGACCTCCGCCACCTGTTTAAAGCCATCCGCCCCGTCCCGGCTGCTAGACACATCACACACCGTCCTTTTGTCTTCAAGGACATGGCTACCTGCGAGTATGTTTTCCGCCGCATCGACTCCATCAAAAAGCCGCTCGACCAGCCGTACTCGGGACCACACCGAGTCATCAAAAGGGTTAGCGACCGCACCTATGTCGTAGACGTAAACGGTGTCACCAAAACTCTCTCCACCGATCATCTCAAACCGGCTCATCTGGAACAATCCGAGATCCTGTTGCCCCCACAACAGCCTCAATCGCTTCAGTTTTGCCAATCGCCCCCACAGTCGATTTCACCTCTACCTCCGCCGTCCTCTCAGGTTATTCAACCAGAGCGCAGCAGTCCGGAACATCAGCACCAAACACCTACTACCGTCAACAAGAGAGTCTCATTTTCACTCCCTTCAACACGTGGGGAGGGAGTGACTGTGGCAACTCGAAACGTCTCGACGCATTTTTCGCGTCGGAAACAAAAGTTAATGCCGCGACAAGTCTTCACTTGCCAACCAAAAAACACAGCAAACTTACTAAAATTTCTTTAAACCGTTCTTCTCGCTTCTCACGAAGGCTTATACCTGGGATATTTTATTCGTGTCATTATCTTCTTATTGCCTTGCAATCCTTGATTGCCTTGAATCAAAGCAGTTTTTAGGAAAGTATATTAAAAGTTTGTTTTGTTGAGAAATTGCGAAAATTCTCAATTCGTGTGGATCTTACAGCGTTATATTGATCAAGATAAGACCTAGTCACTTGTTTTATAAGTATTGACAGTATATTCAATTCATTTTATTAGTATTATAACTTATACTACGCGGAACATAATGGTATATTACTGGGGTTTAGTCAACTTGATTTAAATTTGATTTTGAAGTTTTTATACTGACAAAGGAAATATACCAGCCTATCTTGGTTATTCCTTTTTTTTTGTTTATTTCCATTAACTTCCATCAAGTAAGATTTTATTTTTTGATCTTCCATTTCAAAATGCAATTTTTTTAATTTTGACAAATATATATTTCAGGAGTAAGTTGCTCAATTATTAAGAATAGTTGACACTGAAGAAGGGAGCAAGGATTATTTTCTTAGATTAGATTATTTTCTTAACTCTTTAAGTCTTGGTGGGTAGTGTTACTAACCATCTCTTTTCGATTACGTTAATTATAATCCACGCCATCTAGAGATAAACGGTTGAATTATTATGAAAGTTTAGACTGTGCTTCAAAACAAATGACAGATTCCCGGTAAATTGAACGAATGACAGTTCATACCAGTTGAATTGAATATAGCGCTAAGGTACTTTTTCTCGAGTGTCTGATAAAAAAATCTATAAAACGGGTAAGTAACATTTTTTCTGTAATGGTTTTTATTGAACGTATTCTCATATACCTATTTTATGTGTGTTTGCATACAAGTACTGTTACTTTTGTGTTTTCAGTGAGTATTTACAAAGGGAATTTGGTGGTTAGCTTATAAACTACCATGGCGGCGGTTTGTTTGCTTATGGATGTAACGTCATTTGTTTTTTTTTTCACATTCTTTACAGTATGTCGCGCTGCTTAGGAGAGAAAGAGATTGAAAAATACTTGTTTGAAGACATCCCTTCAGGTAACGAGAGCATTTGTAGCTACGAAGATGACGAAGAAGAGGCAGAAAATCAGCCAAATCCGATGGTGTTAGGTGATTTGATTGGAGTTCAAATTGCTCATGACGACATTTATGATTCTGATGATGACATCCCTTTGTCTAGCCGGTTACAACGGAATCCTGACTCTACAGAGTCTCATAATGTAAGTTCAAACATGCCGGTTATGATTGCTCCAAAATGGAAGAAGAATTATAGAATGCATATGCCTGGTGAGTTTTCTGAAAGAGTGGGTTTGTCAGATCAGTTTGTCAGAATTCTAAGCATGGAGAATGTGACACCTCTTTTACTATATCGCCTTTTTTTGGACAGAGCATTTACAAGACCTTTTATGTTTCCCAACTAACCTTTACGCTACTCAAACTGGAAAGCCATATACACCTATCACAACAGAAGAGCTTGATGTTTTTATTGCCTTGAATTTGGTGATGGGTATAAAAAAATTGCGGAGCTACCGAGATTATTGGTCTTCAACGCCTGATTTGCATGACAGCTATGTTTAGAAGTTCATGAGCTTTAACAGGTTCAGTTGGCTTTTGAATAACTTACATGTCAATGACAATAGTGTAATGCCCGACCGAACTGACCCTAATTACGACAAACTATATAAAATTAGACCTCTACTCGACATACTGCAAAACAATTTTCAAAAAAATTACAAGCCATCTGAGAGAGTTGCAATCGATGAAAGCATAATCAAATTCAAAGGCAGAAACCCACTAAAACAATACATGCCAAAAAATCCGACGAAACGTGGATACAAGGTTTGGATGATGTGTGCACAATCAGGTTATTATCTAGATTTTTATATTTACATAGGCAATCATGGTAGTAACGTTGATACTGACTTAGGTTGAAAAGTTGTCAAGAATTTTTTCGAAACCTTGAAAAATAAAAATCATAAGGTTTATTTTGACAATTATTTCAATAGTTACCCGTTGCAAGTAAAACTACTTGAGGACCAGATTTTCGCTTGTGGAACTGTGAACTCATATAGAAAGTTCTTGCCAACGCTAAAAGATGACAAGCATTTACAAAGAGGTCAACATGATTACCGGGTTAGTGACACAAAAGTAAGTTTGCTGAAATAGAAGGACAAGAGATCAGTATTTATTTTGTCAAACTACCATGATCCGAAGAATGTGGGAAAAGTAAAACGCAGAGAGCGTGATGGAACCAGTACTGAAGTGTCCTGTCCTCAAGCCGTCATCGAATACAACGCAAACATGAACTTTGTCGACAAATTTGATCAGCTCAAAGGAAGCTATGCTATTGACAGAAAATCGCATAAGTGGTGGCATAGGATTTTTTTCACTATCTTGATTGTTGTGTTGTCAATGCTCTTTTGATTTACAAAGAACTGCAGTCCTCTTCACGCCAAGACGTAGACAAGCTGATTCTGATAGAATTCAGGCGAGAAGTATATCGGGGCCTACTGGCACCAGCATATGTCAGAGACAAACACAGGCCGGATTCAGTGAATAGCAGCCGTAATTCTGCGGCGTCTTCTCCAGGACCTGCATTTATAAAACGCCACAACCCTCAGGAAATTCGTCTAGAATCCAGTCGCCATCAACCTGAAAGAAGCACATCAAGAAGATGCTGCAATTGTAGCACTAAAATATCTCCAGTGCGTACTGTATGGCAGTGTAGTACATGTAAAGTGCCTCTTTGCTCACGCAAAGGTAAAACATGTTTTGCAGATTTTCATAAAAAATAATTTTTTTTTGTTAGTTTTCTACTTTTGTAATGATGATTCGTCTAATAAATAACATTCACAATCATCCTTGCTTACGCAAACGTAAAACATGTTTTGCAGATTTTCATAAAAAATATTTTTTTTGTTAGTTTTGTGCTTTTGTAATGATGATTCGTCTAGTAAATAACATTCAGAATCATCCTAGTTTTATTTATAGCAATAGTCATGGTGGTTAGCGTTAGTGACCACCTCATTCCTTGAAAGCCTTAATACCTATATTTTTGTCTTCTATTTTCTGTGATATCTGTGATATGATAGAGTTGTAAGAGTTGCTTAAATAAACAAAAATTGATAATTATGTTCCTATTGTAAAAGTGTGACCGAAAGAGTTAAGGGAGAAAGGATCATTTTCTGAATAATTGACACTGAAGAAGGGAGCAACTTACTTCTAATGGCTTACTCTCTTACTGTTTAACCATAACTTTTTGAAATGCACGAAAAGTTTATTTGGTATTTGAAATTATTAGAAGCAACTCAAAACAAGTCTAAATAAAACAAATGCTTAACATTGAATTTTGCTTTGCTTTCATTGAATAGCTTAGCAAGGGTATAAATCACTTCTAAGTTGTAAGTGAAAATGAAAAATTGATCTACCAAAAACTTCTGAAATTGATAAAGCCAGACCAAAGGCAATTTGGAATATAGGAAAAAGTTCAAAGATGTAGAACAATATTCATAACTTGTAAATAACCAGTCAACATCCACCTAAGCTGGTAGTGCCAATCGACGCGTCCCAGCCTGTGAGTTGGCACCTGATGAGAAGCGGCAGGGACGCGTGTTCGAAACCAGCTTGAGCTCTTTCCACAATTCTTTATAAATATTAAATTCACTATCGAGGTACTCGAAACATTTGATCAGAACTTCCGCACCCATGAGTCTTCGCTGAGTTAGCTTAGCAAGGGTATAAATCACTTATAAGTTGTAAGTGAAAATGGAAAAATTGATCTACCAAAAACTTCTGAAATTGATAAAGCCAGACCAAAGGCAATTTGGAATATAGGAAAAAGTTCAAAGCTGTAGAGCAATATTCATAACTTGTAAATAACCAGTCGACATCCACCTAAGCTGGTAGTGCCAATCGACGCGTCCCAGCCTGTGAGTTGGCATCTGATGAGAAGCGGCAGGGACGCGTGTTCGAAACCAGCTTGAGCTCTTTCCACAATTCTTTATAAATATTGAATTTCTGTTAAGGGAGTTTTTCTGACATTCAATGTACCATCTTTGGATGTGAAATGCGGCCTTGCATGTAATAAAACATCTACGGAGATATGTGAAAAAGAGTCAGCCTTGCTTTACGTAGAGTCGTAAGTTTGGAACGTAAATACGAGTAGCCTCCAGACTCAAACCATACATTAAGAGTTAATTAATATTTTGATTGTTACTTTTGAGCTACGATTGATTTTAAAATCTGGATTGTTATGTCCTTTTTAGATTGAAAATATCGTCGGGTAGTGGGTCACAGCTTTAATATGATTGTTATTGGTATGCTTCACTTTTCCCTTATTTAAAATTGAATAATGGACGCCTATTTTATTATTCACATTGCTATTTACTTTACATTGCTTATGCTTAATTCAATACTTCAAAAGTGAAGTTCTGATTAGTTTTATTTATATTATCGCTTTTTATGTATTTTTCATATTAATTAGACTGAACATCTTAAATTCCGGTATTATTTTATATTAAAATCAATCGAGAAATGAAATTCAAACACATTGGAATGCACTCGATGCTTAATATACTACTGACTATACTTAACATACTACGATGCTTAATATAGATCATAGATTTGTTATGCCAATGTCAAAATGGACTTTACTGGAGTAAACATACGACACAAAAAAAAAATTTAAAAAGAAAAACAGAAAAAATTACAATCAATCGAAACATATTTTCTTCAAACAAATCATCAAAAAACATTTTTGCTTTAAAATTTTACGGTAAAAGACAACCAAACATCACGCTCAATTGTTTGTACTTAAATCTAACAAACTATTATGTCATTTTTCACTTACAACATTGTAAGTGATTTATACCCTTGCTAAGCTAACTCGGCGAAGACTCTTGGTTGCGGAAGTTCTGATCAAATTTGTCGAATATCTCGAAAGTGAATTAATATTTAGAAAGATGGAAAGAGCTCAAGCTGGTTTCGAACACGCATCCCTGCCGCTTCTCGTCAGGTGCCATCTCACAGGCCGGGACGCCTGTGAGTTGGATCTTTCTAAATATTAATTCACTTTCGAGATATTCGACAAATTTGATTAGAACTTCCGCACCCATGAGTCTTCACTGAGTTAGCTTAGAAAGGGTATAAATCACTTACAATGTTGTAAGTGAAAAATGAAAAAATTGATCTACCAAAAAACTTCTGAAATTGATAGCCAGACCAAAGGCAATTTGGAATATAGGAAAAAGTTCAAAGCTGTAGAGCAATATCATAACTTGTAAATAACCAGTCGACATCCACCTAAGCTGGTAGTGCCAATCGATGCGTCCCGGCCTGTGAGTTGGCACCTGACGAGAAGCGGCAGGGATGCGTGTTCGAAACCAGCTTGAGCTCTTTCCATCATTCTAAATATAAAAAAACTATTATGATCATTGTCATGGATAATGGTATCTAGAGTATTCAATTACAACACTATTAATTCTACCCACCCATCTACTTCTTTCGCTATTTATTAACAGAAAGATGAGATTAATCAATTTCGACATCTTATCGCCAGTATCTCCATGGCCAATGTTGAACCTTTATTTTCAAATTTAGAGGTCGCACTATCTTCTTTTCTGTTATCTGCATATATACGTTGTTTGTAATCGGAACTCAAAACAAAGTGGTTCATGTCCAAATACAAAAATTCTCGAGGAGATGTAAAGCTTATGGTGAGACAAATCTCAATGCGCTAATGTTTGTAGCGTGGAACGGCATTGAAATCAATAAATTTTCCGTCAAAGTAAAAATATGGGATGGGATCCTAAATTGGCTGCAAAATTACACTTTGTTCTTCCATACAGACTAACACATTCTCGAAAAAATTTTCTTTATAAAATTCGTAACTTTTCTAACATACGTATGATGACCCATCAAAACAAAGCTTCATAGCACATAATTTTAACCTTTGGATCAATGTATCAGGAATGAAAGGATTGCCGAAGTAACATGCATATCTTAGGGACATGGTTTCCACAACTTTACGATAGTGCAGATACTGATTCAGATAAACACCGAGGCACCTTACGCAGGATTCCTGCGGCACCCGGTCAGAAGAGTCATTATTTGTCATATTACAGAAATCTTTCTAATAACGTCAAAGGTCTTGACAGGCTAGCAGCAGCTGTGTTGTAGACAAATAAGTTGCACATTCCATTCCATTTCCCAATTGTGCGTACAGAAATGTCCTTCGTTAAACATGTGACATGTTCAAATAATGTCACGCGCCACTGTAGTCGTCTTAAGAGAAAAGTCGTAAGCAAGTTTCAATTACCAATACATCGATAATTCTCGAAGAGCATAACATAAAGCATATCATAAACACATTACATGCATTGAGTACAACGAATACGTGTGTAAGTGACTCACCGCGTAAACTCGAGAACACTCCACATGGAAAATTTGCGATTAATTGGTACATGTATAAACGCGACAACAGCGAGCGACGAGGAGAGACTGTGAATCAAGTGAAGAAACGAGCGACAGTGCGGTTAAAAGAAGTGCGGTAATCGAAAAGTGTTGTGAAATAAAATCGTATGCGAGTTTTAAATAGCGCGTGAAAGTGGTTGTTTAAACCAATTAATTAATTAATGTAGAAGTTAAAACTCATTTCACTCATTAAAGTGAATAAGTGAAATAATGATTAAGTGAAAATAATTGTAAAGTGTTAGTGATTTATTAGAATAAAATTTCATACATATAATTTTAAATTAGTCGGGTGTGTTTCATTCAATATTGCGAACATTTGTGAAGAGCAAACAGGTCGCACACCTCGCAAAGCGCAACTCTGGTGTAAGAAAGCGGGATTATTCTTGCAAAAGTAAAGTGAACAAAATCGAACGCTTAAAAACAAAAGAAAATTCGAACTATTGTGAACGCTTTTGTGAAATTTTTGCATTAAAGACAACTCGTCAACAAAAAAGAAAAAAATGCCGCGTAAAATCAACGCAATCATTTTGCCGGAACTAAAGGAGGAATTGGAAAAGGGGAACATTTCCACCAGAGTCGTTTGAGTTTCCCAATGCTGAAAGTTGCACTAGAGGCGAGGAGGAGGAACAAATTCTGACTGCGAAAGTGCTGATGCGGGTGTTGATGATAATGCAAAAGCAATCAACCAAGTTAAACGAGAAGCTCGACCGGCAGTCAACCGACTTAAACGAGAAGTTTAACTGGCAGTCAACCGACTTAAACGAGAAGCTCGACCGGCAGTCAACTGCGTTAAACCAGCAATCAGCAGACTTTAACCAGAAACTGGACCAGCAATCAGCAGATTTGAACCAGAAACTGGACCAGCAACCAGCAGACTTTAAACTGAAATTTGACAAGCAATCTGCTGAATTAAGAGAAGATTTAGGTGAGCTAAGCCAAACACTGAACCTCCAAACTAAAGGTTTCGAGGTAAGGATGGACAAAATGGAAGAAGACTTAAAGCAAGCCAAAGTAACGATAGCGAGTAGCCCGGCCCCAATAGTGAGTAACCCGATAGCGAGTAACCCAATAACGAGTAGCCTGATAACGAGTACAGCCAGTGTCTCAACAAGTAATGTAAAAGCACCAACTTTCGATGGACAAATAGCTTGGAGCATTTACAAAACCCAATTTGAGGCTGCCGCTCAAACGAATCACGGGAATGACCAGGAGCGAGCAACAGCCTTAATTCTTGCCCTGAGAGGTCCAGCTGCGGAAATACTTCAAACTGTCCAGGTTCAGTTGCAGTCAAGCTCCATCGCTATCATGAACGCAGTCGACATGAGGTATGGAGATAATCACCTGAAGCAGATCTACAGGTCGCAGCTGCACAACCGGATGCAGAAATCAGATGAAACTCTACAGCAATAAGCCCAGGATATTGAAAGGCTTGCACTTTTGGCTTACTCTGCATACGACCTACATCATCGGGACGATGTGGCAACAGAAGCATTTATTAGCGCATTGCAGGGCAGTGAAATGCAACAAGCTGTCCGCCTAGCCGAAAAACACTGAGTAAAGAACGCACTGGCCTATTGTTTAAACTTCGAAGCCGCCAAAACAACCACTCATAATACAGCCAGGATCCGGGTGTTTACAACGGAAGAATGTGAATGTCAGCGTGTTAACGTGAGCGAAGAAGGTCAATGGTGCGCCTATATGCTGGAATTGTGGTGAACGAGGACATCTACGACGAAACTTCAAGCAGCAAAGGAAATTAAGTTATTGCCCGGCATGTGCCGCTAGAAGGAGATAAAGCCCGAAAACCAAGCCTGCTAATAAGGCCCCTCAAACCAAGGGGTCGGGAAACGCGTAAAAGCCAACTTCGTGGGGCAGAGGAGGGCTAGGAGGATTGAAGTCCCCAGCACCACCATCATAGTGTCTAGGCTACATATGGGAGAGGCAGACTTATGTGTTCGAGAACAAGTCGATGGTGAATATTGCACTCTCACTATTGATATTGGTGCTGCAAGGCAAATATTGCGACCAGATTTGTTGAGCAGGCGTCTTCTCTCTAAAGGTAAACCACTTTTGCTACGAACAGCAACGGGAGAAGCAGCGCCCGTATACGGCAAGATCTAACTCCAAGTACAAGTAGGGGATATACTGTTTCAACATGAGTTTCTCGTTGCCGATATAATAGACGACTGCATCCTGGGAATGGATTTCCTAAGGCCACATGGGTTCACGTTGGATTTGGGCAGACGGGTCTTGAGATGGCGGAATGTTGAAATCCTGATGGAAGATCATAACGACAACATCTCAACACAGTAAGTGGTCGTAAGTGCCGATACTGACGGACCAAAATCCTCCGAGAGCATTCTATGGGCCAAATTTGAAGGTGATCCTGGAGACCATAGATCCTACCTAATTGAGCCAACAAAAACACTGGCACTGCGTAATCTAATGTTAGGACGGACACTAGTAACAACAAATAAGAGTGGATGCGTGCCGGTTAGAGTCCTTAACACCTCGGACTCCGTTACCCACATCAAAGCTGGAGACATTATCGGGAGCTGTCAGCTTGTCTCTAATGTAACGTCGTTGGAGGTAGGAGATAGCTAATATCCAGCTAGGAAACGAAATACCGGGGAATCCCGTGAGTTAGTGTCGACCTTATTGCAACCACCCAAGATATCACCAGAGCAGTTCAAGAAAGCCTCGAAATTGGTGAACAAATATCGCGATATTTTCTCAACTGGTCAAGACGATCAAGGACTCACGAGTATGGTGACCCACGTTATAGACACACAAGACGCTAAGCCGAATGGACAAGCGCCAAGACGAGACAGAAGGGGCCAAGACAAGAAAGGAGAAGTAAGGGCAATAATCTCAGACATGGAAAAACAAGGAGTCATCGAGCCTTCAATCAGCCCGTGGGCCTCACATGTGGTCCTGGTAAAGAAAAAGGGTGGAAGCACTTGGTTTTGTGTCAACTGCAGGCAGCTCAACGATGACACGAAAAAAGACAGCTACCCGCTTCCACGTATCGACGAAATTATGGATACAATGGCGGATTCGAAGTGGTTTTCTACTCTTGACTTAAAGAGTGGGTACTGGCAGGTTGAAATCGATAAGAAAGACAGAGAGAAATCTGTATTTTCAGTGGGTACTGGAATGTGGCAATTTGTAGTGATGCCATTTGGGCTTTGCAATGCTCCAGAAACATTCGAACGCCTCATGGAATGTGTACTACGCGGATTAAGTTGGAAAACGTGCTTGGTATATCAGGATGACATCATTGTCATAGGGAGGACGTTCGACGAACATGTGCGCAACTTGGAAGAGGTGAACTCAAGGCAGCGTCGGGCTAACTTGAAGCTGCGTCCCAAGCAGTGCACAATTTTCGCAGCTCAAGTAAAGTACCTAGGACATGTTGTATCGGCAAAAGGTGTGAAAACGAACCCCGAGAAAATAGGAGCTGTGAGAAGTTGGCCGAAACCTAATAACAAACGACAATTTCCAAGTTTTCTTGGACTGGCGACCTATTATCGCCGACTCGTTAAAGACTTTGCAGAAACACCGAAGTGTCTCTATCAGCTCACGGAAAAGAATCGCCCCTTTATCTGGAACGATCAGTGTGACAAAGCCTTCGATATGTTGAAGAATAAGCTCTGTGAATAACCGGTTCTAGCGTACCCCAAACCAGGAAAAATGTTCGTTGTTGATACCGATGCGAGTAACAACGGGATAGAGGCCGTAGTGTCACAGCAGGTTGACGGTGAAGAGCGAGTAATTACATACTACAGCCGAGTTCTGCCAAAGAGTGAAAGGAATCAGGAAAGAACTACTGGCTATAATTGACACAACAAAGCAGTTCCACAAGTACCTATATGGACAGAAATTCGTCCTTCGAACAGATCATGCTCCCCTGGCTGCTTCATTTCAAAAACCCAGAAGGGCAAGTTGCTAGTTGGATCGAAAGGCTATAGTCCTATAATTACGAAATCGTCCATCGAAAAGGAGGAGGCATGGAAATGCCGATAGCTTATCCCGTTGCCCATGTCCAGCTGCTTTTAAACATTGTCGACGGTCTGAGGAAAAAGAACAAGGTGTGCACATGCGTGTAATTACAACGGAGATCGGCGAGGGTTGGACTCAGCACAAAATCCGGGACGCTCAGCTAGCCGACGATGTTATCGGTCAATTGTTGGTACGGTAGGAGACAACTGGACGCCCCGATTGGAAGGACATATCAGCACGTGGCACAGTGTTAAAAAGCTATTGGGCTCAACGGAACTCTCTTGATGTTGATGATGGAGTTCTGAAACGGAAATGGGAAACGGCAGACGGTACTTCATATAGGATGCAAATTGTTCTTCCTAAGAGTCGGGTCAAAGGGTCACTAAAGGAGATGCATGAAGGCACATCGGAAGGTCACCTAGGGATGAACAAGATCCTGACAAAGGCGCGCGAAAGATTCTACTGGCTCCACGCTCGGGACGACGTTCTTGACTGGTGTCGTAAATGAACGAAATGGGCTTCCGTTAAAGGCCCAAATCGAAGAACGAGAGTGCAAATGCAGATTTATAACGTGGGGTTACTGTTCGAAAGAATAGCTGTGGACATCGCAGGATCATTTCCCGAGTCTAAATGAGGAAATCTGTATTTACTCGTTGTAACTGATTACTTCATTAAGTGGCCAGAAGTATACCCGATTCCTATATAAGAGGCAACTACTGAAGCGGAGCAAATCGTTTCTCAGTAGGTTAGTAGATATAGCGTACCCCATGAACTACATTCAGACCAAGGCAGAAACTTTGAGTCACAAGTTTTTGCCGAAATGTGTGAACTGCTGGGAATACGGTAAACACGGACAACACCAATTCACCCCCAGTCCGATGGAGTGGTCGAACGGTTCAATAACACGCTATATAAAAATTTGGCCAAAATGGTTGATGAAAACCAGAGAGATTGGGATCGACATATTCCATTATTTTTGATGGCATACCGAACTGCAGAACATGCATCGACAGGAGAAGCGACAGCGAAAGTCATCTTCGGGAAAATGATCCGGTTACCAGCTGATGTAAAGTTTGGGACACCCCCTGAGCAGCCCCAACCCATTTCGGAGTATACAATTAGTGCGGAAGCAAAAAGAGTTTACCACTGATCGCATGAAGACCAGATATGACTTAATGGCAAACTGATCCGCATTCCAGCCGGACGACTTGGTTTGGCTATATAATCCACGGCGTCGGAAAGGCAGATCTCCGAAGCTACAGCCAAATTGTGAAGGATCCTATAGCATCATCAAACGAATCAACGATGTGGTATACCGGATACAGGGACACAAGAAAGGCAGGGCAAAAATGAAAATTGTGCACCTGGGCCGCCTTGCCCCATATTATCAGCAGGAAGACACGGAGGTAGCTGATGTGACACTTTTTCGGGGCGAAAAAGATATAAGGCGGGGATAATGTCACATGTTCAAATAATTTCACGCGCCACTTTAGTCGGCTTAAGAGAAAAGTCGTAAACAAGTTCCAATTATCAATACATCGATAATTTTCGAAGAGCATAACATAAACACATTGCATGCATTGAGTACAACGAATACGTGTGTAAGTGACTCACCGCGTAAACTCGAGAACCATCCACATGGAAGATTCGCGGTTAATTGGTACATATATGAAAGCGTCTACAGCGGGCGACGAGGAGAGTCGTGTGAATTAAGTGAAGAAGCGAGCGACAGTGCGGTTAAAAGAAGTGCGGTAATCGAAAAGTGTTCTAAAGTTAAATCGAGGGCGAATTTTAAATAGCGCGTGAAAGTGGTTGTTATAAGCGATTAATGTAGAAGTGATGACTCATAAAAGTGAATAAGTGAAATAGTGATTAAGTGAAAATAATTGTAAAGTGTTAGTGATTTTTAAGAATACAATTTCAAACATCTAATTTGAAATTAGTCGGGTGTGTTTCATTCACTATTGCGAACATTTGCGAAGAGTAAACAGGTCGCGAACCTGGCAAAGCGCAACAAACATTTTGAAGATTGCTTTAGACTAGAATATTGCCTTGAACCGAAGCTACAAATGGGTGTTTAGATTAACAGGTCATCAGTAAACGCCACTGATGAACGCGTTCGCGGCACATAGGAATTAAAGCTCCACAAGCGTCAAATATTTTGGTAGTGTTTACATTGGCAGTTATAAAGGAAGTGCTTCACTTATTTGTCTAAATGTACGTTTAACGAAATGCATAAACAGCAGGGAGCAGAATGCAGTTTACTTGCTTGGCGATATTTTGTTGACTCATGCACATTCGGTCTGTTGAAGTGATTTAGACACGTATTGTTCCGCAAAGTGCCGGAGTTTTGTGCTGATCAAGCTTTTCTGGATAGTTTCTTTAAAAACGACAATTATATATACGAGCGGTTAGTTCAATTCATATTTTTATTGTTGGCAATGTAGAAATCTTACGATTTTTCAGATTCATTTAGTTTTTGCAATATAATTCGCCTTAATTAAATTTGGCTTTCAATAAATCCAGCGTATATTCAAATGCAATGATTATGCGATTCATAGATGAGGAGATCGTTATTTATAGCAAATGAACAGGAATTCGATAATGGTGTTACTAGCGACTGAATTCCCACTCATTGAAAGTCAACGTACAGTAACATGTTAGTTTTATCCTTGATTCCTTATTACAAACCATAAGTGTATATTTTGTTATTTCTGAAGTGATATGTTCGAAATCAGTATCGTTTTCATTTTGATGTTTTAATGTAAATCCAAAAATGAGCAAGGGGGAGCTACGAAAATTTGGTTTTAAAAACAATACAGCGCCAGCTAGTTGCGATTTTACTCTCGAAGTTTACATTGAATCTGAAAACTATATAGAGTATGGTATTGTTCTCTCGCTCCAGAAATCCTACAACAGAGTCAATCCAACAACTGTAAATTTTGCATATCTTCCGGAATCAAGAAATGCGTTGTAGAATATACAATAAGAAGAGATGCAAGTGACTATGGATTTACCGTCAAGGGGGATGGAATTGCCCTAATCGACTAATGCTATACTTGCGACAAACGTAAAGTTGGCATGAAATCAATTCCTGCTGGTAAATATTTTCACTTTGGAGTTGTGAATTGCCTTAAAAATTTGAATATAATTTGGAATGAAAACAAACTACGCTTACGTTGGAGTAGTAAAACCAAATGATATTAACAACTATTTGGAATCATTCGTTAGCGAAATGAAAACATTGGAATTTGATGGACTTCAATTAAAAGGCAATTGGTTCTACGTTAAAATACGATTATTCAATTGCGATGCACCCGCCAAAGGTTTTGTGACGGCAACAGTTGGCCATACTGCCACTGATGGCTGTAGCAAACCCGGTCAAAAAGGGTGTCAAATAGAAAGAACTCTCATTTACAGTACAGAACACCAAATTCAGGAAATTTGAGAAACAATGCAGATAATAACGATAGAAAGTTTAACAGTTACCACAGTGTCCCGACTGATTATGTTAACTAGGTATGGAGGGAATTGAAGTTGAATCAACTTGTAGAAGAGGCCATTATGCCATACTGTATCAAATGCATATTCGATATCAAGTGATATCAATCCTGTAGACTCCTTTTCTTTCAAGGCATGTTTAATGTCCTGAGTGACACGGTATAATTGTTGTTCGGTTGAACGCCCATGTCTGAAACCGAATTGAAAATTAGGGAGTATTTCATTATTTTCAACAAATTTGTTTAACCGGTCGAGAACCGGTTCCAGCAGTTTGCCGAGTGACGGTAAGAGGCTTATTGGCCTATAGTTGTTTGGGAGGTGACGTTCCTTATTTGATTTTGGGATCGAAATAACTATTGAATTCTTCCATTTAGAGGGAAAGTAGCGAATGTTGAGACAGGCATTAAAGATGTAGTATAGTAGGATAACCGCTTTTCTGGGGAAGAATCAGAACTATATTCGGTATCCTATCATGGCC
This sequence comes from Stratiomys singularior, assembly GCA_954870665.1. Classification (NCBI taxonomy): domain Eukaryota; kingdom Metazoa; phylum Arthropoda; class Insecta; order Diptera; family Stratiomyidae; genus Stratiomys; species Stratiomys singularior. The sequence continues at coordinate 87,578,401 of OX940878.1, read as the reverse complement.
TGGTGACTTGTTGTTTTTTAATTTATTGATAATTTTAAACACTTCCACTTGAACCGATTGTTCATGGAAACAGACGCAGTGGATGGGACTGCGTCTAGAGCTCGCATCACCATCAGCTCAGTGGGCTGGTTTTTCATATTTTGGGTGACGTTGTGATGTTTAAGAAATGTTTCAGCAAGGAGCTGGGCTTTGCCTTGATTTGAAAATTCTTTTACACCATTGCTTCCCTCAAGCGGTGGGGGATCAAAAAATTGATTTATTTTGAATATTTTATTTATTTGCCAGATTTTGCGAGAATTGTGTTCCAGTTGGCCGAGCATGGAATTCCAATTCTGGTTGCGGAGTTTGACCATTTTGATACGAATAGCAGTTGTTAAGCTATTCATTCCCACTTTCATTTGTATGTGTCTAGTGCTGTGCCAGCGCCTTCTTGGACAGTTTCTCATACGGATAAGTTGGTACGTTTCAGCATCCAGTTACAGAACTTTGTAGCCAAGATTCTTTTTGGGTGTGCAGCGATGGATTGCTTTCCACATAGTATCATTAAAATTCTCGATTTGCTTATCAATCTGGGATTTTGTTCTCATCAGATCTGGAATGTTCCGAGTTATCTTTATGTCATCATTTAAAAGCTGTTGAAACATTGCCCAGTTTGTGGCTTGGTATGAAAAATTGTTTTATGTGGGATTCTCCACTCTATCGTCTGTTTTAAGTGAAAAAGTAACGGGCAAATGTGATGAGGACAGGGCTTTGAGAACTGAAAATTCTGAAAGATGACCGACCATCACTTAGAACGACGTCTAATATTGAACCAGCACCCTTATAAGAATAAAATGTTGGCTCGTCTGAAGAGTGCAAGAAGAAGTTAGTTTTAGATACTATGTTGTGTAGAGCTCTACCAAGCTTGTTTAACTGAGGGCAGTTCCACTGTTGGTGTTTGGCATTCAAGTCACCACAAAGTAGATACCCTTGGTTATTGTTAGCAAATCTTCTTAGATCTCTCTCAAAGCTACGTATCTTTTAAGATTTTACTTCCTGGGAAGTATACAGAGTAGATTTTCATATTTATCGCTCCAATCATTACCCCAAGATTTTTAATTGACGAGGACTCAAAAGAAGGCACTTGATGTTGTTTTAAAGACTTACTAATGGCCAAGGCTACACCGCCACCAATTTTTCCTGCTCAGTCATTTCTATATATTTTATATAATGGGTGTGTAAGCTTGTCATGTGATCTTAGCGACGTTTCATTTATTGCAAATACATCTATTTTGTTCTTAAGAGCGATATCGAAAGCTTCAATGTTTTTATTTTTAACACTCTGTGCATTCCAAAATAATATTGTTAGAACATTAGTCATAAAAGAATTTAACTGCTAGCTTAACTATAACATTTTACTGGTCTGCTTTTGTTCTGCACATCGCCAGATTATGTATCAGCTCTTATGATATTTGGATGAGAGCTTCTGGCGAGAAAAGATTATCAGGATCGCTACTCCCAAAGTTTGATGATTTTGGTTTTAGTCTAGGTTGGAATAAAGAGCTATATCCGTTGGAGTTGGCAGGCGCTTTTTCGTTAAGTTGTGTGGTCGTTGTACTTGCTGCTATTCTTGGTAAGCTTGGAAAGTTAACGTCGAAGTTATCTGAAATATTATATTTTCGAACAGTTCGGTTTTTGTTGACATTTCCCTGATTCAACAACTTTTGTTTAATCTCCATATACTCTTTCCTGCTGTTGCAATTGGTTGAGTTAGAGTAATGAGGACCGCCACAATTGCTGAACTTACGTTTGTCTGTATCTTTCTCCGTGAACGTGCAGCTTGAATAGTTGTGATCACCACCACAGATGGAATATCTTGCCAGGAAGTGGTAATGACTTGCGCCGTGGCCATAACGTTAGCAGATACGACATTGTGTTGGTCCATTATTTCTTCTTGAATGATAATTCCAGTTAACGACTGTGTGAGATATAGTTTTTATTTTACGTAGTTCATTAAGTTTCATTCCCCTCTGTACATATAGCAAATAGTATACACAGTCACGATGTTGTATTTTCGGGTTGACCTTTCTAATGTCGGTGACGTCAATGTTGTGCTCTGATGTAAGAATCTTGCGTAGTTTTTCCAAGGGCATATCATGCAGCCCTGATAATACAACTTTCATTGGACGCATATCCGGCCGTTGGTATTTAAAATAACTGACTTTTTTAAGTTTTAAGAATTTTTCAACGTTATCAAAATCTTGTAGACTGTTAATAAATAGCCTTCTACCAATTGACATTAATTTAACTGAGTATGATGCTATGTTAAGTTCTTTCATAATAGCATCAACAGTTTCTTTTGGTAAATCGGGAAAAGTAAGTGTTGATACTCTCACCTATACTCCGTTTCCTCTTGTTGTTGTTGTCAGGAATAGTAGCTTCTCGTGTGGAAGTCAATATAAAGTACACAAATTTTCACTAAAGAACAATATAATATATAAAAATAGCACTATTGCAAAACAGGTTCTAGTCTTATATGTCCGTTATTTAATGAATTCATTTTCTAGTCACTACTAAAATCAACTGCACAGCTCAAAGGTCTATGCAAGACTCCAAATCTGGATTCGTTTTGATTCCGATGTTGCATCATTACTTATGAAAGTGAGGTTCGTTTTGAAATATATTTTTCTAAATAGTATAATTAGTTCTTAGATTATTCTGGAAGAAATGAATAAGCGATTTCAAGCAACGCTAGACTTAAATAGCATTGAAAATATAGTTAATTCTTTTTTTTTTTGCTAAACCGCTTTGCTAGAAATTTTTGCTCTTTCCAGAGCTAACTATTGTTTTAGAAAGACCGAGCGGTTTTACTTTCGCCACAATCTAATAACAGTTTTGGCATATCCAAGATCCATATTGCGGGGAGAGAGCACCACGCAAAGAATGAAAAAAAATTGTTTTAAGCTTTATGTTAAATAAATTATATATAATCTTTGATGTTCCTTACTTTTGATGCACAAAATAACTTAATGATAACTAAAATAAACAAACTCACTGAGATCACATCAAAATTACTTGTGATGCTGGATAAAGTCTCAAAAAAAATATTTGCTAATCAGGTGGACTGACATTTATTCCCGATAAATTCCATGGAGGAACTTGAGTCTATTGTGGCGAAAATTGCAGGTGATGAAATCGAACAAGATAACTCGGTATGCATATAACATACGAATCTGCGCATTTCTATTCTGTAGATAAGGTACATAAGACAGAATACAGGAAATCAGCAAATCAAAAAGTGCATCAACCTCTTCCTCAGTGATGACTTTTTTTTTAAATAAATTGGGATGTTCAACAGAAAAGAGCATCAATTAAAAGTGAAACACTTTTCAGACGGTCTGTTTTCGGTAAAGTTAAAAAAACATCGAGGATCATTTCATTTAACTTTTTCAACAGATGCAGCAAATTTGGAAATTTTTGGGGTGCAACGATTTCGAGGAAGAATTTCGGCAAGTTATCCATTATAACATAAGTACAAAAATAAGCAAAACTCATTGAATTTGCATTGAATTTATAAAGACTTTGATTTCTTTATATCATGAAAAATGTATATTTCATTGTAAGTTCTTATACACAATGAATTATTGTTGAATTTTTTTTATATATCCATGAAATTAATTTTTCTTTATATTTTTTTATATTTTCTTTTATAATTTTTTATATTTTTATAAAATTTTTAAAAATTTTCTTTATATTTTCGAATAATACTTTGTTAGAAGCTTTAGTTTTCGCTAAATTTTCAAATTTGGCTACTAAAATGTTTATTTCGAAAAAATCTTATAAGCTATAAAATATTTTGTTATATTTCTATAAATAATGAAGGACTGAGATTTTTATTTATCCCTGCACTAGCCGGACCTACAATATGCACCCGCGCTTAGGATGCTGTAAAAGCACTTCTTTCTTTATAAATACCAAGTGTTTCACTAAACGGAAATGCAATATTGAGAAGTATATGAATCCAGAAACCAAACAGAAGCGCCTTGGGCGCTAAAAAACGCTGTAAAAGTAATAAAGGCGATGTGCTTCACTTCGCGGGCTTACAATGTTAAAAAATATAAGAACTCAGAAAGGAGGCAGAAACGCGTTATCACTTCCAAAGAAGTGCTTCAAAATTAATTAAGGGCTTCATTTCCTATTGGGCGATTACAAATCGATACAAAGAATAGTTCAAAACTGTCGAATTGCGCATTGTTGGCGTATTTACATCAGTAACAAGACACTATTTCCCGTCGAACCCATTAAACGATTTCTTAAAAATAAAAGCCCTATGATCGTTTGCATGAAAGCATGCTAGAGCGATGAAGTGAGGTTCAGCATGTCTATTGAGTCTATTGAACAAGTTTTTAACTCAACATGATTTTTTCACAACCATATTAGCTGATATTAAATTTGAAATTGTAACAAACGATTCGATACAGGCTCAGGATGCGGTTTATACGAAGGAATAAATTAATAGGTTCATTAAGATAATATCGAAGTATCAATGCAGGAATCAAAATAATATAGAATATTTCTGCTTTTTTATTTTGTAAAACGGTGAAAGTAGGAAATGCAACACTAAGGAGTCAACGTTGAGAGAAGGTTTTTCATGTTAATCTCACTTTTATTATGTTCGATGTAAATTTGACTCAATTTGGATGCCTAATATTACACCAGCACCAACTTACCTTAGCATATTTAGTTAGCATATTTGCTCTATTAACGGCGACTTCAGCTTCAACACGAAATCTCTCCTGTGCATACTGGTTCACAACTCCTTCTCCTAAATTAAGCGCTGTGCCTGCAGTGCAATTGGCACCAAGTAAATGTTGACTTTCTACTATTTGCAAAAATTTTGTTACAACGTCACGACCTTTTAACAAATTTAAACGGTTGCGTCTACTGACTTCATCCAATTCCGACATATCATGATAACTTGCTCCGAAAACTTGTTCAAATAAGCTTTCATCTGAAAAATCTTCGTATAAATCATCTGGAAACGTTGTTTGCCTTGATATTGTTTCAGCGTTTTTCTTGGTCTCGAGTTGATTGTCTTCTAAGATTTTTTCAGTCAGTATTGTTCCTTTGCTTTTGTTTTTGGAAATCTTTTCTTGAAAACTTGAAAATTCGACATCTGATAAAGTACTCAGATGGTTTGTTAAATATCTTTCATCAAAGTATTCCTCTATCTTGGGAACCATTGTATATTCATGATTGAGATAATTTGCTTGACGAACGGTTTGTGTTAGATTTTTTAAGAGCTCTACATTTTTTTCCATAAAATTTTGAAACAAAGCGCTTGTGATATTGTTTGAAGCTTTTTTAAAATAATAAAGACTCCGTGTCAGATTCAATAAATTAGTTACATTAAGTATAAACAATTTGTGATACATTAAATTTACTTCATTTAGACTCCGCGTTAATTTGTAAAAATCACCGTTCAGTTTGGTGCTCAAGCAAGGACTCGCCAGCACTCAGCCAGGAAAGTAACAGGAATCCTTTTCCTCCTCCTTTCACATAAGAATGTGTTTAATACCTAACCTACCCAAATGTTGTAATTTTTTAACTAATAAAATATTTATCCCTTACCATGTAAGCTAATTCAAGTATAGACGCCTTTTTTGAACCGTAATAAAAATGGTAATTCAGTTAGCTAAAATTGAATCGCAGATGCTAATCTTGTTTCCTCTGAGAAATACCACGTGGGATTTTCCCGGGATATATCTATATGCGCTGCAATTATGTTTTAAACATGATTTTCTTAAAAACGTACATTTCACACATTCTCTAAGTCTCGGTACAATTTACAACCCACCAATAAACCTTCCCTGTAAAGGGACATACAACTGCTTTTCTATGAGTTACAATAATGATGAATGTGGTTTTATTTCTGCAGTTGTCGTTATTGATAGTCTTTATGTATATAAACTCAAACAGATATTGTTGTTCAATTTGTCATTTATCTTCTTATTTGGATAGGTGTTTGTTGAAGTCGTAACCTTACTTTCATGGGACACATTAAATTCATTCACAGTATTATTCAGACTAATAAGCGGGGAATCTTCTAGTCCCCAAATCTCACTTTCCGCAACTGAAATGCTTTCGTTTTCGTTTATTCCATTGATGCCGTATTGTAAAGTGAGATTGTCTAAAGCCTGTAAGCTCTTCTGAAATGTTTTGTAGTTATTAATTTCGAACTCAAACTCTTTTGAATGTCTTATTTTTGAACGACCATGTCGAAGCAGCAACATGTTTGAGCTCACGATAAGACTATAAAACCATGTCAAACATATCAATGAGAATATCTTTACAGTAGCTAAATCCATTTTACTTTATTTATTTCCTTTTTTATTTATTTTCATTTATACTGATAAATGTTCCCTATTTCAGTTTTTCATATCGTTTCGTTATGAATCGGCGTTTGAGCTCCGATGTAAGTTTATCTGTAGGACACGGGTCATTGCAGAGCTGCCTTACCAAAGCCAAAGCAGCTCTGCAATGATCCGTGTCCTACAAATAAACTTACATCGGAGCTCAAACGCCCAAGACCTGCTTGACCAATTCGTGAGGGATATGAAAGACAATCTATTGCTGCAAAGCGAACAACACCAAGATAAAAATTCATCAGCATGGTACTCTGATGAATCCGCTACTTGTGCCATATGGGTTCGAAACAGCACACAACTGAGAGTTCGGGGCCATTTGCGAAAAGATGGTTTCGTGTGGGTCCGATGCCCAGAAATAACATTCTTTAGTGTGTACTTGACACCGAACGGACCAATAACATCTTTCCAGAAGAAACTTAACTCTTTGGAGGACACCGTCTTGAGCACAGAAGGTCATGTTCTTATCGGGGGAGACTTTAACGACAAGGCCATTGAATGGGGCATACCTAAATCAGATCCCAGGGGAAATCGAATCCTGGAGATGGCAGCCAGAGTAGGGCTAGCCGTGGTGAACACTGGTAACACTTCCACTTTCCGCCACTTGGGCAGTGTGGGCACCATCCCTGACGTGACATTCGCCTCGGAGTCCCTCTCCTCGATGACACACAATTGGGGAGTTCTAGAGGACTATTCGGCCAGTGATCATCAGTACATAGCATTCGAGGTCCGCGACAACGTTCCTAAACTCCCAGACACTCAGCGTTCCACCTTCGTGTGGAATACTGAGAGGACGGACGTGGAGAAGTTTGTCAACACGCTCATGAGATGCTAACCACCGTTTGGCTCATCACCGGGGAGCAGAGAACTGACTGCTGAAGACATGATGAACTCCACAATGAGTACCATCATCTCCGGTTGTAAGTCATCTATGCCCTGCCGGAGTCCTAGATACGGAAAGCCTCCGGTGTACTGGAGGTCCACTGAAATAGCTGAATAACGAAAGGAGTGTCACAAACTCAGGCGAGAGGCTCAACGAGCGCGAAGCCAGGACGAGACTTGCACCAGAATGGCAGTATATCGGTCGGCCAGAAAATGCCTTCGCAAACTGATTAACAGGAGTAAGGCCCGTTGCTGGCAGAACCTCGTTGAACACGTGATCAGGGACCCGTGGGGCTTGGGCTATAAGCTAGTTATGTGGAAGCTCGGTGCTCTACGGGCCCCCTGCGTACTTGAAGCGAACGTGATGGACGAGATAGTACGGGAACTTTTTCCCCAACATCTTGTCCGCGTTGATGCCGCCAACAGGGAAACAACATCAGACTGTCCACTCTTCACGAGAAACGAGCTGGGACTAGCAGTTCTCTCCATGAAGGCGAAGAAGGCTCCGGGCCCAGACGCTATTCCAGCCGAGGCACTGCAACTGGCCTATCACTCTTGTCCTGACTTGCTCCTCAGTACGTTCAATGCCTGCTTGTGGGAAGGCGTTTTCCCTGAGCGTCGGAAGACGGCAAGACTCGTGCTGTTCAGCAATGGGAAGGGAAATCCCGAGTCGCCGTCAGCATATTGACCGTTATGCATGCTAGACACGGCCGGGAAAGAAACGGCCTAGAAACTGATACAGACAAGACTCGCTAACGTTATCCACGCCACTGGGGATCTTTCTCTAAGGCAGTATGGTTTCAGAACAGGACGTTCCACTATAGATGCAGTCCCCCCCATGGGTGCTACCTTGTCGTGGTGGGGGGGCTTGACGAGGTTGCCGGTCATCCAGACGCGTGATCAAGTCACTCAAAGCACCCACCAAAAAATATATATGATGAGTGACAACAAAAATAGTAAATTAGGGGTGGGGATATACACCCCGAAGTGTGAGGGAGCCTCGACCTCATGCGGGCTTCTCTCCAGCATTCATGCTGGGGATAAGTCGCCAGGGCATTTTTCAGTGGTGGAACACTTGGCCACTGAAGAATCAAAAATTACAAGTGAAATAATCAACGACGCAAGCATGTTCACCCGAAGGCCAAAATTACTGCGAACTCCGCCCCAAAAAGTAGCCAAGCCTAATGAAGGCAACGAGAAAACATCGTGCCAGCAAACCTCCATCCAACCCTTTGCAACAGCGAAAAAGGTGCTTGTCCAAAACATTCCTCCTACACAAGGCGATGGAGCGAACGATACCAGAAGCGTAGTGGAGGCTTCGGGCAGTGGAGTCATCGATCCGAAGTGCGATTCTCCAGGGGCCATCAAAAGTCATATACTGAACAACGTGGAAGGCAAAACCAATGATGCTCAACAACAACAATACCCTCCTGCTGACAGAGAACTTCACCTGAGAACGACCTGATAACTAAAATTGCCGCTGACAGAAGTGAGGAAGAGCGTCTAACTAGGAACATAAGCGCTATAATAAAAGTGATGAGAAATTCAACGAATGTCCAAAAAAACGTCAACAAGGGCATCAAAAATGGGATTGACGAATTGGAGGACCTCGTTGGTAGCATCCAGCACTTTCGCCGCAGGTGGCTACGGGCGGAGAGTGAATTGAAAGAGCTTAAGAAAGTTCCAGAAAATAAAACTCCCTTCACCGAAAATGCTACTCCTCTCGTAAAAGGCAAAAGGGCGGCATGTAGTCCACTTAAATCTGTTCGTAGGAAAAGGGCGAAGGGGCCGATACCAGTCGAGACAGGAGACAACAGTCAAGGGGAGGAGAAAAATGATGGCTTTCAATTGGTGTGCTCTAAATCACAACAGAAGACTGCGAAGAAGATACACCAAGCGGTAACAAAAGATTCCAAACAGGCGCCCGAAAAGCAAGAAGGCTCGAAACACAGCGCAATGCCAAAAAAGACCAGGAACAAGCAGCGATGGGATGCTTTACTGATCAAACCTGCAGACGGGAGAACTTACGCCGAGGTCCTCAAGGAAATCAGGCAAAATGTGGAACCCGAAAAAAACGAATATGTCTGTATACGAATAGTAAGAGCAACCAAAACAGGCTGTCTCCTCGTAGAACTCGGAGCGGAATCCACCAACAAGGGACGGTTCGAGAGCGCTGTCAAGGACCTCTTGGGCTCTAAAGCTGTTATCTCGACTTTGCAGCCAATGGCGTCTTTGGAAATAAGAGACCCTGACTGCATTGCGGATGCCAAAGAAGTAGAAGATTCCATTAGGCTAATTCTCCCTACGGCAGAGAGCTTTAGGGTAAGGCTAACGCCTACCAACCCTAGAGGACAAAGAGCGGCAATAATAGACATCGCATAGAAAGACGCTGTGCAACTCGTGGCCAAGGAGAAAATTAAAATCGGCTGGGTTGTGTGCAGGATACGTCGGAGGGTAGCCCTAACTCGATGCTACAAGTGCCTTAGCTTCGGACACATCTCCTTGAGCTGCAAGGGGCCAGATCGAAGCAAACTGTGCTACAGGTGTGGCACTTCCGGTCATAAGGCGAAAGACTGCCCAAACGAACCCAGTTGTATATTGTGCAAAGATAAGGGACGCAAGTCCGAAGATCTGACTCATATTCCAGGAAGTGGTAGGTGCCAGGAGATCAAAGAGGCACTAAGCAAGAAAAGAGCAAAGACATGATCCAAGTCCTGCAAATCAACCTACACCGTAGCTCAACCGCTCAAGATTTACTAGACCAGATTGCAAGAGAGAAAAAAGTTTACTTGTTGCTGATATCTGAGCAACACCACAATAAAGACGAAGCTGGATGGTATTGTGATCGATCCGGCACACCCGCCATCTGGGTACGTGATAGGGCTCTACCCACAGCTCGGACTTGCTCCAGCGGAAATGGCTTCGTGCTCATTGGGTGCGCCAATTTGACATTCATAAGCGTCTATTTCACACCGAATGAGTCAATTTCATGTTTTCATAGCAGGCTCGATGAACTGGAGGAAGCTGTCTCGAGTACGGAAGGCCGAATCCTTGTTGGCGGTGACTTTAACGCCAAGGCGATAGATTGGAGAATGCCTCTTCCAGACTCGAGAGGAAAAAGAATCCTAGAAATGGCGGCTAGGAGGCAACTTGTGATCATGAACGTTGGGAACACACCAACTTTTCGACGGGGAGGCTGCTTGGGAACTATTCCGGATTTGACATTTGCTTCGGAGTTTTTAGTGCCTAGGATACACAGATGGAGGGTACTGGAGGACTACTCGGCGAGCGATCATCAGTACATTGCTTTCGAAATTAGCGAGCGTACTACTCGACGCGTAGCAACCCAACCCTCAACTGTAGGTTGGAATATATCTAAAATAGATGTCGACGCGTTCGCCGCAGCTCTTATGAGAGGTGAAACTATGACGGTAACGGGAGTAGCCTCAGCTGAAAACATGGTGAACTCCACCATGAGGTTCATCAAGAATGCGTGCGACTGCTCTATGCCCAGGCGACGGCCTCGATACAATAAGCCTGCTGTATACTGGTGGTCGGCAGAAATCGCCGAAAAGCAGAGAGAATGTCACAAACTCCGCCGTGAATCTCAACGTTTAAGAAATCGGGACGAGTCACACTCCCGAACGCTGGCACACAGGTCGGCTAGAAAAGTTCTCCGTAGGTTAATTAACGAAAGCAAGGCTCGCTGCTGGCGCAATCTAGTTGAAGACATCGACAGAGACCCGTGGGGGCTGGGTTACAAGCTTGCCGTGCGGAAACTAGGAGCTGCAAGGAGGCCCTGTGTCCTTGAAACGGAAAAAATGGACGAGATTGTTCGAGCGCTCTTCCCTATGCATCCTATTCGTCCCGATGATGCAGATGTTGAATGACTCGGAGAATGCCCACTTTTTACCGCCATCGAGCTGGATGATGCGATAAAAGCTTTAAAATCGAAAGAGGCCCCAGGGCCAGACGGTATACCAGCGGAAGTGATACAGCTTGCACATCAGCTTTGTCCTGAAAAGCTACTCACCACTTTCAATGCCTGTTTGCGGCAGGGCGTGTTTCCAAATTGCTGGAAAGAGGCGAGGCTCGTGCTAATCCACAAGGGGAAGGGAAACGCGGAGCAACCATCTACATATCGGCCCCTATGTATGCTGAACGCCGCTGGGAAGGTACTCGAGAGGCTCATTTGAGAAAGACTTGGAGAAGCCATTCGAACTGCTGGGGATCTGTCTCCTCGGCAGTACGGCTTCAGGGCTGGTCGATCCACAATTGGTGCAACAGCAGAGGTAGTGAGCGCGGTCCAGCAGGCAGAAGCCCACAATCATTACTCGAGACGAATAGTACTGCTCATAACTCTAGATGTGAGAAATGCCTTCAACTCTTCTAGATGGACAGATATTCTTGGTGCTCTGGAATATTTCAGGGTGCCGAGGTACCTGATGCGGATATTGAAAGACTACCTCAAAATTCGGAAACTCATCTATGACTCATTGGGAGGCCGGCGAAGAATTGATTTGACATCAGGGGTGGCGCAAGGTTCCGTTCTGGGCCCGGACCTCTGGAATGTCTCGTACGATGAGCTTTTGAGGTTGCAGTTACCGGGGGAGTCGCGCCTGGTTGGCTACGCAGATGACGTAGCAGTACTAGTCGCCGGACGTACTGCAGGACAGACGCAGCTCAAACTGGATGCGGTAATACGCCGAGTGAGCGAGTGGATGACAGACCGTGGGCTTAGCCTAGCGCTGGAAAAGACCGAGGTTGTCGTCCTCACAAAGAAGCGGATCCCTCGTGTTATCCCGGTTCGTGTGGGGGAAATGATCATCGAGTCAAAAGAATCAATCAGATACCTTCGGGTATCGGCGCTAAACCGCATTATGGCCAACACGCAGGGGCCAACCTCGAGCAAAAGACGTCTACTGATGAGTGCAATGGAGTCAGTGCTCTTGTATGGCTCCGAGGTTTGGGCTGACGCTCTTAGTAAAGAGACGTACCGAAGGCGTCTGGCACAGGTGCAGAGGCAAGGAGCTTTGCGGATAGCCGCTGCATACCGCACTGTCTCTGAACCTGCAGTGCTGGTAATCTCGAGGGTGGTTCCTATTAAGTTACTTGCAGACGAACGGAAACGTGTATACTCACGTAGGGGGGAGTCGGCGAGAGAAACCGTCAGCCGAGAGGAACGGAGAAGAACCCTTATCTTATGACAGCAAACATGGGAAAACGAAACGCGAGGCAGATGGACCGCACGGCTGATAAGTGACTTGGGGCCGTGGTTCGACAGAATGCATGGTGAGACTGATTATCATCTGACGCAGCTACTCAGTGGTCACGGGTATTGTCAGTCTTACCTGTATAAGATGGGAAAAACACCATCCCCAACTTGCATGTTCTGCCCGGGGATGACGGATGACGCCTGCCACACGTTCTTTACGTGTAACAGATTCACAAGACTCCGTTCGCATCTCTCGGAGAAAATTGGCGTAATTTCCCCAGAAAATGTAACGGGAAAAATGATGAAATCAAAGGACAATTGGAACTGTGTGTCGCATTACGTACGGACAGTACTCATTATAAAGAAGGAAATAATGGATCGCTTGGCGAGGGAGGGAACATCTCTGTAACGCAATATTATAGTTAGTAATCGCAATTCCTTCCTATCCATCCGTGGAGACAGAGAGATTTTCCTTAGCCTACCACGAAGTAATGTGACAGACAGTTCCAGGCTAGGTTCTCGGTGTGACAGGGGAGGTGTTTAGTCGGTGGTCCAGTAGCGAGGGAGTCCGACACTCAGGGTGTAAATAGCCTTCACCTCCCAAACAAAAAAAAACAAAAAACAAAAAAAAACACTATAGATGCAATCGCGGAAGTGGTCAGTGCGGTCCAACAGGCGGAGGCACGCAGTCGATTCAACCGTCGGGTAGTCCTTCCAGTGACGCTGAACATAAGGAATGCTTTCAACTCCGCTAGATGGACGGATATTCTGGAAGCCCTGGAAAACTCTTTCCAAGTTCCAGAATATCTGATGCGGATAGTCCGAAACTACCTGAAGGATCGCAGCTTGATCTACAACACGGTGCTAGGTTGTCGGAGTATGCTAGTCACATCAGGTGTGGCCTAAGGCTTCCTCCTCGCTCCGGACTTGTGGAACGTCTCCTACGACGGACTGCTCAGACTTGAATTGCCGGAAGAGTCGCGACTGATCGGCTATGCAGATGACGTTGCGGCACTAGTGGCTAGGTGCATGGTCAATCCAGCGCAATTAAGGCTGAATGTACTAATGCGCCAGGTGGGGAGCTGGATGACCACTCACGGGTTTAACCTAGCGTTAGAGAAAACCGAAGTGGTCATCCTGACCAAGAAGAGGATCCCCAGAGTAAGAATGGTCCGAGTCGGGGACGCATTAGTGGAGTCGAAACTATCAGTCAAGTATCTGCGCTTGCTGATAGACTCGAAACAGAGTTTCTCGGAGCAAATTAAGGCAACGACAAACAATTAGTCGACTAATCTTACCTGCACAAGATAGGTAAGTCAGATTCTCCAGATTGCATATTCTGTATTGGTGTGAAGGATGATGCCTGTTTTACTATCTTTTCAAGCAGAAGATGGGACAAACAGCGGTGATCTTGCCGAAAAAGTGGGAGAGCTCCATCTAAAGAGCCTAATCGAAGAGATGCTGTAATCATGCTGAAAAATGGAATCAAGTGGCACATTACGCTCGGGCAATCCTAGTGATGAAAAAAGGCATACTTTATCGGCTGGAGGCGTCGAGGGTGTAGAGTTTCCTTCTCTAGCAATCCTCCTCCTCTTTTCCATCCAACTGGAGAAGGAATCCCTGTAACCCGAAGGCGCCAAAAGGTGTAAAATTGGGGGGCCTAGCCCGAAGTAATGTGTCAAACGGTTCCAGGCTAGGCGCTCCGGTTGACACGGGAGGTGGTTAGTCGGTAATCCAGTAGGTCCACTGGGAGTCCCACACTCAGGGCGTAAATAGCCTTCACCTCTCCACCCAAAAAAAGAAAAACCCTATGATCGTTTGCATGAAAGCATGCTAGAGCGATGAAGTGAGGTTCAGCATGTCTATTTAGTCTATTCAACAAGTTTTCAACTCAACATGATTTTTTCACAACCATATTAGCTGATATTAAATTTGAAATTGTAACAAACGATTCGATACAGGCTCAGGATGCGGTTTATACGAAGGAATAAATTAATAGGTTCATTAAGATAATATCGAAGTATCAATGCAGGAATCAAAATAATGTAGAATATTTCTGCTTTTTTATTTTGTAAAACGGTGAAAGTAGGAAATGCAACACTAAGGAGTCAACGTTGAGAGAAGGTTTTTCATGTTAATCTCACTTTTATTATGTTCGATGTAAATTTGACTTAATTTGGATGCCTAATATTACACCAGCACCAACTTACCTTGTTAGCATATTTGCTCTGTTAACGGCGACTTCAGCTTCAACACGAAATCTCTCCTGTGCATACTGGTCCACAACTCCTTCTCCTAAATTAAGCGCTGTGCCTGCAGTGCAATTGGCACCAAGTAAATGTTGACTTTCTACTATTTGCAGAAATTTTGTTACAACGTCACGACCTTTTAACAAATTTAAACGATTGTGTCTACTGACTTCATCCAATTCCGACATATCATGATAACTTGCTCCGAAAATTTGTTCAAACAAGCTTTCATCTGAAAAATCTTCGTATAAATCATCTGGAAACGTTGTTTGCCTTGATATTGTTTCAGCGTTTTTCTTGGTCTCGAGTTGATTGTCTTCTAAGATTTTTTCAGTCGGTATTGTTCCTTTGCTTTTGTTTTTGGAAATCTTTTCTTGAAAACTTGAAAATTCGACATCTGATAAAGTACTCAGATGGTTCGTTAAATATCTTTCATCAAAGTATTCCTCTATCTTGGGAACCATTGTATATTCATGATTGAAATAATTTGCTTGACGAACGGTTTGTGTTAGATTTTTTAAGAGCTCTACATTTTTTTCCATAAAATTTTGAAACAAAGCGCTTGTGATATTGTTGTTCAATTTGTCATTTAGCTTCTTATTTGGATAGGTATTTGTTGAAGTCGTAACCTTACTTTCATGGGACACATTAAATTCATTCACAGTATTATTCAGACTAATAAGCGGGGAATCTTCTAGTCCCCAAATCTCACTTTCCGCAACTGAAATGCTTTCGTTTTCGTTTATTCCATTGATGCCGTATTGTAAAGTGAGATTGTCTAAAGCCTGTAAGCTCTTCTGAAATGTTTTGTAGTTATTAATTTCGAACTCAAACTCTTTTGAATGTCTTATTTTTGAACGACCATGTCGAAGCAGCAACATGTTTGAGCTCACGATAAGACTATAAAACCATGTCAAACATATCAATGAGAATATCTTTACAGTAGCTAAATCCATTTTGCTTTATTTATTTCCTTTTTTATTTATTTTCATTTATACTGATAAATGTTTCCTTTTTTAGTTTTTCATATCGTTTCGTTATAGTTTGTCATATGTTTCACTCTTATGATTTCATGCTAGTACGTGCTTGTGATTCTGTAAACTGGTCAAATTCTATCCACTCTGAAATGTGAAAGCGTATTATGTAAAGATTCAAAGGAATGTCTTTAAATGTATCGGAATATAAAATAATACCAAAGTACTTAAAGAATATTTGTGATATCAAGTGTCGAAAAAATTTTATATTAAGCTTATTTTTTACTAAACAGCTATTAGCACTGCTAAAACAAACATCAATGAATGCGATGCTGTCAATCATCGCAAAGACTTTTTTCGTGATGAATGTAATTTTGCGGTTTTGATTGGGATAACCTTGTCACCTCATCCCATGTATCAGCTCATAACGTTTCTCATTTGCTCAGAGTATCGTCAAAATCTTTGAATTTGAAGGCAATATCAAGAGTATTCCTTAAATTTCAGTGAACGCACTACTAATTACTAATGATGGAAAAATATTTTTGATGATATTTTATCATCAAAACATCATCATCAAACAATCATTGACATCATTTTTTCCAGTGTTAGCTCCTACCATACATCATTCTTCTTTAAATCAGCTGGTGGTAAGCGGTAATAATATAATTATCTGTTCTTCATGTTTGAGCTGCACCGAATCATATTACATTCGTGTCACTATAGTATACACAACTCAGTTTTCACTCATAATTCAAGCATTTGTTTTCTTTTGATTCAGTGGAGTATTCCAATACTCAAAAGCATTACTTCGTGTTCAAATACTCATAAGTATTATTAATTAATAAAACTAACATTAGAAACACCAGTTCACTGAAAACTATATCGACTACTAGGGACGCCAGTTCACTGAACCCAAGCAAAGCACACAACGCACTCACACGTATCACGCATTCTAAATGACGAGAGTCACAATATCGCACACCGATCCTACTCCGGAATCCTTATTTTAAATTACATCGATACCTCTTCTCCCATATCACTCCCTACTTAATATATGTGGAGTGGCTATTGACTCCACATATATTATCACAAAAGTACCTAAATTAATTTGAGACGATAAGTGCGATATTGTTTACAAACTATCGCGCACGAATGAAGGGATGTTTACACTTGACATCTGATACGCAGGAAGGAATGTTTATACTTGACATCTGAATTAGATTGTCCACTCAATGTTTGGTTAGTTTAAATTTTTATCTAAAGATTTATTCGAAATGCTTATCTAGGAATTATGCGAAATGCTACTAGAAATCCCAGGCGTCTCCGAGGTAAAGAGTTAAGTAAATTAGAGACATGTCTTTAGTCTTGGACTCGGCGTTGTAAGAATCAGATCGAACTTAAAAATAAAAAGAATCTTTTCTTGTCAAAACCGTTCCTTTGATTTAACATCCTTACTCACATTTTTTAAAGATACGTTCTGGTATCGAACCCATCACTGGCGCCGTGGGTACTGCCTAACGCAAATAAAGTCGTTCGATCTCGAAAAGACGTTAAATCGTCGTAAATTCTAAAACTCGTGAAGTGTGTATTATTCATGTAAATTTTAAAACTCGTGAAGTGTGTATTAATCACGTAAAATTTAAAAAAAAAACCGATAGAGGAAAAATTCCTCTATTGCAAAACCTTTGACGTTACGTCTTGAAAAAGACAACAAGATTAACCATCAGGATAAGGATTTCGTTGAATCGTTTGAAAAACTCAAACTTTTAATAACGAGCGAACCCATTTTGGCCTATCCTGACTTCACAAAGAAATTCATACTTACAACAGGTGCATCCAACTACGCCATTGGAGGGGTGCTCTCACAGGACTCCCACCCAATTTGTTTTGCGAGCAGAACCTTAAACCAACATGAAATTAGGTACTAGACAGTTGAGAAAGAAATCTTCGCTATCGTTTGGTCGACAAAGTATTTCCGTCCTTACCTTTATGGTAGGAAATTCACAATCCGAACCAACCACAGACCACTCACATGGATCTCTAATCTCAAAGAACCAAACTCCAAGCTGCAAAGGTGGAAATGCAAGCTCGAAGAGTACAACTATGACATAGAGTATATCAAGGGTAAAGATAACACCGTCGCAGACTTCCTTTCACGACCTCAAGTGTTTTCAAACGAACAAGAGGACGTGATAGAATCAGCTGCAGCCACTATCCATAGTGCACTGGAGGACAACACTCAATACATTCAAATTTCCGAGAACCCAATTAATATATATAAACATCAGATTATAATTAAAAAAGGTAAAACTAATTCCACAAAGAAGCTCGCAAGTCGTGAACCTGATGAAAGATTCATGAACTATATCCTTAAAAATCACATGCCCGAAAAGGGAATGGTCGGAGTCTACATCCCGGACATCAGGATATTTAACACATTTCAGAACGAATATCTGAAATGGATTAGTCCTCACTCCAAGGTCAGAGTGGTGAAGTGCCCTTACATGCTGTACGATTGTGAGAATCTACGCGAGATCCAAGAAGAAATTTTGAGGGAACACATGAGAAATAACCACAGGGGAATTGATAAGACCTTCCAGGAGATGAAGAGTAAATATTATTACCCAAACCTAAAAACTGAAATAACCAAAGTGGTTAACAATTGCACCACTTGTAACGTGGCAAAGGTTGACCGAAATCCGTATAAACCTCCATTCTTTAAAACAGAGATCCCAGACAGACCCCACGAGGTGGTCCATACGGATATTTGGTTCAGGGACAAAAATTCTATGTTTTTGACCATAATCGACAAATTCTCGAAATTTGCCCAAGCTATTCCCATACAAAGCAGAAACTGGCCTGATATTAAAACCACCTTGAATTCATACTTTGGATCATGCTTCACACCGAAGAAAATAATTACAGACAACGAGTCCGCTTTAAGTGCAAATTTACAAAATTGTCTAGATACAGAAAACGTTCAACTACACTTTACTACACCAGGTATGAAAACAGGTAATTCTGACATCGAGAGATTTCATGGGACTCTCAATGAGCACATTCGATTAATGAATGTGGAAAAACGAAACAAGCCGGATAACTACGTATGTGTGCAAGAAGCTGTATTACAATATTACAATATATTACAATATATTGAAATTCACAACGACACCATACCTCTTGAAATTATTCCGAATATTAAAGAAAAAATAGAAAGAACTCAACAAAAAAGACTTACTTACCATAACTAACATTGCCAAGAATATAAATAAACAGATAAAAATTAATACAGACATCAACAATAACATACAAAAACTCACAGACCATATCCACAAACAACAAACAACAATAAATAACGAAATCAACAGACTGTCAACCGAAACTAAAATTTTGCGTAAAACATTCGAAGAATACAAATTACTACAGGAATTAAAAGAGAATTTGAGGACCATTTTGGATGCTTTGACGAACATTGAAAATATAATTATGACTTGTAAATCTGGCATTTTAAGCAAAAGTATTTTCAGTAGCGAAGAAATCACTATGTACAGAATAGATATAAGTAAATTACAGAATATCAGAGTGTCTGTGGCACAACCAAATATGTTGATTTATATTGTCCTTCAAATACCAAATTTCACATCTGATAAGTATTTCAAAACACCTATTGTACCTATCCCGAATAAAGATAAAAACGTAGAACTACATAAACCTCACAAAGAGATTATTACCGATCAAAAAACTGTTTATACATCCTCCACAGTAAATATTAAGAAAAAACTGAAAACTGTACCAGATGAATGTATCCGAAACATACTATCAAATAACATGCAAAATTCTAAGATGCAACAAAATGTAACACCCACAATTGAAAAAGTTGCCCCAAATGTTATTATAACAAAAAACTTAAACCAAACATATATTTATCAAAATTATAATAACCAACATATAGCTATTCAGGGGAATAACATAATCAAATTTGAACAGTGTAAAATTTCAATCCAAATTTAACTTTCAAGAATTTCATAGAAACATATAACGATTATGTAATCTTGTCAAATACACTCAAGAACAGAAATTATACTGAAACAGAACCACTTGTATTAGAAAAAGTACATGCGAAAACCTTGGAGAACCTGGCCGAAATTAAAATTACTAAATACAACCATTCGGAAGGCGGATGGATTAGCATTTCTACAGATATTTTGATCATAATAGCAATCATTATTATTTCAATTTATCTATATTTGAAACTCAAGAGTAAAACACCATTTGAAATCAAAAATTTAATAACTAACGCAATTCCTGAGCGGCGTGGAAAAATTCGTCAGGAGCCGAATCCTAGGGGGGGGGGTGAAGTCACAATATCGCACACCGATCCTACTCCGGAATCCTTATTTTAAATTATATCGATACCTCTTCTCTCATATCACTCCCTACTTACCAATAGCCACTCCACATATATTATCACAAAAGTACCTAAATTAATTTGAGACGATAAGTGCGATATTTTTACAAACTATCGCGCACGAATGAAGGGATGTTTACACTTGACATCTGATACGCAGGAAGGAATGTTTATACTTGACATCTGAATACGATTGTCCACTCAATGTTTGGTTAATTTAAATTTTTATCTAAAGATTTATTCAAAATGCTTATCTAAGAATTATGCGAAATGCTACTTGAAATCCCAGGCGTCTCCGAGGTAAAGAGTTAAGTAAATTAGAGATATGTCTTTAGTCTTAGACTCGGCGTTGTAAGAATCAGATCGAACTTAAAAATAAAAAGACTTTTTTCTTGTAAAAACCGTTCCTTTGGTTTAACATCCGTACTCACATTTTTTAAAGATACGTTCAGGTATCGAACCCATCACTCGAGGTATCTGCCGACCACTTGTGCACACATTCATTACTACTTAGGCATACCGGACCGCAGCACCAAGAAAACTTGAATCTTTATCTCATCCTTTGATGTTTTCTATTTGAGTCGGAATTACGCTAAAATAACATTCGTCCAACCCACGATTCACTGCCCTCAGTGAAGAACAGAGGCGTCAATCACTTATATGATTAAAGGTCATGAGACTTCATCAACTTCATTCCAGTACGAGCCACAATTGCTTCGAATCGGGGTTGTCAGCGGTTACGAGCCAACTTCAATCTTCATTACAAATTATGGGCCAATAAGTCTCCCATACAACAGTCTATTCAGTTACGAGTTATAATCACTCCAGAATATCATGTACGATCAGATCTGTAGACGGTTGTGGGTCAACGGCTCCCTCCTTGATTCACTCGACGATATACAGTTACAAGACCATACATCAGATCATTCAGTTACGAGTCAGAAGCGAATGTGAGCCTGTCACATGATAAAATCGTTCCTTATATTCAGAAGTAAAAAACTCGAATCTTTTTTTTCATCAAATGAACAGTCAGAGAACAATGTAAAGATAGAATCTACGAATTTATTACTCTGGTCACTTAGCGAATTCCTTGATAGCAAGACAAAATTACTAACAGAGATAAATTTCAAATTTTGAATTTTGCTCGAACAAAAGTTTATTTTCATAGTCACTCACTGAATCGGTCGAGGCAAAATCCGCTAATTGGTAGCATGATTTCATCCTGTCTACCGCCTGAACGGAATCATATGATTTTTGAGCGATCTGAATAGGATCTGGATCGCTAATTCGGTAACGATCATTGCAAAGTACTTCTTTTACTTAATAACCACCATTGAAACGAGGTTTTGTTTTCCGGGATTCGCCTGTTGCTGTTCCTTCAGAACGGATCAATACCATGCCCTCGACTGTAAACATCCTTAATGCGATGCGTTGAATTTTTCAGCACATTTTCGATGACATTGAAAAGTATTGTGAATGGCTGTATTTCGTCTGTTCATTACTTCCTTCGTTTCAGTGGTATCGTACTGTCATTGTTTTACTCTTTCCTTTAGGTCGACTAAAACGCCATCAATAATTCACTGGGTGTCTGCTTTGTCGTCGCTTTCTTCATATTGTTTAAGGACCACTGGATCTTACGATTGTTTTGTCCCGATCATACACGTCAGAATCGTTCGTCATATACGCAAAAGCCACCTTCACTTCCCTGAATTATCTCTCCATTTGCCCATTTGCTCGCGTGGTGTAGACTGCCTTCAGGATATGATGAATAACATTTTCTTGATGAAGTTCTTGAAATTGTTAAATTGTATACCGGAAAATTGCATCATATTGTTGGGAGTTTCTATCAAATTAATTTTTTGCTTTTTCAATGTTTCTAAACCAAAAATGCTTATGCACATTATCCATCGTTTTATTGATACCGCAACGTCCCATGTCATTACGAGGCAGCTTCAAAATATACCAATCTAACGAAATCACATGTCATTCGCCATTCTCTTCTTTTGGAATAACTTCCCACCACATATAGTGAAGCTTTGAACTAAAGGCCGAAATACAATATTGCGAGACTGCGATGCGAGAGCGCGACGAGAGTCTCGCTGCAAATGTCAACCCGTTTTCGTAATATGTATTTGTATACGACATCGTACAATGATTGCGATGCGTCGATGCGAGGCGAGAAATATTCGGAAAATCGAAAATTCCTCGTAACGAGATGCGTTGACGTTTGTCAGATGCTTGATGGCGCTTCAATGAAATTTGAAATTCAAACACCTTAATTACTTTTTAAGTACTAGGGTTATTCTGAATGAATTTGGAATGAAAATTTCGTGCGTCCTTGTTGAGGCTAGTATTTGCCAAACGATGGAAATTTCAAAATTCAAAACTTTTCAAAAATCAAAAATTATTGCAAGCGAATTTCATTTAAAACCTTACCAATCTGACATTTGTCATATGAACATTATTCTTCCTCGCATCGCGTTCATTATAAATTGAATGCGTTGCGCGACGACGAGCGATAATCGCATCACGCTCACGCATCGCCGTTACGCAGTATTGTATCTGGGCCTTAACTGCTTGTATTTCCCGTTGTCGCCACTTTGCAAGCGACGTTTTATTGCAACAAGATATTTATCTTGAACCTGTAGAGTTGCAATCCAATTCACATCATCTATAGTAATCGATATGATCTGTTCCGCAACAGTTCCGGGGTCTTGTATTTCTTCTCACGGGAGCCCTGCTCAGAGCATCAATATGTGACATTCCTCACCCTGCTCGGTATTCGATATCGGAGTCAAACTTAGCTATCTTTATCCACCGTCTCGCAATGCGCGGATTGAGGTTAATTTGTTCTTTCTTATCTGCAGTGAATTCCAATCATTGATTACCATGAATTTTCATGGATGAGGTAAGTTTTGAAACGCTCTAGTTGCCCGACGACGTCTAGTGTTTCGAGCTCAAAGCTATGGTATCGCGATTCGGCATCGTTAGTTGAACGGCTGAAGTAAGAGATGGAGACGTACTGAATTATCATCTTCGATTTGTATTAACATGCTGGCTACTCCACAAGACCTTGCATCAGTATGGACTTGATGCTGCTTACATTATATCTAGCTAGATTTGGTCGCTCCGTCAGCTTGCGTTTCAGCAATCCAAATGCTTCTTGTTGATCTTTACCCGAATAGAATTTAATGTTCTTTTTCAGCAGCCCATTTAATGGTCCGGTGATCTTCGAGAAATTACTGATGAATTATCGGAAATAGCTACAAAGTCCCAAGAAGGGATTCCTTTAACCAAATATGGTTTTTTATATTAATTTATCGCAGCTGTTTTATTTATTCCTGGTTTAATCCCTATTGCGTTGATTTCATGATCCAAAAATTTTAATTGGGTGTTGAAAACTGAGCACATTTCCGATTTCAAGGTAACAACTGCTTACATTAGAGCACTAAGCAATAATTCTCATACTTGGAAATTCTGCTCTGTCGTCTCAGTAGAAATTAGAACCCACCCTGGTTTTTCACGAGAAGAACCGGACTTGCGAATTCCGTGTCAGAATTACTTGCGATCTGTATAGTTCTTTGTATGGTTTGTATTTAACAACTTCCGCCTGTTTTCAATTTGGTGTTTATTTCGACAAGATTAAAATAAAATTGGGATAAAAAATATGGGAGAGCTATATAAAAGCTCTACCATATTTTTCGCAAAAAATTTAAATTTATTAGTAAATCTAAACAATTTTGTCAGTTGTCTTCTGTTTTCTAGTTTTTTAGAAAAGTTTTCTAGGTCTTCTAGTTTTAAATAAAACATTTTCACTTATTTCACTTGAATCACGATGATCTATGTGAAAAACATTTCCCGATGCTTTGGAAAATTAAGGTTTTAAGAGGCGAGTATCGGGCCTAATGAAAAATGTCTTCCAAGATTCAAAGGTATCATTTGGGCCCCATGTTCTATCACTAAAAGTTCGATTTTGAAACTCATGTCATGGGAACTTACGGTTTTCATGATCTTTGTCTCGAACATGTTACTCCCCCAAACTCAAACTCAAACTCAGTTAACTGAACATCTAAAGGCACTGTTTCCCACTTACTGTTTTCGGTTACTTGGCTGAACCGTGGAATATGCACTTTCTTATTACAAAAAACAACTAATTTACACTAATTAACACGAAGTAACATAATCCGTACGCACGTTCATACGCATCCCTTTTCTTTTTATCCTTTCATGGCATTGTCGGATGCCGGCAAATAAGAATCCTTTGTAGTTACGCGCGTTCATACATATCCCTTTTGTTTCTATCCTTTTATGGCATTGTCGGAAACCAGAATTCTTTGTGGTTATGTGCGTTCATACGCATCCTTTTTGTTTTTATCCCTTTATGGCATTGTCAGCATCCCACAAGAATCTTTAATAGATATGCGCGTTCATAAGCATCCTTTTTGGTTTTATAGTTTTACGGCATTTCGCAGGATCTGGGCAACAATTATGCAAACATAGATTTAAGGTACGAAATTGTAACAATATAATAAAATGTCTGTTGCTTTATGTAAATATAGACTCAAGATACCAAATTGTAACAGTATAGTAAAATATCTGTTGCTTTATGTAACTATAGATTTAAGATACAAATTACTTTAAAGGAAAACGCCGCCAATGTTCAATAAGTAAAGAAAGGCGGCTAGCATATGTTTAGAAGTAAGATAGTATAAATATGTAAGAATAGCCAGTAAGTTGTGCAATTGGCAAATCTAGTTTGAGAAATAAAGAATATTAACTTTTGTAACTGGCGCAGTCGGCATCGAACTTGATCTAAACACTTCGTTTTTGCTGGACTTAAGTCATTCCTTAACGAGTTCTGAGACTAGAACTTGGCAAAAAAATTAGGTAAGCGTATGCGATTAGTTCAGGAACTAGCAAATCTCCTCAACAGTTTGAGTTTGGAAGCTAAAGCAGAACCTCCTAATATGGATCAATCCAGCCTGATGAAGTACATATCCGCACTACCACCCTTTGATGGAAATCAGGATTATCTACACGCTTTAATCCAAGCAATCAACACGATAGCAGTAAACATAACGGCCAACGTGAATAATGCTATCCTTTTCCAGCAAGTGCCAATGAAAATCGTAGGACGAGCACCAGGAACCCTTGACTGCCATATGGTGTCAACGTGGGAAGAAACACGAAACATACTAGTACAGGATTTTGACAGGCAAGAGTCAGAAATCCACTTAATAGCACGAATGCAAGCAGCCAGGTTCACCACGGGATAAAAATTTTACGAATACATATGTGTTTATACAAAATTAATAATAAGGTGAAATATAATAATCAAATAAGTGAAAATGACAAATTTGCTAGAATAAATTGAAATACATGATTAGCTAACATATAATACATGATACAAATACATGATTAGCTCGAAACCCAAATACGCTTAAAAAAGCACACCAGATTCTCGTCAAACAAATTATATTAACTTTTCCGTTGAATTCTATCAAGACCAACGTAGTTTTCCTTTCAATCATACTCAACCTCAAATAAATCGCGGAAATAGTGCTCAATTAAAGTATAGTATGAAAACATCCAACTCCAATAACTTTGCATTTGCTAATCGCCCTAATATGCCAATAAAAAACGATGTTTATATGAATACGGTGCGTTCAGCCGAATCTAGTCTGCATACTCAAAATTTTTGTTTAGAAGCGTCGGACCAAAACTTCCAGTTATCGAAGTCACAATTGGAGGAAAGAGACTTCAGTGTCTTATAAGTTTCTGAATGCCTAATGCCTTTACTAGATGAAAAAATATTGCCCAAACACCAGAGAATCTCCTCTGTATATTCCACCATAATTTCATCCATTAATCAAAAATCGCGAAGTACGCAACATCTTCGAACACGATTTCAAGAGGAATTTGAATCTCATGAATTCAATAAATGGCACTTGATACCTTTTACAAATGAGAGGTAGTACAGTACAAAGTACAGGTACTATTATTAATTATAGAAATAAAACCATTATAACTCCTAAACACACTATCTACTTTGGTGAATAAGTAGAACAAACCTATTTGTCGGAGAAGCTTAAACACTTTCCAGAAAGTGAAAATAAGCCCCTTACGGGGCTAATAGCAGCAAGCATTCTCTTCCTCTGATATCGGACAAACCGATATACCAAAGAAACGATAGGATTCCCCAATCTTTTAATGATTTTGTAAATCAGCAAAGATTTACATCAAGGAATTATACAGCCATCTCAGTCCCCCTACAACAATCCCATATGTGTAGTCCCGAAAAAAGGTGGAAAACACAGATTAGTAATAGATTTCAGGAAATTAAACCAATTAACTATTGAAAATAAATATCCAATCCCAAACATTGACAATTTATTGGGTAAACTGGGAAATTATCAATACTTTACTACCATCGATTTGGCTAAAGGGTCCCACCAAATCGAGCTAGAATGTCAGGATCGGTACAAGACTGCATTTTCATCAGGAATGGGGCATTTTGAATTTCTTAGAATGCCATTTGGGCTCAAAAATGCACCCGGCACATTTCGAAAACTAATGAATAGTATTTTACACAAAAACATTAACAGAATTTGCATTGTTTGTATGGATGATATCCTGGTTTTTAGCACGTCTTTACAAGAACACGAAAAATCACTTAGAAATAGTTTTACAGAATTAAGAAACGCTAATCTTAAATTCAATTTTCAAAGACACATTTTCTGTCAAAACAAACCGAATTTCTGGGTTATATAATAACCGTCGATGGCATAAAACCCAACCCAGAAAAATAATTGCCACGCAGAAATTTCCTATACCCACTACGACAAAGCAAATAAAGAGTTTTCTTGGTCTAACAGGATTTTACCGCAAGTTTACTATGGATTATGCAAAAATTGCCAAACCTCTTACTACTAGACTACAAAAAACTCCAAAATCATTGTTACTGACTCTCATTACGTACGGTATTTCAATCAATTAAGAAACTACATAATCAATGACCCAATTTTAGCCCACCCAGACTTTTCAAAGTTATTTACACTAACCACGGATGCCTCTCAATTTGCCATCGGAGCGGTATTATTTCAACATAAAAAAAAATTGCTTTTGCATCACTTAATTAAACTGAAATAAATTATTTCACAATAGAGAAAGAGCTCCTTGCCATCATACGCTCAACTAAATATTTTAGGCCCTACTTAAATGGTCGTAGGTTCACACTCGTTACAGATCACAAACCTTTGCAGTATTTAGACAATATAAAAGAAGATAACGCAAAATTGCAAAAGTGGAGGCTTAAACTTAGTGAATATGATTTTACAATTTCACACATTAAAGGGAAAGAAAATCGTGTAGGAGACGCTCCTTCAAGAATACAACTAGCTAACGCTATTGACAATTAATCTCTTGTTGCAACTCAACATACTACTTACGAAGACAACCATGATTACATATATATTCCGAAAGGCCAATAAACTCCTACAATACCCATATATTCTCAAAATAGGGAAAAGCCAATCAAGTCAAATTAATTAAGTATCAAGGAAAACGAATATTACAACTAACTTTTACAAGAATTTACGTCAAAAAATATGAATTACGTATTAAACAACCACGTTGCAAAAACTGGCACTACAGCAATCAATTTCCCTAAAGAACAATCCCTCCTTACCTACCTTACCATTTCTAACATAAATTTTTCCATAGTAAACGCAACAAAGCGCTTGCATAGCTGTAATGAACCAGAAATTAAGGAAGTAATAGCTAATCAACATACCACTTCTAACCACCAAGGTATTGAAAAAGTTTATTTTGATTTAAAAAACAAAGATTATTTTCCAAATCTTAAAAGATTCATACCAAATTATATAAACGCAATCAAAATATGCAAACAATCTAAATACGAACGAAACCCGGCTAAGCTTCCATTTGAAACATCCTGACAAAATAAGAGATACATATCATATATATATATATGGTTTAGAGATAAAAATTCACCTTATATTTTAATCATCAATAAGCTTTTAAAATTTTTGGTGCTAGAACCAATAAAAAACAGGCAATGGAATACTGTCAACCAAGCTCTTCAGAGTGCATTTAATATAATCGGGAAACCAAATTAAATCATAACAGACAATGAAGGTGCCTTTAATACACAAAAACTAAAACTGGTTTACTAATAACAGTATTGAATATTATTTTGTATCTCCCCAACATAAGGCAGGTAACTCAGATATAGAAGTAGCACATATAAGTTTGAACGAGAACCTTAGAACTTATCTTTTACGTCAAAAACAGGAAGATCGTAACCTGACCGAACTTAACCCTATTCAGGAATATGTCCAATACTACAATAATACGATCCATTCTGCCCACAAAGAGAAACCTGCTGCTCTTTTCTTTCAACAAACTGAAACCACCTTCCCAGCTATCCTTGAGCGCCTAAGAAGAAACCAACAACGAAACAACGACTACCATAATAAGAAAAGACGAGTAGTTAATTTAGACACAGAATTTATAAAGAACCCGCATCTAACTAAACTCCAACCCAGATATGTGCCAGCAAATAAAAATCAAAAAAATACACCCCGCAAGATACCGCAAGTCAAAAATGATTACACCTTTACAGTTTCTTCACACCCTGTATTATAAAACGCACCATAGGAATTACGATCGTAGAGAAACGCTTATCATTTAAAGTTATCAATAAAGCTTTGCTTTTTGGAATCTGAGGACAGATTTTTTACTTAGAAAGGGAGGAGTTCCGTTATCCATACGCACGTTCATACGCATCCCTTTTGTTTTTATTCTTTTATGGTATTGTCCGATGCCGGGAAACAAGAATCCTTTGTAGTTACGCGCTTTCACACGCATCCCTTTTATTTGCTGTAATTCGCCTCTCAAGTGTGGCAATTCCGCAGGACGAAACACTTGAGGTTTACGAGTTCATCCTAAATTCACCTCGCCAGTGTGACAATGCCGTCAGGGTGACACGCTGGCAAAAGAAAAAAACCACCACGACGAACACGCGGGGTTGCCTGTTGCCGACGAGCGGTTCGTTCTGGTTGAGAGTGCTGCGATCCCCAAATCTGAAGGAAGTTCTAAAATTCGATTGATCAAAGCCAGCGAATAATAGGAAATTGTCGTAAAATTGTGCCGCGTGGATTTTTTTTGTTGCTGTGCAAACTACGTTAGTTTAAAAGGTTAGTTGTCTTGTAGAGTTACGTGCGAAAATTATTTGGCAGTCGGAACAGCAGCCAGGATTCGTTGCATCTTGGACTGAATCGCGCCCCTGTGATTTCTAGTGTTTTCGCTGCCAAAGTAGTTGCTCCCTTAATTTCATGTTTTCCGCTGGTTTCGGGTGATTGTGTTTCAATGATGTGAAGTGAATGTGAAAATAGCCGGGATTCAGTGCTTACTAGAGTTAATGAAAAAATAGGAGTATGAGTTATTTTTTCAAGACTGTGCGATGTGACTGTGTGTTTCCTCTCCAGAATTTAACGAAAGCTTTGCGAAACTGGTTAACTCAGGACTAACATTGGCATTAAACCAAGTAAGCTGAAACGCATACACCCTTAAACAACATTAAGGCAACGTCCAAGCGCTCGAGGCTGTTTTGATTGGTACTTAAGGAAAAGCGTTTAAAAAAAACTGTATAAATCGGACTTCTCACCAATAGTCATTCATTCCGGTGTAGAGTGTTGTTGACGTATAATCAGCGTAGCATCCATATTTTTTATTTACTATAAATTATCAATAACGTAAAAAGACACCAAGGCTTTCACCACGGTTAGAATAATTCGATATTAGTACATGAAAAAGTTGTTTGTACTTTGATATATCCACTGCATGACTACTAAGTGTAGCTAGTTGTGTTTAGTGCTATGATATCAAACCGTCTCATGCTCATATTGGCAATGAGGAAGTGTGCACACCTCATTTCTTGAAAATTTTAAATATTGTCCTATATCATGCTGGTAGAAAATCCAATATAATTCTTCAGTAGATTTCGCACGTTTGTTTAGTGTGAATGCACGCTTAAGAGATGTTTGTTGGGTTGGTGAAAGATGACGAGACACTATTATTAAGTCGATAGGTTTAGTTAACTACGTAGTCTCCTTAATTTTGTTTAATTATAACAGTAATTCCCTTTCATTGGATTAGCAATCAAGTGAGAGTTTTTTTTTATTTTTCTTCAATCATTAATTTTTTTTAGTCTGTATTAATATTTGAATATAATTAATTTTGATTTTTGCTTAGTCGTAGGTATGTGCAATGAATGCTTTTGGGAAGAATTATAAATGGCAGAGTAATGCACTCTTCGAAACAATGATGAAACAAACGAAAAGTTGAACCATATGTTAATGTTATTATACGCGATGGTGAAATAATTCTCGCCTAACACTGTTACGATATTATTCCACTAGCGACTTGTTTTAACAAGATGCTCACTATAAATTTTTCAATAAATTAATTGAAACGACGACATTTACAATGAATGTTATGTTTATTGAAAGCAAAAAAAAGCAAACTCAGGTACTACCAGTGGTGATAGTACCTGACCGGCCTTCGGGTCACTCAAGTTCCTCGGAATGGTTTTATTGCATCTTATAAACAATTTTAACAAAGAAAGTCTAGTTACATGCATAAGTGGGTTTTTTTGTTGTCCATGATAAACATCGAATGTTAACTAAAGGGCTAGGTCACTTTATAATGATGTGTCATAACATGAACAATGAAAGATATTCAAAGCTAAAATACGTTGAGCCGATTTGAGAAATTTCACGAATGTTAAAATAATATAAATACGAGGATGTGGGAACATACATGTTATAAACCCACGGAAAATACATATTATGAAGGTACATATTTCTGGTTAAAAACATGTGTCTAAAATAATGTTTTTAACGTCATCCATAGCTCTTTCTCGCTTACGTGTACTGATTCTTAAGACCATACATAAAGCAAATTATCGGTGTGAATGTTGAATTTATTGGTATTTTATTTAAAAGGCGCGAGAGCGAATTATAATTCAAATACACAGATTTGTTTTCAGGAGGAAAGTGATGGCGCGAAGGTGAGTGCAGGAGAATTAGGGCTACACAAGTGTTTCGCCGGTTCGGGTTCTGCAGTGCCGTTTGTAGTTCGGTCCGTAAATCTCTTTGGTATTCGCGTTACCACTCGATTTCTGTTTTTTTTGCGATAGTGTTAATTAGCGTAGTGTATTTTCGGGCACTGCGGTATTTCGGTGAGCGGAGGCGCGATCGATTTTGTTGTGTCGATTTGTAAAAGAATGTGAAAGGTAGAGTAAAGTAATTTTTTGAAATGTTGTCTTCGAATAATCGGGTTTTTCAGTAGCTGGTTCAATAATAGAACCAGAGCGGAAGTTCATTCGGGTCCGACCCACATCCGCAAACCTCGCCTTGAGCTAGTCCGCCAGCAGCCACCATCGTACTGAACTTCCGAGTGGCCGAGTCGTCCACCCTCAAGGTATAACTCGTTGCCACGTCTCTAGAACTTCATGTCCGGATGTCGGTGCGAGGCCGAATCGTCCTGCTTTCGTCGCCGTGACGATTGCGGGTTCAAATCCATTACATGTTTTTATTCTTTTATGGCATTGTCGGATGCCGACAAACAAGAATCCTTTGTTGTTACGTGCGTTCATACGCATCCTTTTTGTTTTTATCCCTTTATGGCATTGTCGGCATCACGCAAGAATCTTTTACAGTTACGCGCGTTCATAAGCACCGTTTTTGGTTTTATAGTTTTGCGGCATTTTGCAAGATCTGGGCAACAATTATGCAAACATAGATTTAAGGTACAAAATTGTAACAATATAATAAAATGTCTGTTGCTTTATGTAAATATAGATTCAAGATACCAAATTGTTGCAGAATAATAAAATATCTGTTGCTTTATGTAACTACAGATTTAGGATACAAATTACTTTAAAGGAAAACGCTGCAAATGTTCAATAAGTTAAGGAAGGCGGCTAGCATTTGATTAGAAGTAAGATAGTGTAAATATTATTAGTATATATTTGAGGAATAAAGAATATTAAACAGAACCTAGAATTTTTCTTATAGGTTTTGTAACTATGACACTTGCGTCACAACGAGCGAGAAATGCATCGCGCTTATGCATCGCCGTCACGCAGTATTGTATCTGAGCCTTAAATTGCCACGATGCTCTCTCATAAAAACGTACATTCGTATGCCCAAGCCATAGCGTAAACACAAACAGCGCTCACACTCCGAACAAACGACCGATCTAACGGTATTTGAAAAATTCTGGAGAAATGCATTGGTGTTCGTAAAAATGTTTATTTTTCTCTATTTTGTCTATCTGTTAACATTGTACTTGTAAACAAAACGAGCAAAAAATTAATATTTTTACTAACACTCATACAATTCTGCAAAATCCGTTAGATTGGTCGATGGTCGGAGTGTTATCGCTGTTTGTTCTTACGCTATGCCCAAGCGTCCTACTTTTATAGTGTACAAAAGTGTATTTTCTTCGTGATTGTTCATTTCATTTCAGCAAACAAAAATGCTGGAAGGGAAACCGACAACACATGGTCTCTTTATTGTGCAGGTGAGCATATTACTGGTGCTCTGATCTTCTACAAGAAACAACGAAACATCTAACTACAACGTATTCACACATATCACGCATTCTACTTGACCGGGCATCTACCGACCACTTGTACACACACTCAGTACTACTTGGGCATCCCGGATGGCACTACCAAGACGACTTAAAGAAGACTCTTATAGAAGAATCTATTCGAGCCGGGATTTCGCTTATTTTACACTACGAAGCAATAGCATAGAGACAAAACTTCGCAGCGGGTCAACGGAAATCGCATAACAAACGCTAAAACATTGTACGAATGGGCGAGCAGTTTTTTCAAAAACATAAGTTTTAACTTTTGTTCACAGTCGGATCATGATTCAAATGGTAGCCTATTGGTGCAACGTTTTGCGGATGCTAAAACTGTCAAGAATACGCGACAGTTCCACAACTCTGATCCCATCTATTCGGTTAATATAGGTTGTAAGATATATTCTGAAGATAAAAAATTTCTAATCACCCGAATAACCTAAAGGACAGGAGTTAATTTATCGGAGTATTTAGAACGTACGCTTAGGCGCTCTAACGAAGAGTAAACTTGCGTCGAAGAAAATTGATGCCGAGTTACATAATGCGTCAATTCAGTTTTATAGTTCAAGGTCTAAGGAACATTTTGCGCATAGATTCAGAAGAATTGAAGCATGAGAACAAAAAAAATTCAATTGCTTATTTTATTATTATAAATAAAGAGATAAATAAAAAAAATTAAATTTAATAAACATTCCAATAAACAATATAAATGGAAATTTTGCAAATTCCATTGAGGCTATGTTTAGTATTGGCTTAGACATTAATTTAATCTTTGTTTCAGAAAAATCGGCGACATAGTAGTTTTTGGGGATGCTCACTTGACTTGTTCTGGCTCATATCATAAGTGTCCCATAATTAACAAATTTTTGCTGCCCATTGATACGAGAGGATGACTGAATGACAATTTTCGGGCTTCGGAATTTATTTTCGAAGTGAGTAACATGGGAAAAATACGTTCAAATATATTCAAATCAATAATTCCGTTGTTAATTTTATTAAATCTTTAACTTAGTAAGAATCGGCAATGGTGAATGTAAGTGTTTGATTTTGAGTGTTTGATTTGTTGTTTGAGTAAAGTATATGATTCCCAGATCGATTTCATGGTAATTCCAACGTTCAAATAAAAAGTGTGACAATCGTCTTAAAAATCGTAAAAATTCCTTTTCTGACTGTAATGTGAACCGACTGTCAATTTCAAAACCGAAGGTGGCCACGGATTATTTTTGAATCTTATTTACATTTATATGGGAAGATTATACTGTTCAAGAAAATAATCACAAAAACTTTTAACTAGCAAACCTCCGAAATTTTGCTGTTCATTCATAAACGAAGGAAAAACTATATGTCACTTGATATCTTACTTTGCAGATGTTGAATATGATTGATAGAATATCTTATAGACGTTGATATATCAATTTGCGCGAATATAAACATTGAATCTTAGGCATGAATCTTTCATAACTAATAAGTGTTAGTCACTTTAAAAATTATAATGATAGTCAGAATGAATGTAGGAAATATAATAAATTTTGCACAATAATATTCTTTGAATTTAATAGAAAGGAGAATGAAAAAGATCTATGATTCCCTTTTTTGAATTTCAAAAATTCGAAAAACATTTTGGTACTAGGGGTAGGATATTAATAATAATCTTTCAAAAGTTTTACTAGTTCCGTGAAAGCGAACCGCGATTGCAGTAGTGAAAAGCGAAATGTGAAAATATTCCAAAACAAGCGTTCAAACTTATAACTGCAAAATAGTTTACCAGTATCCTTCTTTTGACAAAAGAAATCAATGGTGGACCAGAGAGCAGATGAGAATATAGAATTTTTTTACCAGGCAAAGCTATTTAAAATAAATATGCAGTATGAGTCGCGTCTGTGCTATTTAAAATAAAGCGAAACAATAAGGTATCATAAGGAGATAGCCAGTAAGAGCTTAATTGAAAATTATATATGACTAGCGAACACGATGACAATTGCAGATGTTGAAATACTAAGGGAAGCAAGGGCCAGCCTATACAAGATATGAAGGTTTCAAATTTCCCAATTATATTCAGTTATATTCTTGATATTCGCTTAAAAAAATGAAGCAAGAGCCAAGTATAAATTAAAAATGTTGTTCTCAAAACTGCAATAAGAAACCGCAGTAGTGCTTCGAAGTATCATGGAGAAATCTAAGCATCATAAGAAGTGAGCTATTGACATCTTTTGCAGAACAGGAATCATACTTAAAACCAAAAGGGAAAGCGTACTGATAATATCCAAAAATGCGGAAAGAACATCTTTCAACGTCTTATCATAATTTTAATGAGGTTAGTTTCGAATATTGATTGGACCCTAAACAAACTCAAGGTTTTAATATTGTTTACGAAAAAACAAGTGTCATTAATGAAGACGGAGAACGCCGTAAAATTAGATAAAACTCACGAAGTGTTCTAATGCACCTCTTAAATGTGCAATCCGAGCAAGACTGCACACTTGATATATCAAGTGCATTGAATTCACCTCGCAGTTGTGAAAATCCCACCATGATTGCCCACCGAAAAAACAGAAAGAGAAATGCGGTGAGGAAAAGAAAGGGCGGTATAGAGGGCGCGACTGGTTAACCGTGCTGTTGGCGAAATAACTTGAAATTCCTTGCTTTTTTGGTGCCAGCGTTAATGGGTGTCAACAACGTGTTAAATTCGGTGACAGTTTGAAAAATCCTTCGCTGCTCACTGTCTGTAGAACATTTATTGTTTTTAAGATAAAATAGAAAGACAACTGGAAAACACTGCGCCAGCGGCTGAATATACGGTGTAGTAGAGTGCGTGAATGTTTTATGGTACTTACATGCAATTTTCTCTGTGTTTCTTCACCTCGTGTGCTTTAAAATTTTCTACTTCCTAAAGTTTCCCTCGTTCAAACCGTCGCTACCTGTTTAATAGGAATTCGAAAATGATTCCACGTTAAAAATTCCTACAATTTTTTTGCCTTACTTTTCTTATTGCCAACGGAGTTGACCCAATGAATAGATTGGTGTTGCAATTCATGTTATCCTACGATTGATTTTTGAGTGATTCGAATCAATTCGTAGGGTATAATATGATTTCTATATATAATTTCTAATTCCTTGTATAATATTGTTGCGCTTTTTCAGGTGGGCGACCCTTTTGCTTCGCAAATGTTCTTGCAAGTGAAACAAATACACACAAATTAATTTAAGATATATCCGATAATTTATTGAGCTGCTCCATTAAATTTCACAACGCTTCACTTAATTAGCTTAATTACACTTTCACCGATTTCACTATTACTTATTCACTTGAATTAATTGTCGCTTCCACTAAATCACTTTCACGTTTTAAATCCGCGTACAATTTTACTCACTATTGCAATATCACACTCATATGAACGCACACTGTCGTTCTGCGCTCAATAAAAAAGACTTCTCGTACGCCGCCTGCTGTAGTTGCTTAGATACACGATTCAACCAATCCGGAATCTTCTACGTGGATCATTCTCGAGTTTATGCGCTTAGTCATTTACACATGCATAATCGTACTCAATACACGCAATGTGTTTACGTCATGGCTATTTCCCCTTCGAGAATGATCCATGTATTTGTTATTGATACTTTTTTACAAATTGCATTTAGGGCGAAATGGATTGGGGCTGCTCAGAACTCAGAGCTTCTCCTGTCGATGCATGTTCTGTAGTTTGATACGCCATTAAGAATAATGGAATGTGTCGATTCCAACCTCTCTGATTTTCATCAGCCATCTTAGCCAAATGTTTATTTAGCGTGTCATTGAACCGTTCAAACAGTCCATCTGGCTGGGAGTGTCCGTGTCCTTCCTGGGGGGGTGTTTACTGTCCGTGTTTTCCGTGTTCCCAGCAGCTCACACATTTCGGTAAAAACTTGTGAATCGACGTTTCTGTCTTGGTTTGAATTTAGTTCACGGGGTACGCCATATCTGCTAACTCACTGTGAAACGATTTGCTCCGCTGCAATAGTTGCCTCCTGGTTAGGAATTAGGTATACTTCTGGCCACTTACTGAAGTAATCAGCCACAACGAGTAAATACCGATTTCCCCATTCAGAATCGGGTAAGGGTCCTGCGATATCCTGAGGGTCCTCCCGATGTTCCTTCATGCATCTCCTTCAGTACTTCTTTGACCTGACTTTTGGGAAGAACAATTTGCATCTTATGTGAAGTGCAGTCTGCCGGCTCCCATTTCCGTTTCAAAGTTCCATCTTCAACCTCAAGGAAGTTCCATTGAGCCCAATAGCTTTTCAACACGGTGTCGCGTGCTGATATATCCTTGCACTCAGGACGTCCGGTTGTCTTTCTCGATACCAACAATGGTCCAATTTCATGGGCTAGCTAAGCGCCCCGGAGCTCGCGCTGCGTCCAACCTTCGTCAACTTCTGCCGTTATTACAAGCACATCCACACCTTGTTCCTTTTGCGCGGATCTTCGGTATTCCCATGCACTCCTCCTTTCCGATGAACGATTTCGTAATTAAAGGACTGTAGCCTTTCGATCCATCTACCACCTTCCCTTTTTGGGTTTTTGAAATGAAGCAGCCATCTCAGGGAAGCATGATCCGTTCGAAGGCCGAATTCCTGTCCATATAGGTACTTGTGGAACTGCTTTGTCGCTTTAATTATAGCCAGAAGTTTTTTCCTGGTTTCGCAGTAGTTACTTTCACTCTTTGACAGAACTCGCCTGTAATATGAAATTACTCGCTCTTCACTATCAACCTGATGTGACAATACCGCCCCAATCTTATTGGTACTTGCGTCGGTTTCAACTAAGATTTGGGTTAGATTCATTTCCTGATTTGGGATATGATAGAACCGGCGATTCACAGAGCCTGTTCTTCAACATTTTGAAGGCCGTTTGACTATGCTCACTCCAGATGAAGGGGCGATTCTTTTCTGTGAGCTGATGGAGACACTTGACTATTTTTGCAAAGTCGTTGATGTATCGGCGATAATAGGTCGCCAGTCCAAGGAAACTTCGAAGTTATCGTTTATTATTATGTTTCGGCCAACTTCTCACAGCTTCTGTTTTCTCGGGGTCCGTTTTCACACCTTTTGCTGATACAAAATATCCACTGCGAAAAAAGTGCACTTCCTTGGACTTAGCTTCAAGTTAGCCCAGTGGCTCACAGCTTATTTCAACCAACACGTTTTCAAGTTTTTGAGAGGCTATAACTTTTAAACAAAAACACATGTAGACGAAAGTTAAACGTTGGTTAGTAGATCCATATTTTAAGTATAAAAAAAGAACATAATTTATTTTCATAAATAATTTTTTAGCAACTTGCATGCAAAAACCTCAAAATTGTTACGAAAATAATGTCACTGCTTATTTCAACCAGCTAACAATAACATCAGTTTTCTTGGAAATTTGATGTTTGCGAATGTTTAGCTCCAAAGTTGACCACAAATTTTCAATCGAATTAAGATCCGGTGATTGGACTGGAGGTTGTATTAGATGGGGGCATTTCAAAATGAGCCATGTCTGAACAATACCTGACTTGTGTTTGGGGTCGTTATCTTGGTAAAAGTAAAAATCTAACTCTATGCCAAATGTTCGGGCACTTTGTAGTAAATTTTCTTTTAATATATGTACGTACATTGTTTTGTCCGTGTTATCCTCTATGAACACCAAATTACCAACCCCGGCAGCCAACATACAACCCCAAACCATGACGCTTCCACCACCATGTTTCACGGTTGCCTTAAAATTCTTGTTTTCCAACTCTTTATTTGGTTTACGCCAGACATAGCTTTGTCCATCGGAGCCAAAAATACTAAATTTTGACTCATCCGAAAATAAAACCTTGCCCCAGAAGCTCATATCTTTATATAGATGCTGATTCGCGAAAGCGAAACGTCACTGCTGATTTTTTTTGGTAATGAAAGGTTTTTGCAAGCAACTCGGCCTTTAAAGTCGTACTTTCTTAAAACTCGGCGAATAGTTTCAGCACTACATGACTTACCCAACTCATGGTTAACGTCGATGGCCAATTTTGGTGCTGATAATTTTGGGTTTTCTTTAATTTTACGCACGATATAGCGCTCATCAGTTGGGTTGAAAATTTTGTTTGGTGCTTTTCTGCCTTTATCATGTACTCGATTCTCGTGTATGAAACGCGATATTATGCTCTGCACTGTCCCGTTGCTTAAATTTACCATTTCTGCTATTTTCCGCCGAGAATTGCAATTTTCAAAATTGTGGAGGACCAATTTACGCTACTCGATAGTGGTACGTCGTCCCATTATCAAAAAGATTTTTTTTCTCAAAAACGATTGATGAAATTGAACTCAAACTACTTTAAAAAATTACCGAAAAGATAGAGAAAAACGATAGGAGAAAAAACAACGCAATTTTATTCAATAAGCGATCTCTAATGCTCGATAAACACTGTGGTTGAAATAAGCTGTGCCGAAAATTATTGATGACAAATTATGTTTCCTTTCCTTACTACAGGAGAACAAATATTTTCCGAATTTGTCTTTCACTCCTTCAATTAATGTTTCTTTGTTTATAGTTCTGCTTTTCAAGTCCCTTGATACCTGCCTTTGTTTACAAGTTAAACCTTCTCAAAATCTGAAAACAGTGTTGGTTGAAATAAGCTGTGAGCCACTGTATGTTTGTCGAACGTCCTCCCTATGACATAGATGTCATTATAACAACAATGTAATGCAAAAGAACAGGTCGAAGGAGAACAGCTTAATACGTAAATGCATTGCGATTCGGAGTAACATCAATGCAATGCAAATACAAATGATTTTCCGCGTGAACTCGAGAATAATCTAAATAGAAGGTATGATAAGGTTCCAGATTGGCTGGATGGAAGTATATGAGAAATTTCAGCAGGCCGATATGATGGGTATTGATGAAAAAGTGAAAAGCGACAGTGCCCTTCAACAAAAATGCCGAATTTAATAGTGTTACATTGAAATCATATTGTCTGTGAGTGGAAGTTTTATTGATATTTAGAAGTGAATAACCGGGCAAAGGAAATAAAGAGGTAGATTGCCAGTGATTTAGTGAAGTGTTGTTTGAATTAAGTGAAGTGTTAGTGAAATTTATTGAAGTGTGTTCAATAAGATTAAAAGACAATTTTGGTTAACATAGAATTTGTGTTTCATTTGCAAGAAATTTAGAGTTTAAGTTAAACCTAGATAAGCGCAACAATACAATAAACTACATTTGTAACCATAATCATAACAGACCAGAACTAAGATATACATTTTCTTTACTTAAAATCTGATCAGCAATTCCAATCCTTTTTTTATTATTTTTCCATGTTTATACCTAGGTACTCCTCGGGAACTATATTAATGACGATTTATGGCCCTTCGGATCGTTTCTTTATTCATTTGGTTTTTAAACGTTGCTGCTTTTACCGTTGAACAAATTTTTTGTTATTTTTGAGTCATAAATAAAATTTTGCATTCCTTATGACTGGTTAATTTTTGATGTCATACACTCCTAGTTTTATTTTCTAAATTATCTCATTTTTCAATTCTTCGTTTAACATTTCTTACAATGAATCTCCTTCTTCCAACTAGTTAACTGATTTCACTGTATAATTTTTGTTTATTTATGTAGTTTTAGATTTAACTCCCTTTAAGTTATGTTAGTTTCCCTTCTTTTACTTTCCATTTTCAGTACTTCCACACTTTAAATTATTATTTATTCGAACAATCACACAATCGACTTGAAAACTCATTGCAAGTAAAGCCGAACTTCTCCACCTCAGACGTTTCTTCATTTCATATAACAAATCCTTTTGTCCATCACTGATTTGTGAAGCATTTCGTCCCAGCGTATTCAACTTCTTAGAAGAGTCATAACTTACATATTTTCCTCATCGAATGTCGTTACTTTTGAATACAGTCCCTATTTCAACATCCTGATTTTACAGGAAGATTCAGTTAGTACAGAAGTTAGATATTTCACGCATGGGGCAGTTTTTTTATCAAAACAGATATCTTGTACGTTATAGCTATGTGTTTGGTAGTATGACATAAAGTTGTAATATATGAAAGACCAAGATCGTATCCTTGCAGACATTTTTTAACGCTAAGAGAAGCAGGGAAAATAAATGTACTCAAAACAAAAAAAAAATAAAATCCAAATAACTTCAATCAAGACAATGCAAACTTCGACTCCCATCATCAAATGCAAATTTCGTCTAACAGTTTTTTCCGGAAATCATAAATTCAAAACGGTACGATAATAATAAGGATAATAATTTTTCCCTGCAGAGGACTTGATTGTAGTTTTTTCACTGAATTTCACACCAAAGCCGCAAAATCATTATATTTTTTGAGAGCTCATATAGCAGAGTTTGTGTGTGAAAAAGTCAATTGATTGTACGCAGTCGTTTTTGGTTATTGACTTTATAAATGTGAAGAGCAATAAGCACAATTTTCGTCATATTTCACTCTTTTACTATGGAAAAGATAAAAATGCTGTTCATGCTAGAAAGAAATGTGTATGGAGAAGATGTGTTGTGAGTACGCCAGTGCCAGAACTGGTTTACAAAATTTCGATCCGTCAATTTTGATGTCGAAGATTCACTACGTTCTAAATGGCAGGTTAAAGCTGATAAAGCCACGATAAAGGCTTTAGTTGATGCGAACCGGAGAATAACAACACGTGAGATCGGTGGTACGTTAAGTTTCGCCATGTTCTCACGGAGAAAAAATTGTGTAATTGCGTTGAGGCTTGTGATTCGCTTCCCAAATGTCATAAAAAATAAAAAGATGAACCAGCTCAAAGTATTTCCAAAGCCGGTATCCATAGAAAAAGGTGATGCTGTCTGTTTTGTGGGATTTAAAGGAATTGTTTTTTTTTTTTGAGCTTTTAGCGGATAACACAACAATAAATTATGAAGTCTTTTGTCATCCGCTGGACAAACCGAATGCTGCACATGCACCAGAACTAATCAAAAGAAAAGATGTAGTGTTCTACCAAGATAATGCGAGACCTCAAACAAGCTTGGTCACTCGTCAAAAACTTTTGCAGCTTGAATGGGAAAAAATGCCACACCCACAATATTTTCCAGATCTGGCACCTTCGGATTATTGTTTGTTCTGTGCATTAAAATTTTTTTTTGACGGTAAAACCTTCACTTCAAATGAGGAGATCAAAAATCACCTCAATCAGTTTTTTGCCAGTAAAGACAAAAAATGTTATGACCGTGGAATCATGCTACTACCAGAAAGACGGCAAAAGGTATCGAAGGAGAATGGCTGATATATAATTTAACAAAATATTTGTTGATTATACGAAAATTGCCTTCATTTTCACAAAAAACCGTTTCTGAACAACCCAATAGTAGTAAAACAAACTAGTGGTAAAACACCGTGGATTGTAAAATCTATAATATTTGAAACGTTAAAATATATAACCATTTAAGAGTTAAAATATTTGACTATCATAAATATATCAATAACGAATGATTTCATTTGTAAAGGCAAAGAGTGAATCTTACTAGTCCACAGAAAACGAAAATACAATAATAAATTTTCTCGAGCAGAGATTAAACTGTGAAAAAGATAGAGTACACAGTGAAATAAACCACAATGAGTATTGTATCTTAGTATAAATTTTGATAAATTTGTTGGGACCAAACTGAAATATTAAAGAAAATCTTAAAAGAAATCAATTCTGGGGACTGATTCTTGAAAATAATAAGAAAGTATCAGGAGAAGGTAAAAGACAATTCAAGAGCAAAAGCTAATTTGTAAGGCAAATTTATTTTTCAAAGTAAAAATAATATAAGCTGTTATTTTTGAAAGTGGTATAGGTCCACTTTTTAAACAATACGTTAACTCTGATTTAAGTAATAGAAAGACATCTTCTCTCCATATTTATAAACACATACATTCGATGGTGAACGATTATTCTAAAATGCTCAGGCTCGTTGTAAGAAGTGCGACGGCTTGCATCACTTCATACATTGCAAGAAAACTATTGAAGAAAAACCAAAACGGGTGAACTGCGGCATAGAACAACCCTTAGCACGGAGCGAGCAAGAACATCAAGATGACGTTTCACAGAGCACAAAACAAAGAGCCCACTGTACAAAACAATCAGCCTACACATAAAACAACACTGATCTTCAACACTCCACAACCCAAAACAACCAAGCACAAAACCGCAAACAATCATTCACACCTCCAGACATGGGACAATTTTTTGCCAGCATGCAAACACAGTTTCAATTGATGTTGGAAGATATGATGGCAAAAATGGTTCAGGGCATATTTACAGCACAACTT
Source organism: Stratiomys singularior (assembly GCA_954870665.1). Classification (NCBI taxonomy): domain Eukaryota; kingdom Metazoa; phylum Arthropoda; class Insecta; order Diptera; family Stratiomyidae; genus Stratiomys; species Stratiomys singularior. The sequence goes on along the minus strand of OX940878.1, from coordinate 87,535,295 downwards.
ACCGAGCTTAAAAATAAATGAACCAGTTGAATAACGTCTATCTACTCATGTGGAATGCTAATTCCTTGCCTTAACGAATTGGAGAGTTTAGTCAATGTATTCTCGACAAAAATTTGAAATTATCCTCATCCAAGAAACCTTCTTGAAGCCCGGAATGCGTCTCCACTTCCCTAACTACAATCTGTACAGAAATAACATAAGGAGAAGCTTGAGACATCTCCTGATTCATAAACCACAGTTTGACACAAGAGAAGCAACAGGAATCGAAGCACAGGCCGATGCTTTTGAGTTTTTCGCTACGTTGGACAAAAATTTGAAATTATCCTCATCCAAGAAACCTTCTTGAAGCCCGGAATGCGTCTCCACTTCCCTAACTACAATCTGTACAGAAATAACATAAGGAGAAGCTTGAGACATCTCCTGATTCATAAACCACAGTTTAACACAAGAGAAGCAACAGGAATCAAAGCACAGGCCGATGCTTTTGAGTTTTTCGCTACGTTGGCCTACAATACACCAAAAGTACGCACTTCGAACAAGATTTACGCACCTTATTTGAGATAGAAGGGCCACTTCTGGTCAATGGAGACCTCGATGCCTATCATAGGCAACGGAGTGTTCTGAGAAGTAATCAAGCTGGGACTGACAGATTCATTACAAACAAGAACATAGGCCTGCACCTACCTGATGAGCCAACGCGTTTTGATCAGGTACGTGGAAATATCCTTGACTTTGCAATTTCCCAAGAATTCCAGGCAAATATTCGAATATATACCCTCAACGAGCACTCCTCAGATCATCAACCGGTACACTTCCTAATAGAGGACGTCTATATAGATGAACATATAAGTTGCAGAAAGAAAACTGACTCCCGCGAGAAATTAAAATGAAAATAAGGAGGAAGAATCAATATCGGAGAAGAACCAGGAGTAAAGATGTACCAAGGTCACGTAAGAAAGCTAGCCGGTTTACAACGCCAAGGAAAACGTGACCGAAATAAAGAATGGGAAAGTTTCTGGTAGAACCTGAAACCTGGTGAGATCCTCCTGGAGGATGTCCAAATGCTTCCGAACAAGGAATAAGGTAACTGTGCCACCAATATGTGGTCCAAACCATTCAACATGAGAAACCGAACAGCAGAAGCCTTTTCAGATACGTTGGAGCTTCCATTCTGCGAAAATACCGCCTGGGATGATGATCTTGACGAAGAAGATATAATATTCAATAAAGTCAGAGAGCTTCTAGAAAATATACCACATGCGGAAGAGGTAACACAACCACTTAACACACAGGAAACGAAAGACTTAACACTAAGATTTGACAAACGGAAAGTACCAGGGCCCGACGCAGTGACGAGCACAATGCAGAAGTGGCATCCAGACAGACATAATCAACACAATTTTCCGTTTGCGGAGGTTCCTTACGGCTAGGAAATCGGCTATCATAACATTAATACCTAAGCCCGAAAAAACCATGCCTTCTTCCAAAACTGGAGTTTTGTACCCATAAGTCTGTTTTTGTCAATCTCCAAAGTAGCCGAAAAGCCATTACTGACTAGATTAAATAAAGTGATAGTCGAAAAACGCATAATACTAGACGAATAATATGTTTTTAGTGCAGCACACTCACCTGAACTCAAACTAGTAAGTGGTGACCCAGCACATCAGAAACGGATTTAACCGCAGGAAGTCAACAAGCCTAGTTATACTTGCCATAGCAAGAGCCTGCGACAAAGTCTGCCATGCAAGACTCATCTCAAAATGTATGAATTCTCTATCCACTTACCATACATTCAACTTATACACTCCATCCTAAGAGGTAGATTTTTTCGAGTAAAGGTCTAAGATCATCTCTCGAGCCTGCGAACGATTCAAGCTAGAGCTCTACAAGGATCACCCATTACACCAATATTGTACAATCTGTACACCGCAACCGTACCAAATAGTGTTCAAGTGTGATTATATCCGGACGAAACCTGCATATATTATACCTCAAGACTGGCAGAAGTCATCGCTTCAAAACTGCAATACTCAATTGAAATAATACAAGAATGCTTCCGTAAATGGAAAATTAATACAAATAAGAACAAGACCCAAGCAATATTCTTCACAATGCGTGAAGCACAACAATCAAATACTGTACATGTACATGGACGTAACACATTACCATGGAACAGAGCAGCTAAATACTTAGGATTTATACTGGACGACAGGATGCCTTGGAAAGCCCACATAAACAGAAAACTATCCCATTGCATAGGTATACTCTCCTCACTGCACCTTCTCCTCGTATATGGTGGATAAAATTTAATAAAACAAGCTCCTCATTTATAAACAGCTTATCAAACCAATACTATTATACGGCAATACCGCTCTTTGTCAAACAGTGAAAACATACAAAAAAGTGCTCTAATCCCTGCAAAATAGAGCCTTACGGTGGATTTGCCGAGTTCCATGGTATGTTCGGAACACGAATATACACAAAGACTTACGCATTAATACAGTCGGAAAATACAAACGAGACAGAGCACTAAAATTATTTGAAAGAATAGACGAGATTCCGAAGAGAACAATGAAAATCCTCAAAACCCAAGATGATCTCAATAATAGTAAATATCCAAGCCTCAGATCAATCACGAATTACTGAACCCACTGAAGCATTGTTTTAGATTGTGGTGAGTGTTTAACACTCACAGAAAGAAATTGAGCAAGAATGCTTAATTGCACGAGCTCCCCGTGACCCATACTCCAAGATTGTTATAAAGTAATCAAAAGAATTTTGTCTATATAATGTTATCACAAATTTTTTTTTAAAGTGGAATAAGTCCATTCGTAATTAAAGCAATTTTCCTTTTTCTTTAGAATCGCCTACAAGCACAACAGCAAGATAACGGTATTATTCCTCTGATGAAATTGCAAGATTCCAAGATGTCAATGCCTATCATAAAAACGATAAAATGTCAATTTGGTCAGATAGTGACGATGGTAAGTAAGAGTGGCAAAATTCTGCGCAGGAGCAGTGGATGTTTTTTATTGCGGAAATAAGATTTATGAATATCAGAAAAATAAAACAAATTGATGAATTGTATCAGGAAAGAAGTTTAAGCAATAGTGATTCAAGATCGCAACAAAATAAGAAGATGATTAGAATTTCGGAATTTAGTGATTAAACGACTGACGAAGATGACTTTACTTATTTTTGATCCAAAAATACTTAAAATAATGACCACCAGACTGGAAAAAGTAAAAGAATTAAAGTCGAATAGTTTCACACAAAAATTGACAACATTATTACTGGTAATAAATTCGAAAATAAGAATTGTAAATGTAAGAATGTGTGCAAGAATCGTATTACAGAGACTGATCGGTTATCTCTTTTTAATTGTTTTGGTGAATGCGGGATTTTAACAAACAAAACACAATCTGGTGTACATTTACTCAACGTACGTCATAAAAAAGAAGACGAAAATTCAAATAATATACTTTGTAAATATTATTGGTAGGAAAGCATTGCGGTTGTAAATGTTCTTCAAGAAACAATTAAGGCATAATACAAGGGGCTCTCAAGGCAAAGTTAAAAGGAAAAGACTTACGCGCAAAAATTAAAGGATCTTGCGGAATGGCTGATGAAAAACTAGTAGATGCCATAATAAATCATATAAAAACTGTGCAGGATATGGAAGCCATAAGACGCTTTCAAATGATCCAAACAGAAAATACCTGAATTCTGATTAAACTTAAGAAAAATGTACAACTTTTATGTTGCGAATACAACACTTCTCATGTAGCAAATATATAGGAACATTTTTAAGAATAATTTTAATTTAAGTTTTCACCACCCACATAAAGATAAATGTCAAAAATGCGGCTTTCTATATGTGAAAATCGAAGGTACCAAAGAACTTAATGAAACCCGCATCGTTTTAGAAGAACATAGCACTGCACAAATTCACGCAATGTAGAACTGCTTAGAAAAGCTTTAGAAGATACAGATACATGTTTTACACATTTCTTTGATCTTGAAGAGGACCTTCCAATTCCCACACTCTCAGTTTCTGTTGCATACTTTAAGTGAAAGATGTATGCACAAAATGAAGGCTTTCAAAATACTCATAACAGCCCTAATATAAAATCATGGGAGGAAACTATAGCATTAAGAGATGCGTAAGAAATAGCATATTGGTATCTGAAACATATTCAGCATGTTACAAGCCAAGACCACATTATAGCATTCAATGACATGTGAACCGAACAAAGTCGAAATATTAAGCTCGCACTGATGTGGTTAAGGATTGTTCAATCGGCTGATAATAGCATAAATGTTATTGACCATAAATTGTTATTATCCGGCCATTTATTTTTTCCAAACCACAGAGATTTTGGAGTTGTGAAAACAGCATTACAGAAAAAGGATCAATTATGCCCTGCTGAAGACTAATGCAATAAACCTTGCCAAAAAAAGCTACATTTTGTATGAAATTAAAAAAGGAAAGTTTGTTTCGATCAAATCTTCAGAAGAGGAAATACTAATCAGCAATAAAATACGAACGGAAAAATTGTACACTGCAAAAAAAGTGGCCGGATTAGGTTTATAAGGGATGAAATACCGCACATATTTTTTTAACAAAGCCAGTATGGAAGAAAATCCTCCATTTAAAGCAATGTGATTTGGAAAACAAGGAAGATCTAAAAACCTCATTAAAATTACTATGATGGCACTACATTAAATTCCGAAACGCATAACAAGAGAAAAATACAACGATATGATAATATTTATAATTATAAACAAATTCTTAGATAATATTTATAATATTTATTTATTTAATATAAAGCTTATTTTATTTTTAGTTATCTTGGCAAAGTAACTTACATTTCATTTAAATCGGCTTTTTAAGATAACTGAATTTGATATGCAATAAACTTGGTGATTTATGTGTTTGAATGTCTTATTTTCAGTTATAATTTTTTACATTAAAAAATCCATTTAAATGAAGTTAATGTCAATACAAATCTAGGCTTAAATTTCCTCTTGATTTTATCTCTTTTAATATATTATTTTTGTAACTGGTGGGAGTCCGATTGGAGCTAAAAAAAGTTAATTTTTTAAATATTTTAAAAGATTATTATTTCATGACAAAGTTTAAAAGATGTATATTGTTGAAAACACCACTCGAGTCAATGAACGTTTCGTTTCGTTTCAATGTTCGTAAAAATGTTTATTTTTCTCTATTTTGTCTATCTGTTAACATTGTACTTGTAAACAAAACGAGCAAAAAATTAATATTTTTACTAACACTCATACAATTCTGCAAAATCCGTTAGATTGGTCGATGGTCGGAGTGTTATCGCTGTTTGTTCTTACGCTATGCCCAAGCGTCCTACTTTTATAGTGTACAAAAGTGTATTTTCTTCGTGATTGTTCATTTCATTTCAGCAAACAAAAATGCTGGAAGGGAAACCGACAACACATGGTCTCTTTATTGTGCAGGTGAGCATATTACTGGTGCTCTGATCTTCTACAAGAAACAACGAAACATCTAACTACAACGTATTCACACATATCACGCATTCTACTTGACCGGGCATCTACCGACCACTTGTACACACACTCAGTACTACTTGGGCATCCCGGATGGCACTACCAAGACGACTTAAAGAAGACTCTTATAGAAGAATCTATTCGAGCCGGGATTTCGCTTATTTTACACTACGAAGCAATAGCATAGAGACAAAACTTCGCAGCGGGTCAACGGAAATCGCATAACAAACGCTAAAACATTGTACGAATGGGCGAGCAGTTTTTTCAAAAACATAAGTTTTAACTTTTGTTCACAGTCGGATCATGATTCAAATGGTAGCCTATTGGTGCAACGTTTTGCGGATGCTAAAACTGTCAAGAATACGCGACAGTTCCACAACTCTGATCCCATCTATTCGGTTAATATAGGTTGTAAGATATATTCTGAAGATAAAAAATTTCTAATCACCCGAATAACCTAAAGGACAGGAGTTAATTTATCGGAGTATTTAGAACGTACGCTTAGGCGCTCTAACGAAGAGTAAACTTGCGTCGAAGAAAATTGATGCCGAGTTACATAATGCGTCAATTCAGTTTTATAGTTCAAGGTCTAAGGAACATTTTGCGCATAGATTCAGAAGAATTGAAGCATGAGAACAAAAAAAATTCAATTGCTTATTTTATTATTATAAATAAAGAGATAAATAAAAAAAATTAAATTTAATAAACATTCCAATAAACAATATAAATGGAAATTTTGCAAATTCCATTGAGGCTATGTTTAGTATTGGCTTAGACATTAATTTAATCTTTGTTTCAGAAAAATCGGCGACATAGTAGTTTTTGGGGATGCTCACTTGACTTGTTCTGGCTCATATCATAAGTGTCCCATAATTAACAAATTTTTGCTGCCCATTGATACGAGAGGATGACTGAATGACAATTTTCGGGCTTCGGAATTTATTTTCGAAGTGAGTAACATGGGAAAAATACGTTCAAATATATTCAAATCAATAATTCCGTTGTTAATTTTATTAAATCTTTAACTTAGTAAGAATCGGCAATGGTGAATGTAAGTGTTTGATTTTGAGTGTTTGATTTGTTGTTTGAGTAAAGTATATGATTCCCAGATCGATTTCATGGTAATTCCAACGTTCAAATAAAAAGTGTGACAATCGTCTTAAAAATCGTAAAAATTCCTTTTCTGACTGTAATGTGAACCGACTGTCAATTTCAAAACCGAAGGTGGCCACGGATTATTTTTGAATCTTATTTACATTTATATGGGAAGATTATACTGTTCAAGAAAATAATCACAAAAACTTTTAACTAGCAAACCTCCGAAATTTTGCTGTTCATTCATAAACGAAGGAAAAACTATATGTCACTTGATATCTTACTTTGCAGATGTTGAATATGATTGATAGAATATCTTATAGACGTTGATATATCAATTTGCGCGAATATAAACATTGAATCTTAGGCATGAATCTTTCATAACTAATAAGTGTTAGTCACTTTAAAAATTATAATGATAGTCAGAATGAATGTAGGAAATATAATAAATTTTGCACAATAATATTCTTTGAATTTAATAGAAAGGAGAATGAAAAAGATCTATGATTCCCTTTTTTGAATTTCAAAAATTCGAAAAACATTTTGGTACTAGGGGTAGGATATTAATAATAATCTTTCAAAAGTTTTACTAGTTCCGTGAAAGCGAACCGCGATTGCAGTAGTGAAAAGCGAAATGTGAAAATATTCCAAAACAAGCGTTCAAACTTATAACTGCAAAATAGTTTACCAGTATCCTTCTTTTGACAAAAGAAATCAATGGTGGACCAGAGAGCAGATGAGAATATAGAATTTTTTTACCAGGCAAAGCTATTTAAAATAAATATGCAGTATGAGTCGCGTCTGTGCTATTTAAAATAAAGCGAAACAATAAGGTATCATAAGGAGATAGCCAGTAAGAGCTTAATTGAAAATTATATATGACTAGCGAACACGATGACAATTGCAGATGTTGAAATACTAAGGGAAGCAAGGGCCAGCCTATACAAGATATGAAGGTTTCAAATTTCCCAATTATATTCAGTTATATTCTTGATATTCGCTTAAAAAAATGAAGCAAGAGCCAAGTATAAATTAAAAATGTTGTTCTCAAAACTGCAATAAGAAACCGCAGTAGTGCTTCGAAGTATCATGGAGAAATCTAAGCATCATAAGAAGTGAGCTATTGACATCTTTTGCAGAACAGGAATCATACTTAAAACCAAAAGGGAAAGCGTACTGATAATATCCAAAAATGCGGAAAGAACATCTTTCAACGTCTTATCATAATTTTAATGAGGTTAGTTTCGAATATTGATTGGACCCTAAACAAACTCAAGGTTTTAATATTGTTTACGAAAAAACAAGTGTCATTAATGAAGACGGAGAACGCCGTAAAATTAGATAAAACTCACGAAGTGTTCTAATGCACCTCTTAAATGTGCAATCCGAGCAAGACTGCACACTTGATATATCAAGTGCATTGAATTCACCTCGCAGTTGTGAAAATCCCACCATGATTGCCCACCGAAAAAACAGAAAGAGAAATGCGGTGAGGAAAAGAAAGGGCGGTATAGAGGGCGCGACTGGTTAACCGTGCTGTTGGCGAAATAACTTGAAATTCCTTGCTTTTTTGGTGCCAGCGTTAATGGGTGTCAACAACGTGTTAAATTCGGTGACAGTTTGAAAAATCCTTCGCTGCTCACTGTCTGTAGAACATTTATTGTTTTTAAGATAAAATAGAAAGACAACTGGAAAACACTGCGCCAGCGGCTGAATATACGGTGTAGTAGAGTGCGTGAATGTTTTATGGTACTTACATGCAATTTTCTCTGTGTTTCTTCACCTCGTGTGCTTTAAAATTTTCTACTTCCTAAAGTTTCCCTCGTTCAAACCGTCGCTACCTGTTTAATAGGAATTCGAAAATGATTCCACGTTAAAAATTCCTACAATTTTTTTGCCTTACTTTTCTTATTGCCAACGGAGTTGACCCAATGAATAGATTGGTGTTGCAATTCATGTTATCCTACGATTGATTTTTGAGTAATTCGAATCAATTCGTAGGGTATAATATGATTTCTATATATAATTTCTAATTCCTTGTATAATATTGTTGCGCTTTTTCAGGTGGGCGACCCTTTTGCTTCGCAAATGTTCTTGCAAGTGAAACAAATACACACAAATTAATTTAAGATATATCCGATAATTTATTGAGCTGCTCCATTAAATTTCACAACGCTTCACTTAATTAGCTTAATTACACTTTCACCGATTTCACTATTACTTATTCACTTGAATTAATTGTCGCTTCCACTAAATCACTTTCACGTTTTAAATCCGCGTACAATTTTACTCACTATTGCAATATCACACTCATATGAACGCACACTGTCGTTCTGCGCTCAATAAAAAAGACTTCTCGTACGCCGCCTGCTGTAGTTGCTTAGATACACGATTCAACCAATCCGGAATCTTCTACGTGGATCATTCTCGAGTTTATGCGCTTAGTCATTTACACATGCATAATCGTACTCAATACACGCAATGTGTTTACGTCATGGCTATTTCCCCTTCGAGAATGATCCATGTATTTGTTATTGATACTTTTTTACAAATTGCATTTAGGGCGAAATGGATTGGGGCTGCTCAGAACTCAGAGCTTCTCCTGTCGATGCATGTTCTGTAGTTTGATACGCCATTAAGAATAATGGAATGTGTCGATTCCAACCTCTCTGATTTTCATCAGCCATCTTAGCCAAATGTTTATTTAGCGTGTCATTGAACCGTTCAAACAGTCCATCTGGCTGGGAGTGTCCGTGTCCTTCCTGGGGGGGTGTTTACTGTCCGTGTTTTCCGTGTTCCCAGCAGCTCACACATTTCGGTAAAAACTTGTGAATCGACGTTTCTGTCTTGGTTTGAATTTAGTTCACGGGGTACGCCATATCTGCTAACTCACTGTGAAACGATTTGCTCCGCTGCAATAGTTGCCTCCTGGTTAGGAATTAGGTATACTTCTGGCCACTTACTGAAGTAATCAGCCACAACGAGTAAATACCGATTTCCCCATTCAGAATCGGGTAAGGGTCCTGCGATATCCTGAGGGTCCTCCCGATGTTCCTTCATGCATCTCCTTCAGTACTTCTTTGACCTGACTTTTGGGAAGAACAATTTGCATCTTATGTGAAGTGCAGTCTGCCGGCTCCCATTTCCGTTTCAAAGTTCCATCTTCAACCTCAAGGAAGTTCCATTGAGCCCAATAGCTTTTCAACACGGTGTCGCGTGCTGATATATCCTTGCACTCAGGACGTCCGGTTGTCTTTCTCGATACCAACAATGGTCCAATTTCATGGGCTAGCTAAGCGCCCCGGAGCTCGCGCTGCGTCCAACCTTCGTCAACTTCTGCCGTTATTACAAGCACATCCACACCTTGTTCCTTTTGCGCGGATCTTCGGTATTCCCATGCACTCCTCCTTTCCGATGAACGATTTCGTAATTAAAGGACTGTAGCCTTTCGATCCATCTACCACCTTCCCTTTTTGGGTTTTTGAAATGAAGCAGCCATCTCAGGGAAGCATGATCCGTTCGAAGGCCGAATTCCTGTCCATATAGGTACTTGTGGAACTGCTTTGTCGCTTTAATTATAGCCAGAAGTTTTTTCCTGGTTTCGCAGTAGTTACTTTCACTCTTTGACAGAACTCGCCTGTAATATGAAATTACTCGCTCTTCACTATCAACCTGATGTGACAATACCGCCCCAATCTTATTGGTACTTGCGTCGGTTTCAACTAAGATTTGGGTTAGATTCATTTCCTGATTTGGGATATGATAGAACCGGCGATTCACAGAGCCTGTTCTTCAACATTTTGAAGGCCGTTTGACTATGCTCACTCCAGATGAAGGGGCGATTCTTTTCTGTGAGCTGATGGAGACACTTGACTATTTTTGCAAAGTCGTTGATGTATCGGCGATAATAGGTCGCCAGTCCAAGGAAACTTCGAAGTTATCGTTTATTATTATGTTTCGGCCAACTTCTCACAGCTTCTGTTTTCTCGGGGTCCGTTTTCACACCTTTTGCTGATACAAAATATCCACTGCGAAAAAAGTGCACTTCCTTGGACTTAGCTTCAAGTTAGCCCAGTGGCTCACAGCTTATTTCAACCAACACGTTTTCAAGTTTTTGAGAGGCTATAACTTTTAAACAAAAACACATGTAGACGAAAGTTAAACGTTGGTTAGTAGATCCATATTTTAAGTATAAAAAAAGAACATAATTTATTTTCATAAATAATTTTTTAGCAACTTGCATGCAAAAACCTCAAAATTGTTACGAAAATAATGTCACTGCTTATTTCAACCAGCTAACAATAACATCAGTTTTCTTGGAAATTTGATGTTTGCGAATGTTTAGCTCCAAAGTTGACCACAAATTTTCAATCGAATTAAGATCCGGTGATTGGACTGGAGGTTGTATTAGATGGGGGCATTTCAAAATGAGCCATGTCTGAACAATACCTGACTTGTGTTTGGGGTCGTTATCTTGGTAAAAGTAAAAATCTAACTCTATGCCAAATGTTCGGGCACTTTGTAGTAAATTTTCTTTTAATATATGTACGTACATTGTTTTGTCCGTGTTATCCTCTATGAACACCAAATTACCAACCCCGGCAGCCAACATACAACCCCAAACCATGACGCTTCCACCACCATGTTTCACGGTTGCCTTAAAATTCTTGTTTTCCAACTCTTTATTTGGTTTACGCCAGACATAGCTTTGTCCATCGGAGCCAAAAATACTAAATTTTGACTCATCCGAAAATAAAACCTTGCCCCAGAAGCTCATATCTTTATATAGATGCTGATTCGCGAAAGCGAAACGTCACTGCTGATTTTTTTTGGTAATGAAAGGTTTTTGCAAGCAACTCGGCCTTTAAAGTCGTACTTTCTTAAAACTCGGCGAATAGTTTCAGCACTACATGACTTACCCAACTCATGGTTAACGTCGATGGCCAATTTTGGTGCTGATAATTTTGGGTTTTCTTTAATTTTACGCACGATATAGCGCTCATCAGTTGGGTTGAAAATTTTGTTTGGTGCTTTTCTGCCTTTATCATGTACTCGATTCTCGTGTATGAAACGCGATATTATGCTCTGCACTGTCCCGTTGCTTAAATTTACCATTTCTGCTATTTTCCGCCGAGAATTGCAATTTTCAAAATTGTGGAGGACCAATTTACGCTACTCGATAGTGGTACGTCGTCCCATTATCAAAAAGATTTTTTTTCTCAAAAACGATTGATGAAATTGAACTCAAACTACTTTAAAAAATTACCGAAAAGATAGAGAAAAACGATAGGAGAAAAAACAACGCAATTTTATTCAATAAGCGATCTCTAATGCTCGATAAACACTGTGGTTGAAATAAGCTGTGCCGAAAATTATTGATGACAAATTATGTTTCCTTTCCTTACTACAGGAGAACAAATATTTTCCGAATTTGTCTTTCACTCCTTCAATTAATGTTTCTTTGTTTATAGTTCTGCTTTTCAAGTCCCTTGATACCTGCCTTTGTTTACAAGTTAAACCTTCTCAAAATCTGAAAACAGTGTTGGTTGAAATAAGCTGTGAGCCACTGTATGTTTGTCGAACGTCCTCCCTATGACATAGATGTCATTATAACAACAATGTAATGCAAAAGAACAGGTCGAAGGAGAACAGCTTAATACGTAAATGCATTGCGATTCGGAGTAACATCAATGCAATGCAAATACAAATGATTTTCCGCGTGAACTCGAGAATAATCTAAATAGAAGGTATGATAAGGTTCCAGATTGGCTGGATGGAAGTATATGAGAAATTTCAGCAGGCCGATATGATGGGTATTGATGAAAAAGTGAAAAGCGACAGTGCCCTTCAACAAAAATGCCGAATTTAATAGTGTTACATTGAAATCATATTGTCTGTGAGTGGAAGTTTTATTGATATTTAGAAGTGAATAACCGGGCAAAGGAAATAAAGAGGTAGATTGCCAGTGATTTAGTGAAGTGTTGTTTGAATTAAGTGAAGTGTTAGTGAAATTTATTGAAGTGTGTTCAATAAGATTAAAAGACAATTTTGGTTAACATAGAATTTGCGTTTCATTTGCAAGAAATTTAGAGTTTAAGTTAAACCTAGATAAGCGCAACAATACAATAAACTACATTTGTAACCATAATCATAACAGACCAGAACTAAGATATACATTTTCTTTACTTAAAATCTGATCAGCAATTCCAATCCTTTTTTTATTATTTTTCCATGTTTATACCTAGGTACTCCTCGGGAACTATATTAATGACGATTTATGGCCCTTCGGATCGTTTCTTTATTCATTTGGTTTTTAAACGTTGCTGCTTTTACCGTTGAACAAATTTTTTGTTATTTTTGAGTCATAAATAAAATTTTGCATTCCTTATGACTGGTTAATTTTTGATGTCATACACTCCTAGTTTTATTTTCTAAATTATCTCATTTTTCAATTCTTCGTTTAACATTTCTTACAATGAATCTCCTTCTTCCAACTAGTTAACTGATTTCACTGTATAATTTTTGTTTATTTATGTAGTTTTAGATTTAACTCCCTTTAAGTTATGTTAGTTTCCCTTCTTTTACTTTCCATTTTCAGTACTTCCACACTTTAAATTATTATTTATTCGAACAATCACACAATCGACTTGAAAACTCATTGCAAGTAAAGCCGAACTTCTCCACCTCAGACGTTTCTTCATTTCATATAACAAATCCTTTTGTCCATCACTGATTTGTGAAGCATTTCGTCCCAGCGTATTCAACTTCTTAGAAGAGTCATAACTTACATATTTTCCTCATCGAATGTCGTTACTTTTGAATACAGTCCCTATTTCAACATCCTGATTTTACAGGAAGATTCAGTTAGTACAGAAGTTAGATATTTCACGCATGGGGCAGTTTTTTTATCAAAACAGATATCTTGTACGTTATAGCTATGTGTTTGGTAGTATGACATAAAGTTGTAATATATGAAAGACCAAGATCGTATCCTTGCAGACATTTTTTAACGCTAAGAGAAGCAGGGAAAATAAATGTACTCAAAACAAAAAAAAAATAAAATCCAAATAACTTCAATCAAGACAATGCAAACTTCGACTCCCATCATCAAATGCAAATTTCGTCTAACAGTTTTTTCCGGAAATCATAAATTCAAAACGGTACGATAATAATAAGGATAATAATTTTTCCCTGCAGAGGACTTGATTGTAGTTTTTTCACTGAATTTCACACCAAAGCCGCAAAATCATTATATTTTTTGAGAGCTCATATAGCAGAGTTTGTGTGTGAAAAAGTCAATTGATTGTACGCAGTCGTTTTTGGTTATTGACTTTATAAATGTGAAGAGCAATAAGCACAATTTTCGTCATATTTCACTCTTTTACTATGGAAAAGATAAAAATGCTGTTCATGCTAGAAAGAAATGTGTATGGAGAAGATGTGTTGTGAGTACGCCAGTGCCAGAACTGGTTTACAAAATTTCGATCCGTCAATTTTGATGTCGAAGATTCACTACGTTCTAAATGGCAGGTTAAAGCTGTTAAAGCCACGATAAAGGCTTTAGTTGATGCGAACCGGAGAATAACAACACGTGAGATCGGTGGTACGTTAAGTTTCGCCATGTTCTCACGGAGAAAAAATTGTGTAATTGCGTTGAGGCTTGTGATTCGCTTCCCAAATGTCATAAAAAATAAAAAGATGAACCAGCTCAAAGTATTTCCAAAGCCGGTATCCATAGAAAAAGGTGATGCTGTCTGTTTTGTGGGATTTAAAGGAATTGTTTTTTTTTTTTGAGCTTTTAGCGGATAACACAACAATAAATTATGAAGTCTTTTGTCATCCGCTGGACAAACCGAATGCTGCACATGCACCAGAACTAATCAAAAGAAAAGATGTAGTGTTCTACCAAGATAATGCGAGACCTCAAACAAGCTTGGTCACTCGTCAAAAACTTTTGCAGCTTGAATGGGAAAAAATGCCACACCCACAATATTTTCCAGATCTGGCACCTTCGGATTATTGTTTGTTCTGTGCATTAAAATTTTTTTTTGACGGTAAAACCTTCACTTCAAATGAGGAGATCAAAAATCACCTCAATCAGTTTTTTGCCAGTAAAGACAAAAAATGTTATGACCGTGGAATCATGCTACTACCAGAAAGACGGCAAAAGGTATCGAAGGAGAATGGCTGATATATAATTTAACAAAATATTTGTTGATTATACGAAAATTGCCTTCATTTTCACAAAAAACCGTTTCTGAACAACCCAATAGTAGTAAAACAAACTAGTGGTAAAACACCGTGGATTGTAAAATCTATAATATTTGAAACGTTAAAATATATAACCATTTAAGAGTTAAAATATTTGACTATCATAAATATATCAATAACGAATGATTTCATTTGTAAAGGCAAAGAGTGAATCTTACTAGTCCACAGAAAACGAAAATACAATAATAAATTTTCTCGAGCAGAGATTAAACTGTGAAAAAGATAGAGTACACAGTGAAATAAACCACAATGAGTATTGTATCTTAGTATAAATTTTGATAAATTTGTTGGGACCAAACTGAAATATTAAAGAAAATCTTAAAAGAAATCAATTCTGGGGACTGATTCTTGAAAATAATAAGAAAGTATCAGGAGAAGGTAAAAGACAATTCAAGAGCAAAAGCTAATTTGTAAGGCAAATTTATTTTTCAAAGTAAAAATAATATAAGCTGTTATTTTTGAAAGTGGTATAGGTCCACTTTTTAAACAATACGTTAACTCTGATTTAAGTAATAGAAAGACATCTTCTCTCCATATTTATAAACACATACATTCGATGGTGAACGATTATTCTAAAATGCTCAGGCTCGTTGTAAGAAGTGCGACGGCTTGCATCACTTCATACATTGCAAGAAAACTATTGAAGAAAAACCAAAACGGGTGAACTGCGGCATAGAACAACCCTTAGCACGGAGCGAGCAAGAACATCAAGATGACGTTTCACAGAGCACAAAACAAAGAGCCCACTGTACAAAACAATCAGCCTACACATAAAACAACACTGATCTTCAACACTCCACAACCCAAAACAACCAAGCACAAAACCGCAAACAATCATTCACACCTCCAGACATGGGACAATTTTTTGCCAGCATGCAAACACAGTTTCAATTGATGTTGGAAGATATGATGGCAAAAATGGTTCAGGGCATATTTACAGCACAACTTACCGAGCTTAAAAATAAATGAACCAGTTGAATAACGTCTATCTACTCATGTGGAATGCTAATTCCTTGCCTTAACGAATTGGAGAGTTTAGTCAATGTATTCTCGACAAAAATTTGAAATTATCCTCATCCAAGAAACCTTCTTGAAGCCCGGAATGCGTCTCCACTTCCCTAACTACAATCTGTACAGAAATAACATAAGGAGAAGCTTGAGACATCTCCTGATTCATAAACCACAGTTTGACACAAGAGAAGCAACAGGAATCGAAGCACAGGCCGATGCTTTTGAGTTTTTCGCTACGTTGGACAAAAATTTGAAATTATCCTCATCCAAGAAACCTTCTTGAAGCCCGGAATGCGTCTCCACTTCCCTAACTACAATCTGTACAGAAATAACATAAGGAGAAGCTTGAGACATCTCCTGATTCATAAACCACAGTTTAACACAAGAGAAGCAACAGGAATCAAAGCACAGGCCGATGCTTTTGAGTTTTTCGCTACGTTGGCCTACAATACACCAAAAGTACGCACTTCGAACAAGATTTACGCACCTTATTTGAGATAGAAGGGCCACTTCTGGTCAATGGAGACCTCGATGCCTATCATAGGCAACGGAGTGTTCTGAGAAGTAATCAAGCTGGGACTGACAGATTCATTACAAACAAGAACATAGGCCTGCACCTACCTGATGAGCCAACGCGTTTTGATCAGGTACGTGGAAATATCCTTGACTTTGCAATTTCCCAAGAATTCCAGGCAAATATTCGAATATATACCCTCAACGAGCACTCCTCAGATCATCAACCGGTACACTTCCTAATAGAGGACGTCTATATAGATGAACATATAAGTTGCAGAAAGAAAACTGACTCCCGCGAGAAATTAAAATGAAAATAAGGAGGAAGAATCAATATCGGAGAAGAACCAGGAGTAAAGATGTACCAAGGTCACGTAAGAAAGCTAGCCGGTTTACAACGCCAAGGAAAACGTGACCGAAATAAAGAATGGGAAAGTTTCTGGTAGAACCTGAAACCTGGTGAGATCCTCCTGGAGGATGTCCAAATGCTTCCGAACAAGGAATAAGGTAACTGTGCCACCAATATGTGGTCCAAACCATTCAACATGAGAAACCGAACAGCAGAAGCCTTTTCAGATACGTTGGAGCTTCCATTCTGCGAAAATACCGCCTGGGATGATGATCTTGACGAAGAAGATATAATATTCAATAAAGTCAGAGAGCTTCTAGAAAATATACCACATGCGGAAGAGGTAACACAACCACTTAACACACAGGAAACGAAAGACTTAACACTAAGATTTGACAAACGGAAAGTACCAGGGCCCGACGCAGTGACGAGCACAATGCAGAAGTGGCATCCAGACAGACATAATCAACACAATTTTCCGTTTGCGGAGGTTCCTTACGGCTAGGAAATCGGCTATCATAACATTAATACCTAAGCCCGAAAAAACCATGCCTTCTTCCAAAACTGGAGTTTTGTACCCATAAGTCTGTTTTTGTCAATCTCCAAAGTAGCCGAAAAGCCATTACTGACTAGATTAAATAAAGTGATAGTCGAAAAACGCATAATACTAGACGAATAATATGTTTTTAGTGCAGCACACTCACCTGAACTCAAACTAGTAAGTGGTGACCCAGCACATCAGAAACGGATTTAACCGCAGGAAGTCAACAAGCCTAGTTATACTTGCCATAGCAAGAGCCTGCGACAAAGTCTGCCATGCAAGACTCATCTCAAAATGTATGAATTCTCTATCCACTTACCATACATTCAACTTATACACTCCATCCTAAGAGGTAGATTTTTTCGAGTAAAGGTCTAAGATCATCTCTCGAGCCTGCGAACGATTCAAGCTAGAGCTCTACAAGGATCACCCATTACACCAATATTGTACAATCTGTACACCGCAACCGTACCAAATAGTGTTCAAGTGTGATTATATCCGGACGAAACCTGCATATATTATACCTCAAGACTGGCAGAAGTCATCGCTTCAAAACTGCAATACTCAATTGAAATAATACAAGAATGCTTCCGTAAATGGAAAATTAATACAAATAAGAACAAGACCCAAGCAATATTCTTCACAATGCGTGAAGCACAACAATCAAATACTGTACATGTACATGGACGTAACACATTACCATGGAACAGAGCAGCTAAATACTTAGGATTTATACTGGACGACAGGATGCCTTGGAAAGCCCACATACACAGAAAACTATCCCATTGCATAGGTATACTCTCCTCACTGCACCTTCTCCTCGTATATGGTGGATAAAATTTAATAAAACAAGCTCCTCATTTATAAACAGCTTATCAAACCAATACTATTATACGGCAATACCGCTCTTTGTCAAACAGTGAAAACATACAAAAAAGTGCTCTAATCCCTGCAAAATAGAGCCTTACGGTGGATTTGCCGAGTTCCATGGTATGTTCGGAACACGAATATACACAAAGACTTACGCATTAATACAGTCGGAAAATACAAACGAGACAGAGCACTAAAATTATTTGAAAGAATAGACGAGATTCCGAAGAGAACAATGAAAATCCTCAAAACCCAAGATGATCTCAATAATAGTAAATATCCAAGCCTCAGATCAATCACGAATTACTGAACCCACTGAAGCATTGTTTTAGATTGTGGTGAGTGTTTAACACTCACAGAAAGAAATTGAGCAAGAATGCTTAATTGCACGAGCTCCCCGTGACCCATACTCCAAGATTGTTATAAAGTAATCAAAAGAATTTTGTCTATATAATGTTATCACAAATTTTTTTTTAAAGTGGAATAAGTCCATTCGTAATTAAAGCAATTTTCCTTTTTCTTTAGAATCGCCTACAAGCACAACAGCAAGATAACGGTATTATTCCTCTGATGAAATTGCAAGATTCCAAGATGTCAATGCCTATCATAAAAACGATAAAATGTCAATTTGGTCAGATAGTGACGATGGTAAGTAAGAGTGGCAAAATTCTGCGCAGGAGCAGTGGATGTTTTTTATTGCGGAAATAAGATTTATGAATATCAGAAAAATAAAACAAATTGATGAATTGTATCAGGAAAGAAGTTTAAGCAATAGTGATTCAAGATCGCAACAAAATAAGAAGATGATTAGAATTTCGGAATTTAGTGATTAAACGACTGACGAAGATGACTTTACTTATTTTTGATCCAAAAATACTTAAAATAATGACCACCAGACTGGAAAAAGTAAAAGAATTAAAGTCGAATAGTTTCACACAAAAATTGACAACATTATTACTGGTAATAAATTCGAAAATAAGAATTGTAAATGTAAGAATGTGTGCAAGAATCGTATTACAGAGACTGATCGGTTATCTCTTTTTAATTGTTTTGGTGAATGCGGGATTTTAACAAACAAAACACAATCTGGTGTACATTTACTCAACGTACGTCATAAAAAAGAAGACGAAAATTCAAATAATATACTTTGTAAATATTATTGGTAGGAAAGCATTGCGGTTGTAAATGTTCTTCAAGAAACAATTAAGGCATAATACAAGGGGCTCTCAAGGCAAAGTTAAAAGGAAAAGACTTACGCGCAAAAATTAAAGGATCTTGCGGAATGGCTGATGAAAAACTAGTAGATGCCATAATAAATCATATAAAAACTGTGCAGGATATGGAAGCCATAAGACGCTTTCAAATGATCCAAACAGAAAATACCTGAATTCTGATTAAACTTAAGAAAAATGTACAACTTTTATGTTGCGAATACAACACTTCTCATGTAGCAAATATATAGGAACATTTTTAAGAATAATTTTAATTTAAGTTTTCACCACCCACATAAAGATAAATGTCAAAAATGCGGCTTTCTATATGTGAAAATCGAAGGTACCAAAGAACTTAATGAAACCCGCATCGTTTTAGAAGAACATAGCACTGCACAAATTCACGCAATGTAGAACTGCTTAGAAAAGCTTTAGAAGATACAGATACATGTTTTACACATTTCTTTGATCTTGAAGAGGACCTTCCAATTCCCACACTCTCAGTTTCTGTTGCATACTTTAAGTGAAAGATGTATGCACAAAATGAAGGCTTTCAAAATACTCATAACAGCCCTAATATAAAATCATGGGAGGAAACTATAGCATTAAGAGATGCGTAAGAAATAGCATATTGGTATCTGAAACATATTCAGCATGTTACAAGCCAAGACCACATTATAGCATTCAATGACATGTGAACCGAACAAAGTCGAAATATTAAGCTCGCACTGATGTGGTTAAGGATTGTTCAATCGGCTGATAATAGCATAAATGTTATTGACCATAAATTGTTATTATCCGGCCATTTATTTTTTCCAAACCACAGAGATTTTGGAGTTGTGAAAACAGCATTACAGAAAAAGGATCAATTATGCCCTGCTGAAGACTAATGCAATAAACCTTGCCAAAAAAAGCTACATTTTGTATGAAATTAAAAAAGGAAAGTTTGTTTCGATCAAATCTTCAGAAGAGGAAATACTAATCAGCAATAAAATACGAACGGAAAAATTGTACACTGCAAAAAAAGTGGCCGGATTAGGTTTATAAGGGATGAAATACCGCACATATTTTTTTAACAAAGCCAGTATGGAAGAAAATCCTCCATTTAAAGCAATGTGATTTGGAAAACAAGGAAGATCTAAAAACCTCATTAAAATTACTATGATGGCACTACATTAAATTCCGAAACGCATAACAAGAGAAAAATACAACGATATGATAATATTTATAATTATAAACAAATTCTTAGATAATATTTATAATATTTATTTATTTAATATAAAGCTTATTTTATTTTTAGTTATCTTGGCAAAGTAACTTACATTTCATTTAAATCGGCTTTTTAAGATAACTGAATTTGATATGCAATAAACTTGGTGATTTATGTGTTTGAATGTCTTATTTTCAGTTATAATTTTTTACATTAAAAAATCCATTTAAATGAAGTTAATGTCAATACAAATCTAGGCTTAAATTTCCTCTTGATTTTATCTCTTTTAATATATTATTTTTGTAACTGGTGGGAGTCCGATTGGAGCTAAAAAAAGTTAATTTTTTAAATATTTTAAAAGATTATTATTTCATGACAAAGTTTAAAAGATGTATATTGTTGAAAACACCACTCGAGTCAATGAACGTTTGCCAATATTTTAATATTAATTCAAAAACAAACCCTTAAATCTCTCAATACATGAAAAATGGATTTACACCACTTTCAAAAATAACAAATTTGTCAAACTTCTTCTTTTGGTTGGGGGGGTTGAAGGCAAAATTTACGACCGGAGTGTGGGACTCCTAGGAGCGCATGTAACCAGACTACCCAAAAAACACCCCACCCCCCTGTCAAGAGACCCTAGCCTGGCACTGTTTGACACATTCATTCGAGCTAGGCCTCTTTTTACTTCGCCCTCGATTGCCATCAGCGTAGAGTAATCTCCCCTTTTTTCTCTGTAAGTATTGCCCGGGAGTCATGTGCCACACAGGTCCATTTGTCGAAAGTATTCAGCATTTCTTCGATCAGATTGTCTGGAGAAAGCTTTCTCATTACCTCCCACAAGTCCTTCCGCATCCTGCTTCACCTTCTACAGTTGAAGAAGGTGTGACATGCGTCGTTTCTTTCCCATGGGTAGAAAATGCAGTCTGGGGACCGTGACTTACTAATCTTGTGCAGGTAAGACTGAAAATACCCTTGGCCACTTAGAAGCTGGGTAAGGTAGTAATGAGTCTCATCATGCCTTCGATTTAGCAACGATCCCACGTCCCCTATGAGGCGGAAAGTCCAGCAGCCGTTAGAGTCGCCTTCCCAAGACTGCTGCCAGTCAATTATTTTGCGCTGCCTCTCCTCTCGGCTGACAGCATATCGATGGGTATCACTTCTTCGATTATCAACACCGCCGAGTCATAGATAGTGCGGTATGTAGACGCAATCCGCAAAGCTCCTCGTCTCTGTACCTGCGCCAAGCGCTTTCGGTACAGCTCCTTACTGAGAGCTCCGGCCCTAACCTCAGAGCCATACAGTAGCACTGACTGTGCAGCACTCATAAGGAATCGGCGTTTGCTCGGTGTGGGCCCACTGATGTTGCATATGAGTCGACTTAGAGAAAAAAAGGCCAATCGCGGCCTTTTCCGCAGTTGCCCTGATCTGTTCCGAAAAGTTCATTTTCGAATCGATCAGTAGTCCCAAATACTTTATCGCAAGTTTTGACTCGACAGTCGCATCTCCGATCTGCATAGGAATTACCGTGGGAATTCTTTTCTTCGTGATAATGACCACCATCCAGTGCCAGACTGAAGTGATCATCCATTCACTCACTCGACACATTAGCATTCCCAGTCTGTGCTGTGCATGTTCGACTGTGCGTCCGGCGACCAGTGCTGCTACATCATTCGCATAGGCGACCAAGCACGACTCATCTGGCAACTCAAGCCTCAATAGCCCGTCATATGAGCCATTCCACAAGTCTGGTCCCAGTATGGAGCCCTGCGCTACACCAGACTAGACACCAGACAGAAGAATATCCACCCATCTGGCGGAGTTGAAGGCATTCCTGATGTCAACCGTCACTAGGAGAATAACTCGTTTGGAATCATTTTTGTGCGCTTCGGCTCGACGAATTGCTGTCATGATGGCATTGGAAGTGGATCGCCCTGTTCTAAAGCCAGACTGTTGAGGAGACAGGTCCCCTACACCACAAATTGCGTAAGTGAGTTTTCCCTTGATGAGCTTTTTCCCTTGATGAGAACACTTTCGCGGCTGTGTCCAATATAGAAAGCGGGCGGTATGCGGAAGGCAGCTCGGGGTCCCCTTTCCCCTTGCTGATCAATACGAGCCTCGCCACCTTCCAGCGAGATGGAAATAGTTTGAACACATTGAGCAGCAAGTCAGGGGAAACGTGGAAGACAATTTGTAGCACCTCGGTTGGAATGCGATCTGGCCCTGCTGACTTTCGAACTTTCATAGAAAAACCGCATCCTCCAGCTGGTTCTTTGTGAGCAATGGTCATACCACTGAATCGACCTTGTGGACAGCATCAACACAGACGGGATGAGTTCGGAACAGTGCATGCACTATCCTGTCCATCTTGTCTCCTTGAAGTAAACAAGGCTTCCGTGAGGTACCGAGCTTGCGCCACACTGCTTTAAAGCCGAGCCCCCATGGATCCCTTTTCACGTTGTCCACAAGTTCTCGCCAGCAGCGCGCCTTGCTCTTGTTGATGAGTCTTCGAAGTTCTTTCCTCACGGAACTGTATGCTGCTGTCCTATTCGATGCTTCCTCTACGCTTCTCGAGCGCTGAGCTGCACGTCGAAGTCTGTGACACTCGCCTCGTTTGTCTGCGATATCTTTTGACCACACCTGCATAGCAGGCCTGTCGTGTCGAGGCCTCCGTCGAGTCATAGATGAGCTACAGGCAGAAGTGATGAGGCTCATCGTTGACTCCACCATTCCCGCGACTGAAGCCCTTCCCCTCCCCGAAGGGCTCCCCGATCTCGTTTCGCCTTTCAGAATCACATTGGCAAAAGTTTCCGCGTCCATTTTCCCGATATTCCACCCGAGAGTGAAACATCGTTAAGACGAACGAGAAAACGTATCGCTTATCTCGAACGCGATGAATTGGTGGTCACTCGCTGAATACTCACCAGTTTAGCGTTGTCGCACCGAGGGACTCCGAGGAGAATGTCACATCTGGGATTGTTCCTTCGCAGCCTCAGCGCCGGAAGGTAGGTACATTACCGGTATTCAATACCACCAACCTGATCCTTGTCGACATGTCCAGAATGCGTTGCTCTCTGGAATCGGTTTGAGACATGCCCCACTCAAAGGCTTTGCGTTGAAGTCTCTTGCTACGAGCATTTTGCCATCTATATTCAGGACAACATACTCTAGCGCGTCGAGTCTAGTTTGAAGAGATGGCATTGACTCATTCGGTGTCAAGTATACGCTGAAAAACTGTTACGTATTCCGAGGTGTAGACGACATTCAACCAACAAAAAAAAAATATATATATATATATATATATATACATATATATAATGAATAAATAAATAAAATAATAATTAATTGGTTAAGTTTTTTGTATGTACCCATATGTTTAAGTGAAAAGAAAATAATACGAGATGAAATAGAAGTAAAAATAAATGTTACGTATTCCAAGGTGTAGGCGACATTCAACAAGCAAAAAAAATATATATACATAAGTAAGAATAAAATTAAAATAGAAATATTTATAGTTAGGTTTAAGGTAGTTACTAAGTTAAATAATATAGATAGCAAACAACAAACAAAATAAATAAAAAAAGTCTCAGTAAAATTAAATGTCAAAGAAAAAAAATGTCTCAAAAAAAAAAAAATGTCAGTCGCAAAAAAAAAAAAATTCTTGGAAGAAATTCGCGACAAATTTTCTATGGATTTGATTCACTAGGTTGTTGTGTACGTATCAGTATAAATAGTATAGAAATTGTAAGGTACAGATATTCAAATAACCAATTCAAGTAATAAAGTATCGAGATAAAGAACCAATTCAAGTTATTGAAGTATCGAGGAAGACAATTATAGTATCGAGTATCGAGACGAATAACCAATTCAAGTATCAATTCAAGTAATAAAGTATCGAGATAAATAATCAATTCAAGTAATAAAGTATCGAGATAAAGAACCAATTCAAGTAATAGAAGTATCGAAGAAGACAATTATAGTATCGAGACGAATAACCAATACAGGAATCAATCATAGTATCGAGACAGATAACGAATAGCAGAATCAATTCAATATCGAGTAAAGTATAGAGACATACAACCAATAGAGGACACACTATCAATAGAGGAAGTATTAATAAAGTAACAATTGAAATATAAATCGGAGTTTAATTACAAGTACCGGCCAATAGAGGGAGTTCGATCCAAGGTAGCTTAGCGGAACCGGGGAATTGTGAAACCAGCTGAGGTACAGAGTGGTGCTAAAGGAAGCAAGATCCAAGGAAGCGCTGCAGAACAGGTGAATCCTGAAACCAGTTACGGTGCAGATTGTGCTACAGGAAGCACGATCCGAGGAAGCCAGTTAAGGTGCAGATTCGTACTACAGGAAGCACGATTAGAGGCAGCGCAGCAGAACAACTGAAGTCCCGAAACCAGCTGAAGTGGAGGTTCGTGCTACAGGAAGCACGATTAGAATCAGCTCAGCACAATTCAGTGTCCAGAATTAGCACAGCACAATTCATAGGTATCCAGAGTCTGCGCAACACAATTGACAGGTTATCGGAATCAGCGCAGCACAATTCACAGGTGCACAATTCTCAATTAACATCTTTCAATATTGATCCATTTAGTTTTAAACTAACATGAAGGAGTAAGGTTTTTTCTCTGTGTGTGTGTGTGTGACATGGAAGGATCAGGGCTTGAATAATGTCCTAACCCCCACGCCCACGCGGTGAGCTAGTCGGTTTAAAGTAACTTTCTTCGGTTGCCATTATGCGGCATTTGTATTTTCAAATAATCTTGTCTCTTCAAACTTGTTCCTTTCTTTCGCTGCAGGTGCGACCGATCGGTTGCCCCCGATTGTTATTTATTCATTTATAATTATATATTTTATATTTTTTTTTGAAAATACATAACAAAACGTTATACCCGGGCACCGAATCCAGACAAAGCCATCTCCTTGGCCATGACTCTGGATCTTGAGTTGCATGCTGCCCCGAACCCAAACGGCAGCAGTATGGGAGTCATCGGAGAACCAGGCTGGTGAAATTTCGTTTCGATGTTGTTCGCTCTGCAGCAGTAGATCAGCCCTTTTTTCTCTGGCAAACTGCTCTAACAAATCTTGTGCATTGATGCAACGGTGCAAGTTAATTTGAAGGGCCCTGATCATCACCCTAGAGCTGCTTTTGCTTTTGCTGGTGCCTCTCTAAAGATTGGGCACCCACCTGTACCTGCAAAGTGAGAGTGCTCTGTTGGTTGAGAGTTAAGATGATCACATAAAAACAGCGCGGACTCTCAGTGCACTATTTTTTATCTTATGCCCAGACACTCCACACTTAAAGCAAAGCATACTACGGTCAGGGCCCTTGCAATTTGAAATGGTTTGCCCGTATCCAAGGTACTTGTAGCATCGAACTTCGACGGCTCGAAGGCGAATTCTTCACACCACCCAGCCGATTTTTAGTTTTCTTTAGGCCAGGAGTTGTGCTTCTTCTTCCTCCGTTACGTCGAGTATGGCCATCCTTTGCCCTCGGCGATTCTCTGGAGAAAGCTTTCCTTTCACTAAATTTATTCCAGAGAACTCCTTTTGAATATCTTTGTCAACCTCAGCCGGGTCAGCGATGCAGTCCAGGTCCCTTACTTCCAATGAAGCCCTTGGTTCAAAGGTAGAGACGGTGGCTTCTGCCCAAAGGACGTCTTTTATTTTAAAGCGGAGTATCGATTTATCCGAGAAGTCCACTCCAAATTCGACGATTAGCCCTCCGGACCTCGTCGATCGTAGTGTTTTAATAATCGTCCCTGTTTCCTCCGGCTTGACATCCTTGCGGATATCGCGTAGAACGTCAGAGTAGCTCCTTCCGTCAGTGGCCTTCACAAGAATGGCGTCAGGACTCTTCGCTTTTTTCTTGCTGGTTTGTCCACGGTATTTGTCACGGTTTGAGCAGGCACTGTTTGCTGGCTAAGTCTCTGTTTACGTTTTGCGGCTTTTTTGCAGCCTTAGATATCACAAGTTGGAAGGCGCCGTTTCTTTGTGGCGTTTCTTTTTGTGGCTCAGCGTTCTCCTTACGCCTTTTCTCCTGTTCGCTCTCAAGAGGGCTAGCAACAATCCTTTTGATACTGGGAAGAAGGTTGGGTGACTTTAACGTACACCGTTTGGTCTGGATGTTCTTTTTCCAGCTTCTTCCAGAGCCTCCTGTAGTGGCCGACTCGATCCAAGTGGTCCTCGAGATCAAACACTCCACTTTTTACATGCTTACTGATAGTATTTTGATTTATTCACGCTCCTCGCATACGTTTGAGGATCGCATAGCATTTTTTAACCAAGCCTCATTAACCATCAGGTCTTTTTCGTCGACTTTCTCCTCCAAGAGCTGAGGTTCTATGATGTTAGTTCCTCCTACTGAGGTCAACTCAACAATAGTAACCTTAGGAGTAAGGCCGTAAGCTTCCGGAGCTACATTAACTACTGGCCCATCACCGTTCTTTCCGCTTGGAGCTGGATGAGACCGTGGTGGTGAACGCAACGTTTTTCCACTACGGACGAATGTGCCAAGATAATCGTTTTGGTTGTGAGAATTCTGTCCATCGGCTCGTTTGTTCGTGTCGTCTGCATTATTCTGTTTGTTCTGTTTGTTGTTGTTGTTTTGAATCATTTTTTTCTTAAGGGTCCCCCCTCAGAGCTGCTATCTCCGCTCTGGTGTGTAGTCGCCGTAATGATGCCATGGTTATCTATGCAAGCAGGGAGGCCATGCGATGGTCGGCACCGGCCCTTATGGGGTCAGGTGCTCAGAGCCAGATCAGCGCTAATCGAGAGTACGACTCAACCGAACCTACACCACCAATTCAATCACCATTAATAAATAGATTTGTTAATGTTTACGATATATGTACAGTAATAAAACTGCATAAAAAACCAAATAAGCCATTATTCGAATTTACCCAGACATCCAAATATCCAAAAATATAATCCACATAAGTTTATTTTTCATCTGCGTTTTAGCCATGACAACAAGTATAGTCAAATTCATCAAAATTTTCAGCAAATATGGCACAGCGAATACAGATACTGAAAGAATTCATGAAACAAAATAAGTAAAAATGAGAAAAGGATAATGGGATGACAAAAGAATAAACAAAGAAATGTAAATTGATATTTTCAATTAAGCAGATGTTCAATATTATTCATAGAATATCATATCGACTATCGATGGCCTCAATTTCATTTACGGTTAATTAAGTAATCTTCTGGAAATATAAGCGTTTTATTTTATGGATTCCAAGGAAATAAAAACTGTAAAATACCTACATTTGTTATTCCTATGCAGATTTACATCAAATATTATTAATATTACACGAGAAATTTAATTTATAGTTGTATTCTATTTAAAGTAAATAACGAACGTGAAAAGGTCACAAATCCTAGAATCAAAAACAGAGTACGTAACATAGTATTTGTGACAGACATTAAATTCTAAGATTACCGATCAAATGAAAATATTTATGTGCTTTTTAATTCAAATTCATAATTTGTCAATATTCGCAGTTGCCAGCAACACACACTCGTCCTATGGAAAATTATTATAAACATATATAAACAGTTTTTTAAAATAACCTGTGCAGCAGAGTTTCCCTGTATTGTGGGGATACAAAAATTGTCACCATATGTTTTAAGCAAAAAATCAATTATAGAAAAATCAAATTATTCATGTTTACAAATCGGGTGATATTATAAGTAAATATGAAAATGAAGCACTTCACCTTAGAAAGATATTCCTACCAGAATGGTTAACGTAGAACCCGTGCAACGTAATGTCAACTTTTTTTGTATTATTCTCGTAGTTAAGAGCTACTTTGAGCCTAAAGTAATGGATATAATCCTAGAATAAAAAATGAATAGCCATCATGTTACACAGGTTGCCAGTTAATGATAGGTGAAAGAATCGGTAAATTAAGGGAGCGAATTTCAAACAAAAAATAATCGATATTTGAAACAGAGAAAAGAAGAACTATCAGGACCTATAAGCCTGGAATGGATATAAGTCTAGAATGGATATAAGCCTGTAAATAAATCCACAATCGAGATCATAAATGGATTACACACGTTATGGGCAAAGTGAAACTATTAATTTATTTTCTTCAGTAGGGTCGGAGTTTTCATAAGAATTAAAAAAAATCATTGAAGTATTCATAGTATAAGCATAGATAATCCAACTTTTATTTTTAAAAGTGAACAATTTTCTAAATTGCTTTAATAAGTCGTCAACAAAGATTGCAGGAAAATGTATCATGCTTGCCTTTGCTTCTCAACAACTGTAGTATTCCAAAATGTTTTCAAACCAAAATCATCTTTTAATTCAATGAAAGTTGCCACAAAGGACAGATTTCTGAAACTAGAACATGGACACTACTTTTAAAACGAAAGCTTGACGAGAATGTCCGTTCTTGTCAGCCTTGATACCATACCATATCATACAAGTGGCCAAAAGAGGAGTTTTTTAAATTGAAGTGTTATCGACTGTTAGAACTAGGCGATAACAACTCATTGGCTTTCAATGCACCAAAATATTCATGGATGCATGTTATATCTTCGTATATGAATACTGAGATCTTGCTGAGATCTTGAAGCTTGTTACGGTATAGTTTCGCAATCCTCGGGGGAGCTTCCTTCACGGAATCGATAAGCCAAGGAGAGAAGCCCGTAGGTGTTGAGACCATAACCGTGTAAGAAGGATAAAATCAGACATTAACTTTTGAATTTAGAATTAATTATAGATTAGTATTATTATTATAGTAGGGTATAAGTTTAGAATTACAAATTAAAGATAGTAAACAAGTATTATAAATTAAGTGTTGTATTAGATAATTATCATAAATTAAGTATAGCTGCAGATATTAACCTTTGAATTTAGAATTAATTATGGATTAGTATTATTATTATAGTAGAGTATAAGATTAGTATTACAAATTAAAGATAGTAGATAGTATTATAAATTAAGTGTTGTAGACACTTGTTGTAGACATTCACCTTAGAATTGAGAATCATCGCCGATATTGGAGGCCGGCGAGCAGTGGCGAACTCGAGCCAGTTCCGCGACTCAAACCAAACCAACACTTGTTAGCGGTCAAGGGTCAAGGTGATGAGATCTGGTGCGGTTGAGAAAACTCACCACACGGCAAATACTGCGGTTAATCAAGAGAGGTTCGAGACTTCGATAGGTCATTGTTCGAAGGGTGAACGGCCGCAGCGGGAGGACCAGCAACCCGCTAGATGGTTAGTTTAAAAGGGAGCGAAACAGAACAATGGGCTTCTTTTCCTTTTTAGTAGATTGTGATTAGTGTACGAACAGTGAACGCGTTAGGCTGCATCGCCGTGTGCAGGATCCGTTCCGTATCTTTGGTGAATCTTTGATTAAATTGAGACGAGAGGTTTAGTGTACGGACAGGTCTCGCAAGTAACGGGTGAACGGTTTGAAGACCGTTTTGTTGAGTTCAAGGAACGGGCTGTGTGTGGAGAATCGAAGATCATGGAAGCGGAGGCAACGCATTAGTTAAGTAATAGAATATAAGCCGTAGGATTGTTTGTTACCATTTAGGTCTTAGATAGTCATAAGGAAGTACAAAACAAGAAAAATTAAAATAAATAAAAAGAAAAAAATAATAACAAAAGCAACTTGCGCGAGTTTCTCTCCTTTAGGGAAAAAAAACCAGTACGCTTTGTATTTCAGGAAGAGGAAGAACGTCCGGGGAAGGCGAATCGGTTTGCCGCATTCTCGCATTCTCGCTTGGCGGCATATTGGGGCTCGGTGGAAGCGAGTGGCGCCCACGCCCGTCTCCGACGGACCTACCGGGACTTAGGGCCCCGGCCGGTTACTCCCCGAGCAGGGGCTGCCCGACGGCTTGGGAAGAAGTCGGTGCCTAACAACCAGGCCTAAGAACGACGCGTAACAAGCTGACATACTAAAGTCTTCCGAATGTATCTTGTGAACTAAACTTAATGGAGGTGAACCTAATATTTAAAATCTCTGATATTAGTACGTATTATTCTAAATATGTTATTAAATAATGTCATTCCTCTATGTAAGATCCCTTGCGTCGTATCTGATCAAGCCACAGAAAACACCAGTAATAATAGTTTCTGCTTTGATCTACTCCCTGTATATATTTATATTTCAAGAGCAAGCCGCACTCTTCCTCAATGGTAAATTATTTGACACTGAAGATAATTGAGGTTGAGAATATATCCCGATAGAATATATGTGAGCTATGATTAATAAACCATTTATTTCCACCCGAATTGAACACAGAAATTTGAAAGTATCAGAAGTTTTTGATGATAGAGCTGGAAGATTATTTATTTAAAATTCATAGGAGAAACCCCCGGGATTTAACTCAGAACCACCTTCTTTGAATCAATTAACTACAAACAATAAATACCCACAAACATAAATTACATATTTCTGATAATAATATTGTAACAAAACCATATTGATCATATGTAGTTATAATGGATTTTACTCTAAACGACGTCGACACCACGAGTCGGTATCGAATCGACTTAAGAACGTGAACTCTGCAATAAGAGTCATAGGAATGCACTCTAAGGGTCAACTGTTCAGTGAGGTGGCGGACTTGAGTCATACCACTAGTGGACTTCCGATCGGGTTTCACAATTGAAACCACCCATCATTAAGTCTGATTTTCCGTACGCTACATCTTAAAAACGAACTCTTCTTTAGCCTATCATTTTACGAATTCTAATTCAAAAATCAAACAACCGCAAAACTCTGACACGCGCCTATCAGCCAAAGTCGTCGTAGGCCCAAAAACAATCTATGTTACATAAACATCTGACAAGCGTATCGTATAATGAAAGATAACAAATAATGGCAATAACATACGAAAAAATATAAATACTACGCCACCCCGAACCCAAACCGACCGATAGAGATAGGTCACAACCGTCGGATAGATAGGTTGTGTTAGCTAGGAAAGTGTTCGCAAGAAAGTGATAGGAAAATTTGTTCAGGGAAATTACCCCCAAAGTGGTCAAACCGAGGCCTAAGCCCTTAAATTCTTGCTGAGGCTGGCAAGGAGCTGATAATATCCATTTATCCTTCTATTATAGTTAGGTTATATAATTAGTTTAAGAATTAATAGGACATTGGATGAACCGATGCCTAAGCCCTTGATTTCTTACCGGCGCCGGCAAGTTGCTGAAACATATTTGAATATATATAATTAGAATATAAGAAACTATTAATTAAATTGTCTGGAAGGGGTCCCTTTAATTTAACCCCGCATCCAAGCTCTGTCTTGGAAATAGCGGGAATGGGTGACGAAGAAGTGGCGTGGGAGCTCTCCACGGCAAAAGCTGCTTTCACGCGGAAAGCTAAGAAAAACCTGAAGAGGTTTTGCCAGAAATATCTAGGAGGAGTTCTGGCTAGACCTTATAGCAAGCTGCAAATTCCAATTACAAGTCCCTGCAAAAGACCTACCTGTACCTGTTTACCACTACAGAAGGAGACGCTCTGATGGATTGTGACGGTGAGTCCGATCAGGAAGAGTCGATGGAAGAGGTCCGGGATGAGGGTGGTCGGAAAAGACCAATTGTGTCTCTGACCCCGGAACCAACCTCAAAACGCTCAGTAAACGTGAACGAAAGGAGTTTCCCGCAGTTGCAGGCTGCGGTCTCGAAAGCTTCGGGAAATATCACCCAAGCTGCAGTCGCACCCGCACCAGTGCGTGGAATAGCTATCGGAGCTAAGGGAAACCTGACCAACATTGCTGCCACTAGGAAACAGAGAATTACACCGATAGTGTGCTAAAGGCTAAATCTTAAGCTTTTAGGCAGAGAATTTATTGAGCATGTGAGAAGAATCAGCTCGATGCCCCTAAATTTTATGTAACCGTCAACAGTCCTACACGAACTTCGTTACATCCTAAAGCCATAGACGATCATAAAAGTCTTTTTGACTTCTTAAAATGGGACAAAGTGGCGTGCTACACCTGTACATTTTCAACGGAGAAAAAGCTGACCCTGTTGCTAAAGAGTGTACAAGTTAATTATTTAACGACGAGAGGTTTATAAAAACAATGTTTTAAACAGGGTCAGATCCCTGATCTTTATTGTCTGAAAAGCAAATTACAACTCAGCTCATTTTTACTAATTTCTAACTTAAATACTCTAAATCCACCGACTTGCATTTGTCTGGGAATTCCGCTGTTGCGTATGTTTTTCGTTAACGTGTGTTCACACGAAAAGTGCAATGCTGCACATATCGCGTGCTCATGCAGGTAGGTTCTTCAAATACACAAGATCTCGGAATTCGTCGTTAACTACTAAATCTGCTGACTCGCATATGCCTGGGAATTTCGCGGTTGCATATGTTTTTTATAAAAGTGTGTTCCCACGAAAAGGGCAATGCTGCACATTTCGCGTGCTCATGCAGGTAGGTACTTCGATTACGCAGGAGCTCAGAATTCGTCGTTAACTCTTCCCCCGTTAAATGCATTTGTCCTCAATTGTTTTAGAAAAAGGGGAGGTCATTGAACTTAACTCGTTGAGGTCTTTCTTTGCCTTGGCAAGTTTTCGTGGCTGGCAGGATGCTGGGAGCTTCTAAATTGAGAACATCGTTGATTTTTATTTTTTCCGCGAAGCTTTTGATACGCAAGTAAAATCAAGGTGATCAGGAGAATTTCCGTGAGTGTTGATGTTGCATATAGATGTACCCTGCTCTCGTACTGCAATAGTTCGATTTCCTTAATGTTGTCGATGGTTAATTCTTCCATGGTTTTTTCGGTAAAAAGACCGATCATCCCATCGGATGCGGGCTGCCGTGTTGCGGGTAAGTATTGTAGCGATGCCACCTCTTGTGAGATAAAAGTTCTGTTGTTAATCGAGATGCTGGTTTTTTCGAATTTGATGAACGTTCCGTTCAGTTTGTGGGATGTGTCTTCGGTATTGAGGATTCCGATAAATTGGTTGAGCAGAACAACTCCGGTCGAAATTTCTTACACTGAAGGTATGTCCTTATTTTTGATTTATTACAAATCGACTGCAGGCTCTTAGTGATATTAGTTATACATGTACTATTGCTTATATCTGTTAAATCTGCTTATATCTATTAAATATGCTTATATCTATTAAATATTTTTGCTTGCAAATGGATAGTTAATTAATTTTCTTACGTTTGTTCTTGATGCCAAATATTACATTCTAATTTTTTTTTCAAGGCTAAACGGAATTTCGCTAACAATTGAATTTATTTTAAGGGGTTATACCTATTTGAATTTTTTTATTTTTTCGATTTTTTTTATTGACTAAAAGTATGCTAACACATCCCTAAAATTAAAATCAAATAGGTCCAAATACTAATATACTTCAGAAAAATTTTGAGAATCAATTTTCTGAAGCAACTCCAATGCTCGAAAAACGTAAAATTTGCTCGCTTTATACTATATAGTAATTAATATACACCGTATAGGGCACGTTCCTTTGTAAACGACGCAAGGAGAGCTTCTGTTTATTCGATCGACTACACGCTGCAATGCAGTCGTGTGGTCCATCGCGCCGAAACATGTGTCGAGCGGCAAGGCGGTGCTCGATATCGCGACGGATATCGCAGTTATCTTGTTTAATGATAAACTGTCCGGCCTTCTCTCCATCTACGACTCGTTAGGATTGACTGCAGGACCTAATTTTTACAATTTCTGCTTAGAAACACGCCGAGCGAATAAAGGCTGCTGAGCGCTCAATTTCCGACGTTGTAAAAGAGGCGAGACGCGGCCTTTTAGCATCAAGAAAGGACGAGGAGGAGAAATCCACGGTCTTGGAAGGCCAACTGTATGGTGCTGGGATAGCAGAGTAAAGATATAAAAAATTTCTATATAGTAACATTTTGAAAATTCACAACTTTATAAGGTTTTGAAACTTTAAACACGTTTATCTCGAAAGTGTATTTTTGAAATTTGCCGGAAACGAAACTCTTTCAGTTTTCATCCGATTGACTTGCCGTTATAACTGTAGCTTTTTGATATGATTATCTAGTGAAGTACACACGATTTTAGCGATTGGTTTTGTTTAAAAAAAGTTATAAGCAATTGAAGTCATTTTTTTGGGTTGAAAATGCAATTTTTTTGTTAAATGGTCGCCATTTTGCGAAAAATCGATATTAAACTATTATCTTGTGTACTTCACTAGCAAAACTCATGGAGCTTATGAAATTTTTTTTTCATTGTTCCAGATGCAGATGGGGCTGAGAAACTTGTCCGGCCGCGGAACGACTTTTGTAAATACTAGTGACTTTGGCGTGCACGACAGCCGCGATTTTGTATTGAATTTTAAATAAAAAAATTTTTTTGCACTCCCGAAAAGTTGCCCTTTATATTGATATATTATTTATAAAAGCTTTTTTCAAAATCCTTGAAAAAAGAAATCCTGAAAAAAGGCTTGTTTTTTAGCCTTCACATAGGTATAACCCCTTAATCGGTTTTATTATCATAGATTCGAGCATATCTTTTGTTTGTAGTTGGAATATTGACAATGCCGAGTTTAGCCCAATGTATGGCGTAATCAATGTTGGTTAATTCTTCCTTAATTAAAGTTAACCTAAGGTGTACATCGAATAAGTAATTATTATTGATCTGACTTTTTTCTTTTATTAATTCTTGTATTTTGTTTGCCATTCGAGTGATATTGTTCATCCTATCATTCTAAAGCCGATTTATTCCAAACTGTTTGTTGTTATTTTTCAAAGCATAATTTAATTTCTCGGTAATAGTAACAGCATCCTCATGGTTGGGGCTACCACCTAGCCATTTCCAAGCGCTGCCCAGGAAATTTAGGGATCGGGTTAATCGACAGGGTATAAGGTTCGCAATTAGCTACGCATTTTTTGTAGTTTGTGAGATATCAGAGGTATAAGCGAGCTGTGTTGTATTCCAGAGACATTAAGGAGAGGTTCAATTTTCTCTAGCAAACGTTCGTATTCATCGATATCTATAGTGTGTAGAATGAATCTGTAAATTCGATTAATTTCGAATATTACTCCTATGAATAATTTTGCCGCTTTCAGTGAGAATAGTAGAATTTCTGTTTTCCTTGACTATTTTCTGTTTAAACTTGGGAGATAATTTTGAGCCTTTCCTTTTATTTTGTTTCACAAAGACAACATCCCCGATATCGTAATTTTTGATCTGTTGCCTACTTTTATTGTGATATTTTATGTCGGCTTCCTGTTTTCCCTTAAGTCTGTCAATATTCGTTTGTCGTGCTCTTTCAAAATCGTCCAAGTCGATGTCGGGAATCCTTCCAAGGTATAATTCTAGAGGCTTTCTATTGGTGGTCGAATGAATTGTGTGATTGTATTCATTGGTGGCACGCTGCAGAAGGTTTTCCAAAGTTCTTTGTGGTCCGTCCCTTTTTAGGGCATCTCATTATTTCCATAATGGTTGAATGCCATCGTTCCACTTGGCCATTTATCTCGCTTTTGTACGGTGGCGTCCTGTACACTCTGATTTTCAAGTCGTCTTCCAATAGGAAAGGGATTGAAGCCGAAGTGAGTGATCCTTCATTATCAACTACCACATTCTCAGGGATACAGAAGAAATAAAGGATGTCCAGTAAACGTTGGTTCACGTCCTCTGTGGACCTGGATGCGACGACTTTAGCCATGGCAAATTTTGTGAATTTGTCCATAGCTGTTAACACCAGGTTCTTTTCTGTAGAAAAGATGTCAATGTGAACAGTATGCCCAGGGTAGGATGGGATAGGTGTAGGATTTATGAAAGGCTTGTTCGGGTGCCTTTCGTATTTATTTTCCTTACAAACTTTACAGCGATTGACAAGGTATTTAATCCTTGCTGCCATTTTAGGGAAATAAAAGTTGTTCAGTATTTGCAATCTGTTTTCTATTGCGTTACGATGGGCAGGCTTATGAACTTGAAGGATCTTTTCTTCCTGTTCAGCCTCACTAGGTATATCCTCGACAAGCTTCTGGCTAAAGCGAATCCGATAGTCTTTAAAGTGGTCGGGGTATATCCGCTGTATTTTTCCCATTGTCTCTTCACTGGTGCATAGCCCATTTACCGTGCTCGGGTTCAGATACTTTTTGAATATGTTAATCAAGTCCGCGTCTGAGTACTGTGGCGTTATGAAAACATGTCGTTTATAATTTTCGAAAGGGTTGGTAAGCTGATAACTATCCTCTTCCCCGGTCTTCAGAATAAGTTGATTGCGGAAAACGTTGACAGGTGTTTCTAATGTGGGGATTAAGTTCTGCGATGAACTTTCATCGCTATGCACAGTGGGTCTCATCGGATTTATCTGAGTGATCAGTGGGGGTCTCGAAAGTGAGTCAGTGACGATGTTAGCTCTTCCAGGCTTGTATTTAAGCTCGTAATTATATTCTTCGAGCGCTGCCTTCCATCTCTTCAATTTACTATTGGTGTTTTTGCTGCTAAGAGCGTAGGTGAGTGGTTGGTGGTCGGTGTAGATCTTTACCTTCCTATTGATCCGTAAAGGAAGCTCTTCGAAGAATTAAGGGCCCAGATGATGGCCAGCATGTCCTTCTCGTTGGTTGCGTAGTTCTCTTCAGTCTTGGTTAATGTTCGCGAAAGGAAGGAGATGGGTTTGTTGTCCTGAGAAAGAACAGCCCCAACGGCATAGTTGGAAGCATCAGTCATAAGCTCAAATTCTTTCTCGAAATTTGGGTGTAAGAGCGTGACATCTCTAGAGATAAGTGTATTTTAAAGGCTATTGAAGGCTTTTAGTGTCAATGAATTTAAGTAGATGGGCTTATTTTTAGAGAGGTTCTTGGACACTCGTCCATCTTTCCCTCTTAAAAGGGATGTCAGGGGTTTGGCAAGTTTAGCATAGTCTTGAACAAAACGCCTGTAGTAACCTGACATTCTCAAAAAGGATCGAAGGTCTTTGAGTGTTTTCGGCATAGGAAAGTCGATGGTGGCTTGGACTTTTTTAAGGTTGGTTTTGATGCCTTCCTTGCTCACGATATAGCCCAGAAA
This sequence comes from Stratiomys singularior, assembly GCA_954870665.1. Lineage (NCBI taxonomy): Eukaryota > Metazoa > Arthropoda > Insecta > Diptera > Stratiomyidae > Stratiomys > Stratiomys singularior. Next base: position 87,497,683 of record OX940878.1, on the reverse strand, counting down.
TTTTACTTCTTCTTTCAGAAAATCGCACTTGTCGATTTGAATTTTCATGTTAGCTGATTTTACGGTTTGGAAAATTTTGTCGAGGTTCTCGAGGTGCTCAGCTTCGTTTTTACCAAAGATAATTATATCATCAATATAGACATGACATCTCTTCCCGATATGTTCTCTCAGAATGTCGTCCAACGCTCGTTGAAAAATTGAGGGTGCATTCTTAAGACCAAAGGGTAGGCGGGTAAACTCGAACTTCCCATTGTTCACTGAGAAGGCCGTCTTTTGGATGTCTGATTCCTTGAGCGGTATGTGTTCTTCCCAAGGTTAGCAAGAACTTCATTGATCTCGGGAATTGGATATTTGTCTGGTATGGTCACCGAGTTTAGCTTCCGATAGTCGATGACCATTCGGAATTTCTTCTCCCCGGATGCGTCCGATTTTTTTGGCACGATCCATACCGGGGAATTGAAGGGAGATCTCGAAGGTCTGATAATGCCGTCCTCCAAAAGCTTACTGATTTCTTTCTCTACTTCCGCCTTTAGTGCCATAGGGTAGGGATAGGACCGAGAGTAGACAGGATCACTAGTCGTTGTCTTAATGTCACCCTCAACCTTGGTAGTGAAGGTTAGTTTTTCGTCTGGATCTGAGAGAAGACTCGAATGTTTTCGGATGATAGTGTTTAGTTTCCCAGATAGTTCTTGGCTGAGATGTTCTGTTTTGATTGCTATGTTATGGATCAGGTCAGAGGCTTGTTGTTTAAGAGGGATGCGTGTATTATGGTTTAATGTCATAAAATTGTGTTGTGTGTGAATGATGGCCTTAAGACTTTTCAGGCTGTCATTTCCGATGATTCCATCGAAAGAGATGAGTGAAGGTAAAATAGAGAATTCCAATTTGCTATTGTAGTTACCGAAGGGCCGAAAATAGGAGTGATGGGTAATCTTAACGTTCCCCCCAACGGATTTAGCGTAGAAGTTCTTTTGGTTGGATAGAGGATATTTTATGTGCTTCGGCTGGACATAATTTCTGTTAGAAATTTTAGGGCCTCTCCGCTCTTTAGTTTGTATTCGAAGTAAGGAAGCGAAGAGCGCCTTATCCTAAAAACTAATTGTCTTCCATTTCCTCGGCCATATCGAGATTTTCGTCGTCTATTTCGTCGATGTACTCGTCTAAAGTTTGATCATGTTCTATGTCCTGTTGTGTAGTATCGTAGTCTTCTGAAGGAGCCTCGTTAGACGTGTCCGTCTCCATGTGATAAATCCTCTCCAGTTTTGCGGTGCATGGTTCTGTGGAGGTTGTGGACGTTTTCGTAATAAAGGCTGATTTCGGGGTCTGTTCGCGTAGTTAATTGCGTTCGTTCTCATGGAAGCATCGATATCCATAGGCTCGGGTCTTGGTAGTGATTTAGGCGATTAATGTTATGGAATTAAAGAATTGTGGCTGTCTTTGATAAAAGGGCTGCTGGTTGAACTGTGGTGGCCGTGCATTTCGTGGTATATGTGCTAGTTCGGGTAAAAGATTTGCCTAGGAGCTGGGATCGGTGAAGGCCTTGACTGTGGAGATGAGTTCCTACGAGGAGGGATTGGAGGAGGCTGCTGATAGTGGGTTTTTCACGGACGGTGAGTTTTTTTTTCGGACTCAGTACTCAGTTCCATTGAGGATAATTTGTTAAGAATAAGGGAAAGATGTTGGTAGACCGCTGGGTTGAATTCTTGAATGGAACTTGACACTTGTACCAAAGTGGTCATCTGATATTTCAGCGTACCAAGATCCCGCTTATCCGCGTAGTGGAGAGTTAGGCATTTTGATATTTTAGGCCAGTTTAGGGGAGTGTTATAGGACTCCAACGCGATATTGGGGTGACCAGTAATTTTATTTCGGATCACAGATGAGATGCCTTAGTATTTGGGACTCCCCTTTGAGATGGTCATATATGCTAAGGATACGCTCTACACTCTTTTTCCAAGAGCTAAACTATCCTGGATCCCCCGAAAAAACCCTAAGACTTTTAACCACGTCGGGAATTTTATCCATATCGGACAAGTTCCCGTCATCTCCTATTCTAATGGGGACATCTATGTCGTTACTGGCATCCGTGGCAGGATTTATTAGGGAATCAAATAAATCTCTTCCTTGCCGTTCAAACGTCTCGGTTACAAGTCGAGCAATGAGTTGGGTAAGCTCGTGGTTGTTTCCATTGCTTGGGTTACTGGGTGGAGCAGAGGCCTGATTGACAGTTGGGGGGCCAGAAGGGCCTGCGGGTACGGAGGGACCCGCACCGACGTTTTCTAGCCGGCTAGGTCTGAGCAAATTATGAGGGTTCGACATGATTGGCTTTGAACTACTGTTTCAACAAAACAAACAATCAGACAAATGTTTTGAGATTTCAGCAGAACCACAAAGCCCAAGAGTGCAAAAAAAACAATACCAGGTAAAACTTTACTAGAGTCACAGGATTTCACGTAACTTTGCACCAAACCCCGAGTCCAAAAATCAAAGGGAATTGCGAGATTTTGGGAAAAATTTCACCAATAGTAAGAAGTTCAAAGGAACACTGCACCGCGTCGGACTTTCAAAAACCTGAAAACAATAGTAAAATTCCCCAAAGGGAGCTCTTGCGAGGGATTTGTTGAGAAATCGGGATCTATATTTATCTTTCTTCGAATCGCACTATATTGAACGAAAAACAATAACAACAAACGTTTGAAAAGAAATATGGACACTCAGATCAATTTCAGTTTTCACTTCGCTTGTAGTTGATGAACAATTTCACCTTTTAATATAAATCGGCTTAAATGATAAAATATATTTTCATCAATACATAAATAAGTCAATAATTAAAAAAATTTTTTGTTTGTTTGTTTTTTTTACTTAATGCAAAATAGTCAGATTTACAAATGAAAAGTCGACTTACGTTGTACCAGTTATGAATATTATATGTCTCATCATCGAATATTCAGTTGATCTGCGATTCGCTTCTCGTCGGGATTTGTTCTGCTTGTTGTCCTTGGCTGCTTCTTGGTCAAAACGGCGGTCACTTTCGGGACGTCCTGTTTGCTGCTTATGCTGCTACTAGGGGGCCTATTTTGATTTCGCGTTCCCTTAGGCGCTTGATTATCGCGCCAGATTCTGCTACTGCACTTCTTTACGGATTATCGCGTTGCTCCTTTTACGGATTATTCCCGTTTTTCCTTTTCCGAATTGTTCGACTCAGTTTTTCTCGCGGTATTATATTTTTAATACACTGATACCGAAATTTACTTTTAATGAAGATTGGACCACTGGCCAGTCTCAGCACAGTGTTAAGATCTTGAATACTTGATTTTCTGATCAGTGATCAAAAAACCTAATCATTCCAATAGAAAAGCGCGGAAACGGCCTCAAGTTTTGCGCCAGTTAATTATTTAACGACGAGAGGTTTATAAAAACAATGTTTTAAACAGGGTCGGATCCCTGATCTTTATTGTCTGAAAAGCAAATTACAACTCAGCTCATTTTTACTAATTTCTAACTTAAATACTCTAAATCCACCGACTTGCATTTGTCTGGGAATTCCGCTGTTGCATATGTTTTTCGTTAAAGTGTGTTCCCACGAAAAGTGCAATGCTGCACATATCGCGTGCTCATGCAGGTAGGTTCTTCAAATACACAAGATCTCGGAATTCGTCGTTAACTACTAAATCTGCTGACTCGCATATGCCTGGGAATTTCGCGGTTGCATATGTTTTTTATAAAAGCGTATTCCCACGAAAAGGGCAATGCTGCACATTTCGTGTGCTCATGCAGGTAGGTACTTCGATTACGCACGAGCTCAGAATTCGTCGTTAACTTACATACTTCCTACGAAGACAATGATGTCAAGGAAGAACTTCAAGTCATCCTAGGGGAGGATGCTTTGGGAGCCAAAAGGTTCTCAAAAGGGGCGTCAAGGTAGGAAAAGCAAACTCTTTGGCCCTTCTTTATTCAATTTAAGCCTGACTTCGACGTCAAAAAGGCTATGAATGTTATAACGCTCCTACACCAAAAGGTGCATTGGGAGCGTTAGACAAAATCAACGACATCACAGTGTTTTAACTGCCGAAGATTTTTGCATGTTGCCCCGAACCGTGGAATGGAATCTCGGTGCGTCAAGTACGACAAACACCACCAATCAAAGGACTGCCCTATTGAAAAGGAAGAGGGACAAGATGCAATCTGCTGTGTGAATTGCAATAGTGAATGTCTTCACGCGAGTTTCAGGGGATGCCCTAACGCCAAGGAGGCTGAGGAGATGAGACGCAATCTCCAAAAAAAGAAGGAAGAAAGGAGGGACTTCGGCACTGTTCCATTCGAAATGGTGTCTCATCCGCTAGTATAGCGAGGGGTGCAGCCAAATTATACATATATGCAGCCAAATACATTTGCATTTATTAGAATATACGTGAAACACGGATATTCGGGTGGGGATCTCATTGAAGACTTGGAAACGGTCTTTACTTTGTCTGATTTCGATCGATTTCTTCGCGATAGGGGGTGATTTGAACAAAAGACATCCATCCTGGGGTAATCACGTATCTAATGGATATGGAACGGCTCTGTTTAACTGGGTGCAAGCAAATATGGATCTCATTTTGATTGCGCCGAACGAGCCCACCTTTCGAAGAAGCCTGTCCACGATCGATTTCTTCATTGTGTCTGCTAATCTGGTGAATATCTCTCACAGCTGGAAGAATTTTGAATGTAAAGCTCTTGAAGCTGAATCTGACCATCTTTTGGCAGAACTCACTTTAAGAATGAAAAAGGGTGTAAAGCCGGAGGCAGCAGACCCACAGATCTTTATCCCATACAAGCGCATCGATTGGGAAGCTGTTAATGCTGACCTGAGTGGAAGGTTTAAGGTTTTCTCGATCAACAGATCGAGAAACCTCTCACCCACCGAGATCGAAGAAGGCTTTGCTTTTTTGAATTCAACCCTTACTACAGTCATTACAAAGATATACATAAAAAAATTCCTCCGGAAATTATTTCTATTGAGATTTACCAGCAGAGATCCTGAAGCTACATCGTAAACATAGCACCCTCAGGATATTGCTTTCAAGGATATACCGTCGCAACTTGAATCTGGTTAACCCCAAATAGAATGATTTCGAGATGAACATTTGACTTTGGCAATGAGAAATTTGAACAGACCCTTGCAAGCATCAGACCAGGTGTTTCTTTGTTCCCCCGAAACTAATGAAATAACTGGCCGGATGCGCCTGCCAGGAGTTCTCACCTATAACGGTTCCATGCTCATGGAATCACTTTGAGACAGTTCTTCAAGTGGAGAAAGCAAGTGGGGATTTTGTTATCAATTCACTAGTAAAGAGAACAATATCTACGTTCGACAAAGACTGCAAGGAACTGTGCTTGACTAGATTTTCAGATTCGAATCCCTCCGACGCACCTATTGGCAGTTCCTTGTTTGTGAGCCCTGAAAGTCTCAGGTTGCTCGCACTTGAGCAAAATTCTAAAAATCAGCTGGGGCTGATGGAATTTCAAATTTTCTCTTAAAAAAACTTTCCCCCACTTATTTCGTTTTTCTCACAATCCTTCTAAATAACTGCATTAACATTTGCTACTTCCCACAGCAATGGAAATGCGCCAAAATATTTACTATTCCGAAGCAATCCAATAGCGTAGACGTAGTCAACACTCGCCCAATATCTCTCTTGTCTAATGTGGGAAAGTTACTTGAAAGAGTAATCCTCCAAAGCCGGAAAGACGATTTGGCTTCGAAAGAGATCACTCAACGATAGACGTATTGGCTGCTTTCCAAGCCAGTATAAAATGGAACTGGCAGGAAAAAAAGGTTGTTGCAGCTCGTCTCATTGACGTTGAAAATGCTTTTGATTCGGTTTGGATCGATGGACTTATCTACAAACTGATCCAACTAAGCTTTCCGGATAATGCTACGAAAATAGTAGACAGCTTCATGAGGGGACGAACTACCTTTGCGGTGTCTGGTCGAGCTACCTCTGAACACGACTTCCTAGTGTGGTATTCTGAGTAAAATCTCCGCTTTGCTAGGACGAGACACCAAAGGTACCTGGACTCGTTAACTTCGTATAATGAAAAGGGGGGGATGAGGATTTACGCCAAAAAAGCGAGCTGATTGATTTCAAGGATCCACTTCAAAAATCTGGACGTCGGACGAGGAGTATCTGTGACACCAGAATAAAGCTGAACGTGCAGGTGGTGCAATGCTCGAAGCAAACAAGGTATCTAGGGGTGATTTTTGATAAGAACAATAACTTCAGTGCTCACGCGGACGCTGTATTGAAGAAGCTAGATACGCATACCATCTCCTTTTACCTCTTTTCAGAAAACAGTCAACAACCAACAAGCGGGTGAAGTTACAACCATACAAGGCACTAATCAGGCCCATACTAATGCATGCGATCCCCCTCGTGGTTACCCGCCTTGACGTGGTGAGGGGGCCTACTTACTCCAATGAATTCAACGACTACACTGCAGGAGACCTTCGGATCCAACCCAGCAGGTAGGCAAAAGGCGAGAAGTGAAGTGAAGGGGTAACTAAACAAAAAACATGGAAGAAGTACAACGCGAAGAAGCACCCTCAGTACCCGGCATACGAGGGGGACAAATATTCGGGGACCGGACAACTGGTGGGACGGTACCAGACACCAGTTGCTCAGAGCTTTTGGGCCAGAAATGTACGCTGAGGGAGCAGGGCGTCCATTTGACGAGTGACTGCAACAAAACAAGCGCAATGACATTTACCGCACCCACTGGTATCACGGGAACATAAGCCAGAACACTAACTAGAAAGGCGCAAAGGAAACTGAAGCGTCAAAACAAAATCGGGGAGAAGAGCTTCCTAACGAATCCCGGCACCAGCGAAAAAGCGGCGGCCAACCAAGGGAAACCTAGGAAATTGTCTGCTGCTGCCAAGGATGCTGTACCACCAACCGCAAAGGAGAAGGGTTAAAACCGGATCGAAGCGGATGAGAGCGGATGAGAGCAGATGAGAGCGGATGATAGCAACCAAGGCACTGGTAAAAAGGAACGGAGGGTATGCCCCAAACCCCAAACTCAGGTGATGACGTCCTATCGGGACGCAGCAACCGACGCACTAACGGTAGCGTTGATAGACTACCTCAACGAGACAGGTAAGATCCAGGAGGATCAACTTGTGAAGCTGTAAGCCGCTCTGAAGAAGGACCTCTTCGAGCACTTACGTACCAAACCGAACAAAATCCCAACATTCAGAGGAATGAGACCGACAGCGGACCATCTGGTTGTGACCTGTGGCGACGAGCAGTCTCTAGAAAATCTTAAGATTGCTGTCACCAAGGTAAACACCACCGTGAACGAGGAGTTTAGAGTCGTCCCTATAAATAAGGTACCGCGGTTATGCACCGTCAAGGTATTTATACCTGAAACGGAGCAGACACCACAGGAAGCCTTCGAGACGCTTAAACTACAGAGCATGGGGCACGTAACAGAGAGGAGGCATCTCGTCGTGGAGAAAGAAGTCACCAACAAAGGCATGGTCCTGATACTGGGCATGCGAAAAGAAGACGTTAGCACTCTAAGGGACTAAAACGGACGACTGAATTTTGGTTTCACCCAGGTGACTGCCAGAGCTAAGGTGACCGAACCCTTAGAGCAAAAACGAAAAACTGATGCGGGTGACCCAAGCAAATGTGCACCGCAGCAGGGCGGCAACAGCCAACCTGCTTAAGCATCTAGCAGATGGTAGAATCGATATAGCATTGATACAAAAGCCTTACCAGCTGAATGGAGAGATACTTGGAATCAGTCCAAAACAATTTAAAATCTTTGCTACAAGCGGGATAAATAAAATCCATTATATGTCGGAAGGATTGACGTCACTCTTATCACAACAGAGGCATCAGCGGACCTGCACGGCTGAGACTCACCTAGCCTGTCGGACCACCAATGGATCACCTTTGAAGTGGGAAGAGGTGAGAGGACCCCATTGGTCCACTGCAATCCTAGAAAAGCGGATTGAGCGGTTACACAAACGCAGCTAAAAGATATATAGGTTCACACCTAGCGAATCCATTGAGAAGTCAAAAGGACATCGACAATGAAGTGAGAAACATCACAAGTATACTGGTCGAAAGTTTCAATGAAATGTGTCCAATCACTACTATCAAACAAAAAAAAACGGTAAGCTAGTGGAACAAAGAACTGGAAGAGATCAGGGAAAATACTTAAAGACTATTCAGAATAGCTCGCCTCACAAACCGAGATACGGATTGGGAGGACTATAACCGAAATATGAAAATATTCAAAACAGCTGTTAGAAGAGAGAAAAGGAAATCCTGGAATCTTTTTTGCAGCAATATTGAGGAAGGAAGGGTAAGGCTAAGCAGGGCTCTGAAAAGAGAACCACATGTGGACAAGATGCTTCAAACCGAGGACGGATCGTGGACAACAAATAACGTAGGACATCTCAAGCTCCTACTAAACCAGCACTTTCCAGGGTAGTTTTTATACCGAAGCCATCAAAAGCCAGCCACTACAAATCAACGGATTTCCGACCTATCAGCTTAACGTCTTTCATGGTGAAAACCCTGGATCGCCTGGTGGATGGGTACACAAAAAGCACCGCGAACATAACGGCACTTTGTCCCAACCAACATGCATAACTTCCAGGGCGCTCAACAGAGACGACACTAAACGAAGCTTTAAGCTGAATAGAGAGGAACCTTGCCATCAAAGATTACACTTTGGCGGCCTTCATTAATATCGAGGGAGCCTCCAATAACGATAGCGTACACTGACGATATTGTTATACTGATAAGTGGAAAGTTCTCGGAAACCACGTCGGAGTTGATACAGACCGCACTCTCACAACTTTCCGAGTGGGCAAAGCTAAACGGACTGCGCATCAAAAACAAAAACGGTCGACAAAACGGAGCTTATGCTTTACACAAAGCGCCGTAAACCGGAGACATTTTCACCCCCAACCGTTGACGGAAAACACATCAGTTTAGTAAACAAGGTAAAATACCTAGGAGTAGCCTTGGATAGCAAGCTAACTTGGACTCTATACGTAGGAGAAGTCAGACGGAGAGCTACAGCGGCGCTCTTGACAATGAAAAGACTAGTGGGGAAAACCCAGGGATTAATGCCTAAAATTGCCTTCTGAATTCACACAACAGTAGTGAGGCCAATAACTACATACGGGGTTATTACAATTCGAGGACACAACGATTCCATACAAGATCAGCATATCGACCAGAGAAGCGTGGGAAACGGTGCAGGATTTCACATCTGGAAGCGAAATTATAATCTACACCGATGGTTCCAAAACGGATGAGGGAAGTGGCGTCGGAATCTTTTTCCCAGGTCACCCACAACTCAACCGAAGTTATAAACTGGAGAGTCACACCACAGTTTTCCAGTCAGAAGTGTGTGCAATAAAAGCAGCTATAGAAGCGGCAACAGACAACTTTAATGGTACAACAAATACTCTCGGACAGTAAGTCGACACTGCAGGCGCTTGCCTCTAATCGTGTAGTTTCACAACTGGTGCAGGATTGTATGCAGGCTCTCAAAGCAGCAGCAACTCGAGTAAATGCAAAACTGACATGGCTCCCTGGACACAGCGGTGTAGAGGGAAACGAAAATGCCGTTGAGCTAGCGAGAACTGGATTAGCCGACCAAAACGCCACTAAAATAGACACATCAGCCGCTATGCTAAGAGGTTGATCGACCGAGCGGCGAAACGTATGGCGGAGCATGAGACTATTACGATCAGTAATGCGGCAGACAGTCAAGCGATAGCAAAATGGATAGCAAAAAATGCAAAAAAGCAAAAAATGGTTAGAAAAAAGTAGTTAATAAGAAAATTAAACATTGTAGTCAAATATTGTTTTAGAGTATAAGTAATTATAATATATATATATATATATATATAATATAAGTGAAAATATGGATATTAAAAGCCACACTTATGGTGTAAGTGTAATAAGTAAGAAATTTTAATATAACAACTAATTTAAGGAATCAATTAAAAACAATTACAGTTAGTATTGAACTCTGGGTACAGCCATAAGGAAAAACCCGTAGATTAAGTAATAAGTTAAGAGAACGCTTGATGATCTTACATCACATGGCCAGCTACCTGGACGCTTGGGTTACCTTTCAGCAGAGCTCTAGTGGTCTCCACACATGTCTTTCTGCCGCACATAGCATAGGTTTGGGCCTGCTTTTCTTTCAATTTCCGTAAAGATGCCGCACGATTAATTAATGGTTTTTCGCCCCTTAATTGTTGGTGTAGTTGCAGCACTCGATACCTCAATATCGTGGAGCACATCGGTGTATTATACACACGTTCGAATAGGTAAAGCGAATAAGATGTGCCGCACAATCAAGTTAATGGTCTCTTTTATTTGGAGTAGGGAGGTGAAGGCTATTTACGCCCTGAGTGTCGGACTCCCAGTGGGCCTACTGGACTACCGACTAAACACCTCTCCCATCAACCGGAGCGCCTAGCCTGGAACCGTTTGACACATTACTTCAGGCTATGCCTCCCTCGCCTTTTGGTGCCTTCGGATTGAAGGGATTCCTTCCCCAGTTGGGTAGGAAAGAGGAGGAGGATTGCTAGAGAAGAAAACCCTCGATGCTTCCAGCCGATCAAGTTTGCCTTTTTTCAAAACTAGGATTGCCCGAGCGTAATTTCAATCAAATTATCAAATAATTTCAGCATCTCTTCGATTAGGCTATCTAGAAGGAGCTCTCCCACTTTTCCGGCAAGATCACCGCGCTGTTTGTCCCATCTAGCAAAATACCAACCACCAATGCAGAATATGCAATCTGGAGACCGTGACTTACCTATCTTGTGCAGGTAAGACTGAAAACAACCGTGTTCGCTCAGTAGCTGAGTCAGGTAGAAGTCAGTCTCACCATGCGTTCGACTGAGCCACGATCTCAAGTTGTTGATGAGCAGCGCGGTCCATCTTCCCTTTAGCTCACGTTCCCATGGTTGTTGCTATTCGACGAGAGTGCATCGCCTTTCATCGCGAGCAACTTTTTCTTTATTACCCTCGTGCCTTCGGAGGTAGACTCTTTTACGCTCTCTAGCAAGGAGAGCGATGGGTATCACCCCTGCAATTACCAGCACCGCTGACTCAGAGACTGTACAGTATGGTGATGCAATCCGCAGTGCTCCTCGTCTCTGCACCTGTGCCAGCCGTTTTCGGTGCAGTTCCTTGTTGAGAGCTTCACTCCATATCTCTGCTCCATAAAAAAGCGTAGATTGCACTACACTCATTAGAAGACGCCTTCTTGTTGGACGGGGTCCCCCATGATTGGCCATAAGTCGACTAAGTGCTGAGACCCCTGCTGCAGCCTTGTTTGTCGTACCCTTGATTTGCTCCGAGAAACTCAGCTTAGAGTCTATCAGCAAGCGCAGATACTTGACTGATAGTTTCGACTCTACTACTGTGTCCCCGAACCGGACCATTCTTACTCTGGGGACCATCTTCTTGTTCAGGATGACCACTTCGGTTTTCTCTAACGCTAGGTTAAGCCCGTGAGTGGTTATCCAGCTCCCCACCCGGCGCATTAGTACATTTAGCCTTAAGTGCTCTTGATCGACCGTGCGCCCAGCCACTAGCGCCGCAACATCATCTGCATAACTGATCAGTCGCGACTCTTCCGGCAGTTCAAGTCTGAGCAGTTCGTCGTAGGAGGCGTTCCACAAGACCGGATCGATGTGAGCAGCATCTTCCGACAACCTTGCGCCGTATCGTGGATCAGGCTGCGATCCTTCAGGTCATTTCGGACTACCCGCATCAGATATTCTGGTACTTGGAAAGAGTTTTCCAGGGCTTCCAGAATATCAGTCCATCTAACGGAGTTGAAAGCATTCCTTATGTCCAGCGTCACTAGAAGGACTACCCGACGGTTGGACCGACTGCGTGCCTCCGCCTGTTGGACCGCACTTACCACCTCCGCAACTGCACCTATAGTGGTGCACCTATAGTGGGCGAGTCGGGATTTCCCTTCACTTTGCTGATCAGCACGTGTCTTGCCGTCTTCCAACGCTCAGGGAAAACGCCTTCCCGCAAGCAGGCATTAAACGAACTAAGCAGCAAGTCAGGGCAAGAGTGATAGGCCAGTTGCAGTACCTCGGCTGGAATAGCGTCTGGGCCCGGAGCCTTCTTCGCCTTCATGGAGAGAACTGCTAGTTCCAGCTCGTTTCTCGTGAAGAGTGGACAGTCTGATGTTGTTTCCCTGTTGGCGGCATCAACGCGGACAAGATGTTGGGGAAAAAGTGCCCGTACTATCACGTCCATCATGTCCGCTTCAAGTACGCAGGGGGCCCGTAGAGCACCGAGCTTCCGCATAACTAGCTTATAGCCCAAGCTCCACGGGTCCCTGATCACGTGTTCGACGAGTTTCTGCCAGCAACGAGCCTTACTCCTATTGGTCAGTTCATGAAGGCATTTTCTGGCCGACCGATATACTGCCATTTTGGTGCATGCCACGTCCTGGTTTCGCGTTCGTTGAGCTTTTCGCCGGAGTTAGCGACACTCCCTTCGTTATTCAGCTATTTCAGTGGACCACCAGCACACTGGAGGCTTTCCGTGTCTAGGTCTCCGGCAGGGCATAGATGACTTACAACCGGAGATGATGGTACTCATTGTGGAGTTCATCATGTCTTCAGCAGTCAGTTCTCTGGTCCCCGGCGAGGAGCCAAACGGTGGTTAGCATGTCATGAGCGTGTCGACAAACTTCTCCACGTCCATCCTCTCAGTATTCCACAAGAAAGCGGAGCGTTGAGTGTCTGGGAGCTTAGGAACGTTGTCGCGGATCTCAAATGCTATGTACAGATGATCACTGGCCGAGTAGTCCTCTAGAACTCTCCAATTGTATGTCATAGAGAAGAGGGACTCCGAGGCGAATGTCACGTCAGTTAATGGTAAAACTAATAATATTAAGTACTCCTAACAGCACGCACGGAATACAATTTAAATCAGTAGCCAAATGCAAGAGTGAGGACGGTTTCAGGAAAGCAGCCATTGAGGCACCCTAACTTTCAAGCGGAAACTTTTTTATTTAAGTTTCCTTGCGTACACGAACTGAATAGAAGCTTTTCTCTTCCACGTGCATTATCAGAGTGTTTTTTAATTGAAAATCCATATTAAATAGCAAAGGAAATCATGATTATAGACGAGTGTTCAACTTATATTTCTGAGTAACATAATGTTATTCTCATCAGTCAAGACCATGTTTATCTAGCTTAGAATATTGATATTCTATTTCTAATTTATTCACTGGTCTTGGATTGTGAATGAGTTATCGGAGGCATTCGTGAAAACCAATTTGAAGTAATGTTTCGACTTTTTTTCAGTATTTAATAAATGATATATGATAAATAATGTCAGTTATTGTTTTTTTTTATGGTTTTACAGTCTCATCTTACACACATTTTCCCGTGTAAGAATTGGAACTAAAAGTAAATCTTTAATGAGCGTTCGAACTTCGATTCTGTACAAATTGAGTGCTATGAATATTAGGAGAATACATTTGACATAACGTGCAGCATAGTTATTGAACATTTGAAATAGCGTTATTGGTAATTAGTGAATTTTGGTCACGTATGACTCAGTTTGCTTCTAGAAATAAAGAACCTTACAAGATTCATAGTAGTCATAAAACTTTGAATTACTAAATTATAAAATTTGTTTTGTGAACTTTATATGTTTCATCTGATTATGGGTGGGCCCTAAAAAATCTGTTCTAAAGGTAAAAAGTATTGGGATGGTAGTCTACGCTATTCAGAGTTAAATCTTGCTCGGTTAGTCGATAATATCCATTTTTTGGGATAGTATTAGGTATAACTGGTAGACTTAAAGCCTGGTTAATTGACGATAGCAGCAATAACTACCTTTACATTTAATTTCAATTTTTTTAACTCGAAAATTGGCCTTTATGTATATGAAGGATAGTGAATCAGATGAATTCTGTTGGATTGTACGATACACCATTTACCATCATCTGAAGTTTGGGTTCTAAATACTTTTTTGTTAGAATCGAATAAGGAGCAGGCTTTTGTATAGATGCGTGCGTGTTAAAAAGTTGCATTATGTTGGCAGCTTGCTGAGCAATAGAGAATAAAAATGCAAAACCTTGCAATCTAAACAGAAGAAAATTCATTTGACGTGTGGACAAGATATAACAACAAGAAATTAATTTCTTAAGGAAATTCAAAGCAATCAAATTTCTAGTATTCGTGATGTTCTAATTAATTTCAATTTAATCTAACTCAATTTAAGAAAATAAATAATCGCCTGAATTTAAATTTAATTTTCGAAATTTGGATTTGATTTGAAAAATTCGATTGGGGCTACAATTTTTCTAAAACTGAATACCTTTGATTAGAAATGCACCATGCAAGAAATTCTAGCGACAGACAAAAGCGAATGTTCATGCGAATGAAATTGAATATCGATAATGAGATCTTCCAACGCAATGAAGAATGTACTTGGATTCGACTAAGAATGTTAATCAATTGAGCACAAAAGACCCAGCAGCGGAAACACAACGTAATCAACAAACAATACACCCAATACACAATTTTATGGCAATGATAAGCATGCAATCTGGGGCTATAAATTTCCATTTCTCTATTTTATGATACGAATGTTTCATAAGGCGACTAATTGTAACCTTAAAATTGATCGCAAACATTGATAACAAATGTTGCGATAAGTAATTTATTGGCTCAACATCGGGCATGCAGATGTGTATGCTGGCGATTCGATCCACATACAAATACAAACGTATGGTATACACAGAAGCTTTAGTCAAAATTTCTGCCCACATTTCTCTGGAATTTACCACGACTCCACCCGTAGGTGGTATAAAGGAATTTCGTGATCTGAACTGCAGTAACGAAACTTTTTATATTTGGTTGCTATGATTCCGGGTCACATTTTTTATTAATTCTAATGGAGCATTCAAATACTCGTAAATTTTAAAACAATATAACATTTGCTTGCTATAATTTGCTGTTTCGCTTTGATAGGTATGGAATGTTCTCAAACTCAAAAACATTGTTTCACCAAAATTAAATTCACTGAAATTCATTAAAAAATTTCAAAAATTCACTAAATTCATTATTGTGTAAAAAATGTAATTACGTTAAGAGCTCCATCTTTAACAACTTTGTACTGCTCATGCATACAGAAGCATTGACTTAACGGGAGTGTAGACTCTGCATAAGTAATAAATAACGGTAAAAATTATGATAAAATTAATTTTGGTCAGCGGATGCTATAATTTAACCCTTTGCACCCGAACCATTTTTTAGTATGGGTACTCAGCTACCCGACAGTAGTTTTAATAAAAAATTGTAATACATCAAACATAAGTATTTTAAACAAAAGTAGTTTATTAACATATTTCATTTTTATTTACATACTACAAACATAATATTTTAATATTAAATTTTATAATTTTCCTTAGTGTGATATTTGAGGAAGCACTCTCCAAGGTGTAACCTGGGTTTTTCAGGACATGTGTCACAGTAATACACCGTTTCACGTCTTCCGCTTATCTTTGTCGTTCGGTCAGAGCACACTCTACAATCTTTCTTTTTTCCTTTTTGCATCACATGTAGCTTACCATTTAATCGGATACTGTTATCGGTAGTTGCAGATGTCGAACCACGGCCAGCTCCACGATCTTATCGATAATCTCCTTTTAGCTGATCCACTAATAATTTCACAAATTTGTAATGACTGATTGGTCGCTCGTTTTTCTGCTTTTTCACCATTTTATATAAAATATAGGAATTGATTACACATATTGCCAATCCCCAAAAAAATAACTTTCTCCACCATTTTAAGGATTTCCGCATAAAACAGTACGTAGATGTATATTGATCGGCACGATCAACGCCCCCCATAAATTCAATATATTTTAGAATAACGTTTGGTTTCTTAACAGCAATTTCAACACCACCTCGTTGAAACCTTTTTACGGTAGTCATGTCAGCATCGCACCAATTCGACATCATGGTCACAACCCGTTTATCTTTCCAAGCCAGGATCATAGTATTATTTTTCCGATATGCTACTGTCTTTGTTCTTCCAAATTTTGGTTTCTTTATAGCAAACGGCATTCCTTTCCGGTTGGTTTGTATTGTGCCAGTTAAATGACACTTGATTTTATATAATTCTTCGGCTAGTACAAGACTCGTATAATATCTATCTGTAAACATGTGGTGGCCTTGTGCACCAGGAACAGAATTTAGTAGCATTTTATATAAGTGTAACGGAATTCTGGTAGTCACCGGGAGGTCAGGTCTTATCAACTGTTCGGTTGTGATGCTACCATAATATGGAAGAAACCCACAAATATATCCTGTTTCTGAATCGCAGAGTACATAAATCCTTATTCCCCATTTTGTCGGTTTATGAGGATTATAAGTAATAAAACAAAATTTACCTTTAAATTTCACAACGGATTCATCGACACATATATTTTGGCCAGGAACGAAATGTTCCAAAAATTTAGTATTTATTTCTTCCAAGTAGTTACTAACCCGCTGTAAGCGAGTTTTTACATTTGTAGCTCTAGGTGTAATTGTTTTCAAGTGCAGCATCCAAAAAATTTGAGTGAACCTGTCTCGTGTAAATACATTCGGATAAAAAGGAATTCGACTATTTCCATCCGTCGACCAATATTGTGCTATATTTGCAAGCGGCATGGTTCCCATATTAAGGATGACCGCTAGGAATGCACAGAATTCTTGTGTTGTTGTTTCTTTCCAGTTTATCCACATAGACTTTTTCGATAACTCTTTATCTTTCAATTTATTATGTGCATATTTATTTGTTTCAGTGACAATTGTATCAATTAGCTGGTCGGTATAAAATAATTTAAAAAAATCCAATGGTTCCGTGACATTTGCACTAACATGGGGACCTGCAGATTTTTCACCACTTCTAAATTGTATTCTTTCAGGTATTTCTGTAGATTCAGTGACATCTTCCCATTCAGAACTATCTTCCTCTTCTCTAACGTCTGAATCAGAAGAATCATCACTTTCGCTTTCTATTATTCTTATTTTTTTTTTTTTCTTGTACCAAATACTTCATCACTTTCTTCACTTCTATTATCTTGATCACTATCTTCTTTATGTTCATTTAGAATGTTACCAATCGATCTAAACATCATCAAATCAAACTCATCTTCGCTGCTACAAATTTCGTCCAATGATTCCATTTTTATGGCCTTAAATGGACTAAATTTGAAATAGTAAAATATTTTGATAAGTTCACAATTCACTTACTCTCGCTTGTAAAAGTATTTCAAAAAGATACTACACACAAAAAAAGTGATTTTAAACACCAATGCTTTCGCTTAACAGAATATCAAACGTTTGTTTCGATTTCGCTTATCAGTGTTTTTACTTAACAGAGCATCAAAAATTTTGCTACGATGTTCCCTGAAACGCTTCAGTGTTAACACTGCAGGATCTAAGTGTTCACCATGTCCATGGACTAATCTCACACACTCCTAGTAAAAAAATTTACAACGCATGCACGCATGCATATGGTGCAATATTATCATAAATAGTAATGGCGCCTCTCGGGCGCCGTTCGAGTTGCAGTAATAAAAAGGATGGCGCCTGAGAGGCGCCGTTCGGGTGCAAAGGGTTAAAGAAATTCGAATCAGATTTAAAAGTAAACTAAACGGAACTCTTGTGGGAACTATTCATGAAATAAGGCATGACAATTAAAATTGGAAGGAATAGGTTATAAAATGAAGTCATGAACATAAACTCCAATCTTTCCTTCCACAGGTGGTTTCTGTTTCCGGAGGAAAGTGGTGATTTTCAAGTCAAGTGTTCTGTCAGTTCGGGTTTACAGTGGCATATTGTTTGTAATTTTTTTTCACTTGCGTGTTAATACTATTATCTTATTATCTATTGCAATACAATACGTATATCGGATGTTTTAACGAAAGTTAGTTTTTTGGTGGTATCACCATTATTTTCAGTCAAGAATAAGCGTCAAAACTAATTATATTTTTTTTTTGGGTTTCCGTTTCAGGTCACCAAAATGTTCAAATATAGTACAGTTCGAAACGGAGCGAAAGTCCACGAGTGCCCACACCCACATCAGTATATTTCGCCGAACAGAGGCAGTCCGCCAGCGCCACCCATTCAGTGGACTTTTGAGTGGACGAATGGTTGACCATAAAAGTACAGTTCGTATCAAATTTCACAGCGTTTAACCGATATGAGGCCGATTCGTTGCACGATCATTTCGACGTGACTCTTACGACCAGTACACACTGTTCGTTGAATCTTTGTTGTACTTGTTACTTTATAACGAAGGCAGTTGAATTGGAAATACCTGATACAAGACGTGAGAAATGGAAGCTGGGGCTGTTGTTATGAATGTTGGCAAAACGTCAATTTTTTGCCGAAATGTTTGTGTGAGAAGTTCTTCGGAGTGCTTCTTGCCAATGGTACAAAAATGGAGAGCTTGTCGACAAATGAGAATGCTTCTCGACGCATAGTAGCCCGTCCTTTAGCTATCGGCTGGAACTTTGGTTAAAATTAACGTGAAGGTAATCACCCGAGTATTATCATGAGGTGAAGCAAAGAGGCAAACTACAATTCCAGTTGAAGAAGAATTAGACGATACGATAAGCCCACTATGTACTGGTGAATAGGAAAAACCATTAAAAATGAGTATATAGTCCTCTGCTTGTAAAGTCTCCTTGCCAATATAAACAATGACCTGTGTTATAAAGTGATCATGAGTAAGTTTGGTGACATACAAACACCCTGTGTGCTTGAGAGGAAAACCATGCACAATTCACTGTCCTGTGAATTCTATGCAAAACAGCTAGTGAAGGCAATGTTGCGACTGACCAAACAGAGTTTAGGAAGAAGCGAATAGTCTACCATCTTTTGCTTGATATGCTGGTTAACGCACTCAATGCTTGCTTCCCCCGGAACGTCGGGAGGAGTCCGGATCTACCTCCCACCAAAACGCCGATGAAAAAGTATTCGCAAAGCTCATCAGAGGGAGATGCGATGAATATCTTCGATTTCGCTAGGTACATTAATTTTCTCTTGCCCTGGGATGGTTTTGGATGCTAACGTCTGAAATATGGATATTGAGAGGCAAGTTCAAGGATTGAGTGCTCGCTTTACACACATTGGTATGGACGTGTTATTAGAGTTGGTGAACGGCTCAATTCTCACAGTCGTGTTTGTCGGCTTTGGTGATGAGATAGTGGTAAAATCCAAGTGATGCACCGTCGAGTACGTTTTCCGCAATTCAAACTAGGTATGGTACTGCACCGTATTGAGTCAATGGATGACCGATAGTGAGTTTGGTCTAATCGAAAAAACTGAGGTCCACATACTGACCAAAAAGCGGATCACCGGTCCATACAGTCTGGAGAAGTGTCTATTAAGTCGGATTCTTCAAGGAACTCTGGCTTGGTGATTTATGATTCGTAGATGGGCTTCTCTAATCAAGTCAAGGAGTCATTAAAAAAGCTCACTACCGGGACGTCGAGTGAAAGACGCCTTCTTATGAGTGTGATAGAATAAGT
This sequence comes from Stratiomys singularior, assembly GCA_954870665.1. NCBI lineage: Eukaryota > Metazoa > Arthropoda > Insecta > Diptera > Stratiomyidae > Stratiomys > Stratiomys singularior. The sequence continues at coordinate 87,478,084 of OX940878.1, read as the reverse complement.
GCTTTCGGCCCAGTCTTTAGAATGTTTCTAGAGATTTAACTGAAATTTTCAATAAGTCGTATCGTTAAATTTATATCCAAGCTCAGAGGCAAGAAGCGATGTTGATTTTGGCTGCATACCACAGTTCATCTTAACCGATGGTGCTGTTCACAGTGACTATGGTTCTCGTACTGTTTCTGGCTGAAGAAGGAAGGAGATTCTTCATTACTTACAGGGTATCTCCTCATAGTTACCCCCGCTAACTTGTCAAGGGGACTCATGTATTCGCTTGGGATTGTGCGGCTGGACATGCGACACGACAAAGTAAATGTGCTAAGTAGCACAAGCAGAAGACTTAGATTTGGCTTACCTGGCTTGCAGTTATATATGGGAACGGAATGTGAACATAAAGCAGCGCAGAACGAGTCAGGCTCCCATTAAATAATCACTTTCCGCTACGTACACCGCTAAAGCATAATTTGCCTGGAAATACATCAGCATAGATTTCAGAGCTGAAGCGTACGCTGATGATGATCAGTGGAAACAGTATGACGGAATGATCATGCCGAAAAACTAAGTTGCCAGGTTCAGACTGCTCTCTCACTTCCATTCAGGTTTAAGTTCTTTTTGAATGTATTTTTCATGTTTTAACCTATGATTGGTCAGTACATTGTGAACATTAACAATTAATAAATATGTAAATATGTTGAAATTGCTTGGAATTCATTGGGATTTCGATACAATTTGGGTATCATGTTACTTACTACTCTACTTCATAGACGAATGGAACCGAATATTTGAACAGCTGATGAAAACTATACTACGAAAAATTAGCTAAATTAAATTCTTCGGATGTATACGAGTAGGGCCTCTCTATGTAAATTATACTTCTATTTAGCACATATTACCTTTATGTATCGGCTAATATACCTCCCTCTTCGTTAGATTGAAAATTTGCTGATTTTCGGTATTTAATGCATTTTTTGTCAGTTTTTTTTGTTTTTTGTTTTTGTTTCTTGCAGTACATTGCATACATTATAATCCTAAGAGATGCAAGCGAAAGTACAAAATATGATATGAATTACATTTCTTCGAACTTATGTTGTTAATTTAAAATATATTTCAATATAAATATATACGCTGTATTGGTGGTCATAAATTTGGTAGTTTGGTATTGATATATGAGATTCGAATGTATCTCATTGTCAGTATGCTTTGATGTTCTTTTTTATTCTTTGTGAAACATTACAACATAACATTAAAACATTAAACATTAAAATAAATGAAATAAAAACAAACTTGTCGAAATTATTATTAAGTTCCGATAAAAATTTTACTCTTAAAAATAGATCTTTTTCGACTTCTGTAATACTTCCTTGAAAATCTCTAAATGTTGTGCGGTATGTGTAATTATGACACAAAAACCTATTTCTGATAAATTTATTTGTCTGCCTTAACTATGTATATTATTATCATTAAAATAGAATAAGTTATTGTTCACAATACCGCACTTTGGATTCCCTCTTGTAACGGAATAGATTTATAATTTGTAAGAGGATTTAATTTAAAAATCCGTATTCGTTTTTATCCAAACATTATCCATACTTATAACATTGTCATTACTGTCTCATTTCCTCGAAAAAGTTAACTTATAGTGTTCAAATTTCTGTATGTTAAAATTTACATTGTTATTTAAAATATTTCAAATTTTTTTTATATCGTCTCACCTGAAGACATAAAGAACATAAAAAGCATCTCAAAGCAAAACGTAGGAGCTTATTTCAAATCTGACAAACTACAGAAACGGAATATTACTTCAATGCAATAATTAAACTGTCAATGAATTTCTTATATGGCCTTATATCCTTATGTGGAATGTTCAAAGCATTAAAAAATTAACACATAGAAGCATTTGATTTTTAAGCAGAAAATGCTTCGATATTTTTATCAGAACAGAGACGCTGTTGAGATCATGTAATAAACTTCAACACACCCATTATCAAATTTATAGGCATTGTTGCAGCTATAGTAAAACAGTTAATAAGCTATTTCACATTCATCTGTCCCACTTTGATCTTCTCCGTCATCCTACATTTTGTACGGAAGTGGACTTTTATAGCAAATGTAGGTTTAATATTTGCTGCAATTAGTGTAGAAATATACATCGCATTTCAAAAGAGATTGAACAGATTCAGTGAGTAGTATATAGTCGAATAGTATTCGGCGACTTGAATTCTAGACAAACCCATTAGAATTGTAAAAGCAGACAAAATCATTTTCAATTCCAATTTTACGATTTTTCCCCTCAAAGTATTCGATCTGGCAAATATGGGTTTTCAGTACTCACCATTTTGCAAGCGCTGTCCTGAACACACCTACCGGTATTGTTCTTGTTAAAAGCAGCAAAAAATTGTCAGTACGCGCCCAAACGATTCCACACAAATAATGGAATATGCGGTTAGGGCCACCACGTAAGAAATGTCTGGAAGCTGAGCAAAATACTGAAATGTTAACTTTACGACTTTCTAAACACTTTGAAAGACGACAATAATATGAAAATTCGTCCCTGTGAAGAGAAAGCACATTTGGTTGCTGATAAGTTCCAATCTCACTGCAACAATGGTAGCTAACTGACCGCGTGTACCATACACCGCCAATTTACCCTACAAGAGCTTCCATAAATTCGAACTGAATAAATTTCGTACCTTCCAAAATGACGGAAATCTGCCACTTAGCTTGAGGGCCAGATAAAGATTTGGAAGATGAGAAGCAATAGACTTTTCTTCAAGCTAAAACTGCTAAGTAGGTGACGATACCTGATTCTACACTTCTGACAACAGCTCCATCCGGATCATCCTCAAGCTCCGTAATCGATTTTCGATGGTTATCTTTCAGTCTTCCTTAGCAAAATCGCTGTTTTTATGGCAGCTTGAACTGATTCCTAATTAAACCTGTCTGAGAATAGTTTGTGGTCTTATTCTGCACACAGGAGGAACACGGAGTTGCAGCAGAGATGGCTCTCGCTTCGGAATATATGATATCGATTTAAATATTTATCCCACTACTTAGAACTAGACTCGTAAATATTATGTGCCAATTGTATGGTACATTTACTTGATTATTCATGTTCGGCATTATCTTGTTATTTTTTGTATCAAGTCTTAGTAAGTGTAATTCCATTAAATGTCTTTCATTATCCGAAATTCCAAACAATTTTTTGGAAACATTAACAGCAACATTCTAAAGTTTACGTTTCACCAGCAAAGATAGAATAAGAGTATGCGACATAGTTGCAGGGACGCGTGTTCGAAACCAGCTTGAGCTTTTTCCATTTCTTTCTCAATATCATTATCAAGCACCTGAGTTTCTGGGGATTTCGAGAAGACTCAATTATATCAAAAGTGTTGTTTGATATTTCAGATAGTAGATGAATTTTTTCTGCGATTTCTCGCTCTACTTCATTTTTTATCTGAGAGATCTTTTTCGCTGAATGATTCATTGCAACCGAGATTAGTATCAACTTGATTTTTATTGATTTGACGAAAAGTTTAAAGTAAATTGAAATTGGATGTTTATTGAATTGAGGAAAATTATGTGAAAAATTCATTGAATCAAGCAAAATTGAATCTTTATTTAATTAACCTGAAGGTCAATTAACCTTACCTAACAAACTTACAGAATAAGTAGCGTAGAGGAGTATGTGAATCTTTCAGTTTGTAGGAGATGAACTTTTTAATACTCAGGCCTAGATGAAACATCTGAAAGTTTCAAATGTCACCTTTTATGAAGAATAAATCTTGGTAAGTATTCAGAATTGAACCCAACGATCACCGGGCACGGCGAACATTAGGCAAAGAACAATAATTACAATTACAAAAAACAATAACCTTACCTGTGTCCATAGAGTATTTTATTATAATCCAAATACATATCTCGAACCCTATTGTGGGATCTTCCTTAGTGGTTACTGCAAAAAACAGTTTCATTACTGGTTGGAGGGGTGTGTAAATAAACAAAACTGCCACATTAGATATGATGCGCAACCGCAAGTAGTTGTCCAAGCCATTGACATCTGGAGAAACTCTCTGTTTGGCGTGCTCTATGGATGGGTTTGTTTTATGAGCCGATGGCATCATTGGTCAATATGTCTTCAAAAATGCTGTTAGGAATAACATTACAGTCAATGGTGAGAGCCATGATAAACGACTTTCTCGTTCCGGAAATGTCTCGCCGTGATGCAAGCGACCTCTGGTTTCAACAGTATGGCACGAAATGCCATACGGCTCGTTCAACCATCGACTTATTGAAAGAAGCATTTGATGAAAGCCTAATTTCTCGTTCTAGACTTGTGAGCCGGTTTGCAAGACCTTATGATTTGAAACCGGTGAACTATTTCTTGTATCAAAATCATATCAAATAAATAATGGCTCAGAATTATCCTTCCAATAAAACTAACGGCAATTAAGGCAATTTGATACAGCCGTATTTTTTTTCATTTCAAAGTTTTATACCTCTAAAAAGCACACTCTTTATAACCACTGTCACTAAAATCACCAGTTTTCCTGATACTTTGGAGAAAACTGAACTTTTTCGAAAGGTCACAACTCTTGACAAATTTGTCAAATTTGTAAGTAGTAATTATGTAAAGATTCATTTACTACTCCTCAGCACAGTTAGTGTCTTTCTAACTAGTGATTACAAAAAACCTGTTCCAGTGCCCAGCCCGGTGCTCATTCTTGAATTCTTCGGATGACAATTTTACTGGCTGTATTCAGGTACCAGGTACCTGTAGGCATATCTAGTTGCCAGTCGACATGCTTGATGAAGGACAAAACGTTATAAGGTTAGTCGCGGCAAAACATTGGAATGGGTTATACTGATGCTCCTGCTGATTTTCTAAGTTTAGCACAGAAGGCCGCAGAATGTTATTGTTGTTTGACATGATGTACTTTATTCACTTGGATCGATGGTCTATATAACTAGCAAATGATTTTCCAATAAAATGGTTCATTCCAATCCGGTGTTTAATGAATTCGCCAGATTTGTTACAAATAATTAAAATAAACAGTGGATTGATTATTTAATAAACAGCGCAGTGCTCTTTCTAGTAGAATTATTTTTCCATTAAAAGACGCTTCGCAACGCCTTTATGAGAAGAAAAACTTGGTGGTTTGCGGATTTCGCTGAATGCTGATCCGCGCAAAGACCCAGAGTCTGGTAGCTTGCGCTACAATTGCGCCATTGGTGCGCAAAAGGCAAATATCTTAACGTATGATCCAGGACATACAGATCAATCTGCACAACAGAAGATGATAACTCAGCCTCTAAAGTAGCAAGAAGTTCACCTAATGCTTTTGTTAAAGCAGCATCACAAATTGCGGAAAGCAAAAATGTTTGTAATCCTTTTAGCTGCGACGTCATTGAGGTTCGTAATAACCTTCCGGTCGGAGTCCAGAGACACGTCAGAGGTTTTTGCTGGTCCGGTTTACGGAAACACCATTTTTCAATGTCTACTTAAGGCTGAATGGGCAAGTGTCACCGTTTCACAAAAGTTATCTTATGGGCTTAAGAACAGATTTTTGCTTGTGTCGACGACCCAGTTATTTCAACGCGCTTCCTAAGTTGATCCACAAGCTGCGATTTTGGCACATATATTTTGTTTTTGATTTTTCATTGAAGATTTCTTTCCGTTTAATTAGAAGACTGACCATTTTGGAAATAAGTTTTTAACATTTTCTAACTTCGTTTAAGCGAAAATGACAAATGACAAAAATAAAACAAACTTTGTCAACAAATCTCTCGATCTCAAAATCACCTATAGTTTCATACCAAACTTAGTGGGTCCACCCTGAATATTTGTTCGCAGCAATGTGCTTTCGAGGTTGGGCGACGCACGATGTTGTTATCGGAGCACCGGCGAATGCAGTCCAGGGAGGAAAAGCGGAAAAGCAAGGCGCAAATTACTATTGGCGACGTCCGTTGACTTCATTGCATCCTTGTGAAATAATCGGACCGAAAATGTTAGGGACAGGTACAGAGGCGGTTAGATTTACGGATTAAAGTCCCATTATGCATTGTCTGTAAGACGGCCCTATTGTCAATCATGTGCTTTTAAAGTTTGACAAGATAGATTGCTGGCTGAAGAGCTAAACAGAGTATATATGCGGATTGGAGTTATTAAGAAAGAGGAAAAGTACCTTAACTTTGTGTATTCAACCGAATTCTGCAGAATTGCATTCGTGTTAGTAAAAATTTTTAATTTTTCTCTATTTTCTGTATTTATTTTCATTTAGCTTGTAAACAAAACGATCAAAATACGAGCAAGAAATAAAAAATTTTACTAACACCAATACAATTCTCCTGAATTTGGTTGAATACCGTTAGATCGTTCGTTGGTCGGAGTGTTACCGCTGTATGTTATTACGCTATGCCTGGTGTCAAGCAATGTATTTTGAGATGAATTGCTCTAAAATTCAAATATTAATGATTGCAGAAATAGTAGATAAATTAGATAGCACTGAATGTAATAGATCATATAATAATGAAGATACGATTAGAGCAAAAAGAAAAGAAATTTATTAAAAATAACTAACAACAGCTGAAAAATATGATGAATCTAAATGTTATTTTGGATTGCATATTTTCGCTTAGTTAATGTTATTTTGGATTGCATATTTTTGCTTGGTAATTGGATGTAATTGGTCAAAAATAGTTTCTGTGCCCTATAAAATATATTTTCCAACCAATTGAGAAATAAAATTTCCACTCGCAGTTTAATTCCAGCATTTTAATTTAATTCAACTAGCAGTTTAATTCCTGAAATGTAAAATGTATAATTATTTCTCGTTTTGCTTATATTCGGCCATATTCGTGTTATTTATTGATAGCCAGTTATTACGAAATAAGAAAAATAGAAATGAAATGCACCAAGTATTAAAGCAATGGTCATACTTTTTATTTTGTAAAGTAAATTTAACCAAATTTTCTAGACAAGTTGTAAAATTGAGTCTTTAAATGGTAAAGATAAATATCACATAAGCTCATAGTTAGCATTTGCGTTAAAATTAATTATGTTTAAAACATTATGTATCAAATTTATTATTTTGGCACATCTGTTTAGCTTAGTGTTGACTTGTTTTCAATTGAGGATAGAAATTTTCCCATGTTCATTCGGCTCCAGGAAAAGTTGCACGAAGTAGAGCATCTATAAAATTGATTTGTGCGGAACACAAATAATTTGATGTTCACGGAAACTATATGATTTCGAGAGTTCAAGTACGAATTTTTTGGAGTGAAATAGTTCCGCCAGTGGGCGAAAGTATGAAGCAATAAATAAATTTTAAATAGTGACTGTGTCATTTGAAATATACAGAATAAAATTGAAATGAAGTGGGTGATTATAAAATGTGAAAATGATTCGCGTTTGCGTTGTTCGTGTTGTTCATGTGGTTTTACTAGTTTCATGCATCAAATAACCTCAAGTTAGTGAAATAATTCATAATTAGTTGAGAGTGCGATGTTGTTTACAAAGTTTGTTGGGCGGAGCTTATATCTTCGGGTTAGAAGCTTCGTGTGGAGTTAACATTCCCGTTAACTCGATGCTACCTTCATTGCAGTGCAATGTTTCTATTTTTGGTGGATAATAATATAATTTTTACCGAGGTCAATGAGCTGGTAAAAAAATTTATTTTTCGCTGGTTCATTAATCCCGGTTTTCATTATAATTTGTTTTACAACATCATCTACTTTCTTATGCGAATAATAGATTTCATAAGTATTATTGAGATTTAAGTTGGATTCATTAAATTAAGTTCAATATAATCTTCAATTTTCATAATATTTGTCAGACAGTTTTTCTCGGGATGAGCACCAGAAAACAAAATGGCTCAATAATATTGAAAATTGGATTCGATCGTTCACGAAGTGCTCAAAAATTTGGAGTGCTCAATTCAAACAAGAAGACCTGCTCGTATGTCAAGCCAAAACTTTATATATGAAATTGTAGCTCCAATTTTCGGCATAATCGTAAGTTTTAATTCTATGGGTGATATAATTATAGCATTTTCTTTTTAGAATGAGCCTGAGAACATGGGCTATGGTTGCAAAAATTACCAGGAAATCAACGAAGGTATAATGATAGGAAGCAGTTGTTTGGTAATTTTATTTATTTATTTTTTTAAAGAAATCGCTTGGAAGTTATTTTTCAATACTTTTGCAGAATCGCTCGATAAATTTTCTGACCGAGTATCCTATTTACCCGAACCGCTACGACGTAGAAGAATTTCTTGAAGTGAATTTTATTATGTACTCAATTTATTTTATAATAATTTTACTTGTATGCAGATATAAGTAGACATGCTGAGGAGCCCATGCTTAAAAGAATGGACTACGCTTCCAATGTAGGTAAATATTCTGATGTCAACCCTAACAATGCTGAAAATAAAGTGCATAGATAGATCATGCAATTTTCCTTAATTATTAAATAGTCAAAGCCTTTATACATTATCATCTACTGAACATCAAACTGCATGTTTTGTCATTTAAAAATATCTCATTCTCTTTTTCTGTATTAGTAAATACATTCCTAAAAGTGTTATCATGCGCGTAATGTATTTACCTATTGATATATTTTTCCAAGTGAATAAACAAAATGAACACAAAACGAATTCTCAGGATATGAATTGTGAGTTCAGATCAGATCTTGCAATCAAAGCGTTACCGCCCCACTCTTCATATGTAAGTATTTTTATTTTAATTTAGAATACTGTTTTTTATAATTTTTTGTGTGTATAACCAGCAAAAATATTAAGCAAATAGCTGGGGCTTAAAGTTTTAAGGTATTTCAATCAAATCTGATTTCGTTTCATTAACCGTTTTCCATATTTTTTTTTTTTTTTTTTTGGCGGGCGATGAAGACATTTACATCCGCAGTGAGGGACTCGCTGGCAGCAGTACCGACCTGTCTACCAGAATACCCTCTAAACACCGCCCCTGTCAGGGAACCTAGCCTGGAACTGTTTGTCACATTACTTCGGGTTAGGCCCCCCCTTCCATCGCCTGATGGCGCCTTCGGATCGCAGCTGAGGGGACTGGGAGGACAGTTTTTTGTTTCATTTTTTTTTTTTTTTTTTGTTATTTTTTTTGTTTGTCCTTCCTGCTTCTCAGCTGGAGGCAGGATAGGATTACTGCGAACGCAGCCCTTCCTCTCCCCGTGCCTGCCTCCGGTCTAAGATTTCCTTCTTCGTGAGAAGGACCACCCGCACGTAATGTGCCACACAGTTCCATTTGTCGTTTGAGGCTAGCATCACATCCAGCACAGCCTCTGGCGAGAGCTCTCCGACTCTCTCGAAGAGCAACCCTCGTTCGCCAGCCCACCTCCCACATATAAGAAAGGTGTGGAACGCGTCGTCCTCACATCCTGGGCAGAACAAGCACTCAGGAGATCGTGCTTTTCCCATCTTATGGAGGTATGATCGAAAGTATCCGTGGCCGCTGAGGAATTGGGTGAGGAAGTAATCTGTCTCACCTCTACACCGGTTGAACCACTTTCTCACGTCTCCGATGAGACGTGCCGTCCACCTTCCCCTTGTCTCACTTTCCCAGGTGCTCTGCCACATATCCAGGGTTCTTTGCCTCTCTTCGCGCGCAATAGTTTCCCTTCCTTGCTCCGCCCTCCGAAGGTAGATCCTGCTGCGCTCCTTCGCCAGGAGAACGATGGGAATTGAGCCCGCAATGACCATCACTACCGGCTCCGAGACCGTACGGTACGCACAAGCGACTCGTAATGCTCCTCTCCTTTGTACCTGGACCAAGTGCTTCCGGTACGTGCGCTTGTCAAGCGCGTCAGCCCACACCTCACATCCGTACAGGAGTATAGACTCCGTGGTGTTCATCAACAGGCGTCTTCTGCTTGGAGCCGGACCCCTAACATTGGCCATTAGTCGACTTAGAGCCGACACCCTCGCTGAAGCTTTGCTCGCGGCCTCCGTGATCTGCTGCAAGAACCTCATGTTGCAGTCGATTATCAGACCAAGGTATTTGAGTGCGTTCTTGGACTCAACAGTTGTATCGCCCACCACCACAGGAAGAACTCTGGGAATTCGTTTTTTCGTTAGTATTACCACCTCTGTCTTTTCGAGCGCGAGGGTGAACCCACGGTTTGTCATCCATTCGCGCACTTGTCTCATCACCGTGCCTAGTTTGAGCTGAACCTGTTCGACCGACCGTCCAGTGACCAAAGCCGCCACGTCGTCCGCGTACCCCACAAGTCGCGCCTCTTCCGGAAGTCTTAGCCTCAACAGCCCGTCGTACGAGGCATTCCAAAGGTCCGGTCCCAGGATGGACCCTTGCGCGACTCCTGATGTAACGTCTACCACCCGTTGCCCCTCCAGTGTAGCGTATTGCAATCTGCGGTCCTTCAGATAGTCTTTTAGTATCCGCAACAAATATTCGGGAACTCTGAAGGTGTTTTCCAGGGCGCTTATGATATCCGACCACCTCGCAGAGTTGAAAGCGTTCTTAACATCCAGTGTCACCAGCAGCACGATTCGCTTTGATCGTTGGTCCGCTTCTGCTCTCCGGACCACACTCGTCACCTCCATAATGGCGTCGATCGTGGATCTACCTGGTCGGAAGCCATGTTGGTGAGGGGATAGGTCTCCAGCAGCTCTGATTGCGTCGGTGAGCCTCGCCCTGATGAGTTTCTCTAGAACCTTTCCAGCGACGTCCAACATACACAGCGGACGGTATGACGACGGCAGCGCTGGGTCCCCCTTTCCTTTGCTAATCAGAACAAGCCTCGCCTCCTTCCACCGATGAGGAAATACACCCTCCTTCAGGCAGCAGTTGAAAGCGCGGAGCAGCAGGTTAGGGTCACGCTGATGTACCATCTGTAGCACCTCAGCTGGGATTCCGTCCGGTCCCGCAGCCTTCCTCTTTTTCATCGACGCCATGGCTACATCCAGTTCTTCGGCAGTGAATGGAGGGCCATCGAATTGCACTTCTTCCGTACCTGCTTCTTGGCGTAGGGGGTGGGTTGAAAACAGCGCTCTGACTATGCCGTCCATTTTTTCAGCTTCAAGAATGCAAGGTGCTCGTAGCGAACCAAGCTTTCGCATTACGAGTTTGTAGCCCAGTCCCCACGGATCTCTGTTCACGTCCTCAATGAGCTCCTGCCAACGACGCGCTTTGCTCTTCTTAATCAGGCTACGAAGGAGTTTTCTTGCGGACTTGTACTCAACCTCGCGAGCGCATGCCTCTTCTCGGCTTTTAGAGCGCTGCACCATACGTCGGAGCTTGTGACATTCCCTTCGTTTTGCAGCAATTTCCGGAGACCACCAATACACAGCAGGTTTACCATGTCGTGGACGTCGTCGGGGCATAGAAGCGCCGCAGGCAGAGGTGATTACGTTCATAGTGTGGTCTACCACATCTTCAGCCGAGGCCTGGTCGGGTCCCACCGGAGCCATTGGGGTAGATATGCCCCTTGACAGCGCGTGATCGAACTTCTCGGTGTCCATTTTTCCGAGATTCCACCCCTTGGGTGCTGGTCGGGTCGATGGCCGACGCGAGGTAGAAGCTCCAATCTCGAATGAAATATACTGGTGGTCGCTTGCCGAATAATCTTCAAGAACCCTCCAGTTTCGTACCGTAGGTACAAAACTCTCGGATGCGAATGTCACGTCCGGGATCGTTCCCTGGCAACCACTGCGGCGAAAGGTGGGTGTGTTTCCAGTGTTCACGACCACGAGTCCAGTTCTGGATGCCATTTCGACCGTTTTCCATATAAGAAAATTATTATTTTTACGTTTTATACAAGAGTTAAGTACTAATTAGCAAATACTTTAACGATAAATGCATTGATAATTTCTTTACTAGAGTGTTCTATTGTCAAATGTGATCGTCTTTAGTTTGTGTTCAAGCTGAATTTTGAATACAGTTCAATCGCAGTGTATTGGTGGAAACCCCTTCTTCAGCGGTTCAAGTGACATGCCAGAAACCATGCGCTGCCGCCCCATGACTAAATTGGTAAGTGAATAATATCTTAACACCAGATATTATTTCATTGTTAAAAGTGCTTTACAAAAAATTTCTTATAGAAATAAAAATATGCTTTACAAAATAATAATAATGCTTTACAAAATAATCCATTTCAAAGACATGTCGAAGAATAATGATTGAATTAACATATTCTCAACTAATGGAGCATACAATTTCCCCGTAAAAAAAGCAAAAACTACCTGAATTCCGCAACAACCGATCCCAAGCAAAGAAAAAGTAATAGGGAGCCACAATTAAGTACACATTGAGGTGGTCATGGCCAAATGGAAGAATTTGGTTTGACTTACACAAATTGACTGAATTTTCATAGAAATTCAAAAGGAAAACATGTGTGTACAATTTCATCTTTATGTAAATTCAATTCCAAAGACATGTAGAGTTCAATGAAAATCACCCGTCAGTACGGTCAATCATGTCCTTAATAATTGCCACGCAGTGCCTACTTTTGTAATTCGCCTCTCAAGTGTGGCAATACCGACAAGATGACACACTTGAGACTGATGAATTTATGAAAATTCACCTCGCAAGTGTCACGATGCCGTCAGGGTGACACACTTGCGGGAGAGAAAAAATAAAGAAGAACGACCACGAGGGGACAGGCGAGAAGATCGATCCCGTAAGGGGAGCTGATTTATTTTTTTAGGATTGAACACGTCACGCGTGAAAAAAAACAACCTGGCTATCCCGGGCAATCAAATTTGCGCCCGAAGTGTGGGACCCCTAGGAGCGCATGCTACCAGACTACCCAAAAAACACCCCCCGTGTCAAGAGACCCTAGCCTGGAACTGTATGACACATTACTAGGGGCTAGGCCTCTTTTTACTTCGCCCTAGGGCGCCGTCATCGTAGAGAAATCTCCCCCCAGCGGGGGGGGGGGGGCAGGATGGAGGAGGACTGCTGGAAAGGAGACCCCCCTAGACCACGCGTCCAAGGTTATCCATGGTACCTTTTTTTGCTGTAAGTATTGCCCGAGTGCAATGTGCCATACAGGTCCATTTGTCGAAAGTTTTCAGCATTTCTCCAACCAGATTGTCCGGAGAGAGCTCTCCCATTACCTCCCACAAGTCCTGCTGCATCCTATTCCACCTTTTTCAGTTGAAGAAGGTGTGACATGCGTCGTTCCTTTCCCCTGGGCAGAAAATGCAGTCTGGAGACTGAAAATACCCATGCTCGCTTAGAAGCTGGGTAAGCTAATAATCAGTCTAACCGTGCCTTCGATTTAGCCACGTTTCCAACTCCCCTATAAGGTGGTTAGTCCAGTTGCCATTAGGGTTGCCTTCCCAGGACTGTTGCCACTCGAGTATTGTGTGCTGCCTCTCCTCTCGGTTGACAGCATATCTTGAACCCTACACTTTTTGGTCAAATTCTCCGTCGCTCTCTAGCAAGGAGGGCGATGGATATCACTCCTGCGATCACCAAGACCGCCGACTCAGAGGCAGTGCGGTATGCAGACGCAACCCGCAAAGCTCCTCGCCTCTGTACCTGCGCCAAGCACTTTCGGTATAGCTCATTACTGAGAGTTCCGGCCCAAACCTCAGAGCCGTACAGTAGCACTAACTGTACAGCACTCATGAGGAGTCGGCGTTTTCTCGATGTGGGCCCACCGATGTTGCACATTAGTCGACTTACAGCCAAAACGTCTACCACGCCGTCTTTCGTAGTTGCCCTGATCTGTTCCGAAAAGCTCATTTTTGAATCCATCAATAGTCCCAAATATTTTATTGCAAGTTTAGACTCAACAGTCGCATCTCCGATCTGCAAAGGAATTACCGTGGAAATTCTTTTCTTCTTGAGAATGACCAAGTCAGTTTTTTCTAGTGCCAAACTGAGCCCGCGGGTGGTCATCGACTCCCTAACTCGACGCATTAGCATTCCCAGTTTGCACTGCGCATGTTCTACTGTGCGTCCGACGACCAGTGCTGCTATATCATCTGCAAAGCCGACCAAGCGCGACTCATCTGACAGCTCAAGCCTCAATAGCCCGTCATATGAGGCGTTCCACAAGTCTGGTCCCAGTATGGAGCCTTGCGATACACCGGAAGTTATCTCCATACTGCGCCGCCCATCTTGTGTGTCATAGAGCAGACTGCGGTCCTTGATGTAATCCCTCAAAATCCGCATCAGATACCCTGGCAATCGGAAAAAATTTTCCAATGCGCCAAGAATATCCGACCATCTGGCGGAGTTGAAGGCATTCCTGACGTCAAGTGTCACTAGCGAGACAACTCGTTTGGAATCATTTTTGTGCGCTTCAGCTGGACGGACTGAAGTCACCACTTCTACGATGGCTTCGGAAGTGGATCGCTACGAATTGCGTCAGTGAGTCTTCCCTTGATGAGCTTTTCGAACACTTTCCTGGCTGTGTCCAGCATACAAAGCGGACGTTATGCAGAAGGCAGCCCAGGGTCCCCTTTCCCCTTGCTGATCAATGTGAGCCTCGCCACCTTCCAGCGAGATGGAAATACACCTGCTCTCAGGCAAGCGTTAAACACATTGAGTAGCAAGTCAGGACAAACGTAGAAGACCATTTGTAGCACCTCAGTTGGAATGCCGTCTGGTCCTGGTGTCTTTCGAGCTTTCATAGGAAGCACCGCTTCCTCCAGGTCATCTTTTGTGAACAATGGACATTCCACTGAATCGACCTCGTGGGTAAGCATCAACACGGACAGGATGAGTTGGGAAAAGCGCCTGCACTATGCCGTACATCTTGTCTGCTTGAAGCAAACAAGGCTTCCGTGAAGTACCAAGCTTGCGCAACATTACCTTGTAGCCGAGCTCCCATGGATCCCTGTTCACGTCGTCCACAAGTTCTTGGCAACAGCGTGCGTTACTCCCGTCGATGAGTCTTCGGAGTTCTTTCCTCGCTGATCTGTATGCTCCTGTCCTATTGGATGCTTCCTTTACGCTTCTCGAGTGCTGAACTGCACGTCGAAGTCTGTGACACTCGCCTCGTTTGTCTGCGATATCTTTTGACCACCAATGTATAGCAGGCCTGTCGTGTCGAGGCCTCCGTCGAGGCATAGATGAGTTACAGGCAGACGTGATGAGGCTCATCGTTGACTCCACCATTCCCTCGACTGGAGCTCTTCCCCTCCCCGAAGGGCTCCCCGATGTCGTTCCGCCTTTCAGAATCACATCGGTGAAAGTCTCCACGTCCATTTTTCTGATGTTCCACCCGGGAGTGAAAGATCGTTCAGACGAGCGAGGAGTGGTATCGCTGATCCCGAACACGATGTATTGGTGGTCACTCGCTGAATAATCCTCGAATACTCTCCGGTTCAGCGTCGTCTAAGCGAGGGACTCCGAGGCAAATTTCACATGTGGGATTGTTCCTCCGCAGCCCCAGCGCCGAAAAGTAGGTACATTACCGGCATTCAATACCACCAACCCGGTCCTCACCGACATGTCCAGAATGCGTTGCCCTCTGGAATCGGTTTGAGACATGCCCCACTCAACGGCTCTTGCATTGAAGGCTCCTACTACGAGTACTTTACCATCTGTATTCAGAACAACATCCTCCAGTTCGTCGAGTCTAGTTTGAAAAGATGGCATTGACTCATTCGGCGTCAGGTATACGCTGAAAATGTTATACCCGGGCACCGAATCCAGACAGAACCATATTCTCGGCCGTGACTCTGGACCTGGAGTCGCATGCTGCTCCGAACCCAAGTGGCAGCAGTATGGGAGTCATCGGAGAACCAGGCTGGTGAGGTCTTGTTTCGATGTTGTTCGCTCAGCAGCAGCAGATCAGCCCTATTTTCTCTGGTGAACTGCTCTAACAAATCTTGTGCATTGATGCAACAGTGCAAGTTAATTTGAAGGGGCTTGGTTTCCTTGCGGATATCGCGGGCCTTGCGGATATCGCTATCTCCGCTCGGATGTGTAGTCGCCTTAATGATCCCATGGTTGTCTATGCAAGCAGGGAGGCCATGCGAGGATTGGTACCAGCCCTTATGGGGTCAGGTGTTCAGAGCCAGATCAGCGCTATTCAAGAGTACGACTCAACCGAACTTACACCACCAACTCAATGGTGCGAGCTTCAAACGTACTCTAGGTTTTATGGCGACGGAGACGGCGTGATATTAGCCTGGAGCCGTTCGCGCACAGGTTTTACCCCGACGGTACCACGCAAGAAGCGACTAGGTCCAGAATATCATGGCCGCCAGCCCATATGCGTCAAATAAAGTCGAGAGTCAAATCATAGTCCGGGTTCGGTGCTGTTTTCCCATTAGTCGCCTCTTACGACAAGTTGGGTTACTGTGGATGTATTCTAGCCTCCCCCATCCACAGGGGAAGACAAATATATTGTAAATCAGACATTAAATCGGTAAAAATTATCAAAACGGATTGTGTTGAACAACATTCGTCTGTTGATGGTGATGAAGAGTGCGGAAAAAATGATCGCGAAAAACCCATATCACATAAATCCGGAAGGCTTGGGGGAATTGTGAGTGGTGGTGAAGATATATTCATCCATTTCCACGTTACTATTCATCTGTGAACTTCATATGCGCGCAATAGCTATATCTCTATTGGAAAAATAGCAATTTTAATAAAGCAACATTTTGGATTTCTTTGGCAAATGTGTAGTGCGGTTGTTGTGCTCGTTTCTGGAATTAACCAGATATCCAGTGCTAAATTAACGATAACTTGGGAAGATAACTGCCGTACAAAGGTAAAATTTTTAAGTCTTTGGGAGATAAAGAAAACAAACAAAAAATCGCTAGCAATTCGATCCGACTGTAAGGCAATATAAAAGGGACAAGTGTGTCAGCTACAGCTACTACTAACAGCTAATTGTATACGGACTCTCAAACAGTGGTACGTGATCCATTGAAAAGTTTGATTCATATCGCTCATGCGTCTTCGTTGGATTAATAGTTCCTTGTTCCAATAACCTTGTTTTGATTTTTTTTTGGGAATTCATGAGGGAATATGGATAAGGTTGGCTATAGATAAAAAAGTGCGGTTGAATTCATACCGGAAATACTTATAGTTTTTGTAAGTTTTTATGAGTTTTAAGTTTAAGTTTTTCATACATTTTAGGTTTAGGAAAAGGAACAAAGATTCTTAATTATGACTAATTAATTAAACAGTTGAGTGATATGTCTCGAATAATTGTTAGACTTCAAAAAAAAAAAAAAAAAAAAATAACCATACAATAAAGAAAAATATGAATTGGTAACCAGAACACGCATCTTTCCTTGCATCAGTCGGTCTTTTGCAGGAGGTAAGACGGCTGGTGATTTAGGACAAGAAGTGTTTCGTCGGTTTGAGTTCCGCAGTGCCGTTGGTAGTTCGGTCCGTAAATTTCTTTTGGTATTCATGTAACCACTCGATTTTTTTTCCGAAAGTGTTAATTAACGTAGTTTATTTTCCAGCACTGCGGTATTTAGGTATTCCGGCGAGTTAAGGTGCGATCAATTTCGTTGTGTAGATTTGTGAAAAAATGTAAAAGGTAGAGTAACGCAATATTTGTAACGTCACGTCCGGAAAATCGAGCTTTTCTGTTGCTGGTTCATGAATGAAGCCAGAGCGGAAGTTCATTCGGGTCCGATCCATGTCCGCATACCTGTGGACTAGCACTGTACTAGTCCGCCAGCAGCCACCAACGTAGTAAACTTCCGACTGTCCGAACGGTTGACCCTCAGAGTACAGTTCGTTGTCACGATTTAGGACTTCACGTTCTGATGTTGGTGCGAGGCCGACTCAACCTGCAGTCGTCTCCATGACGATTGCGAATCTCAAAACCATTACAATGGCGCCCAAAGTGAAGCCCTCAAAAAATTAGCTTTTCGGTTAGATTCTGACTCGCTTGATCAATTCGATCCTGAGCACGATGGCAGTAAGACGCAGTCCTCTGATGTAGACGCGCTGATTGATAACCCGCAATGCACGATATGCTGCAATGAGTTCCTGTCCGATGATTCGATGATTCTGACCCCCAGTGGTCATGAATTCCACCTAGGCTGTATAACCGACTGGGTAAAACGGTGAAAGGCTTGTCCCTTATGTCGACGGACAATCACGCCCGAGGAACTCATTCAGAAGCGAGACAGCCTGCTGCCGCAAAATCTCGGAACGATAGCCCCTCCAAAACCTCAAGGAGCTGTACATTAGTAGGTACCGTACCAGTTGCGCTTCCGATGTCACCACCAATCCCGACGTTAGTCGGTCGGCCTCGTAGGGCAGCCGAAAAAAATACCTCCAGCGACACGACCATCCTTGAGCGACCCTGCCTACTGCAATACCGGCGAATTCTCCTACGGACAAGGACCCCGATAACTCTGGGAGATCGGAGCTACAACAGGTCCTGAGACTCCTGACAAACTTTAGGCGGCAGGATCGATCGACTGGAGGGAAACCCGAAAGTGCCCAGAACTCAAGATCCCAGGACCCACAACTGGAACCATGTTCCATCACAACTAATGGACGCGGCTCCACACGATCAGAGGGCATATCCTGACCATACAGTGCAAACTGTTGTGCGAGACCCAACATCCAGGACACCCAGATCGCTTCCTATCCAACTCCAGTTGGTGACCGAGCAGACCTTAGGAGGGGACTACACTGCCCTGATGCAGCACATGACGTCCTGAGAATTGCGGCCCAATTATGGACACCCATGTGCGATGAAGACCTGTGGGGATGATCCAGGACAATCTACCCATTGAGCTTTCAAACAGTCTGCTGCACGCCCCTATTGGCACCATCCACGCCCTGCTTTTACATGTTAGAAAGCAGGAACGCTTTGTTCGTCTAAGTAGGAGGATTTTTCTGTCCCCTCAAAAGTTCTGCAGGCACCGGCGTACGGTCTCATACTACCTCAGAAGTATTCACAGTCCTGGAAGCTATTGGTGAACCACCCTCGACAACCCTTGTCCCAAGCCTCCGAAACCCAGCCCGTTCGAATACTGATACCGACGTTGGCTGACAGTGTCAGCTGCATTTCATCTGATTTCACAAGGAAAGTCCTGGAGAAACACGGGGATCGACTTCAGCGGTTCAAATTCCATCTTAACACTGCGAACGGAAATCCTGGGGTCGCGGTGGAAATGATCTGTCGCGGTGGGTCATACGGTTGCTCCGGCAATTAACATACTTGGGCAAGCCCGTTGTCGCCATAAAGCTGGATGAAAAACTACGAGCCCTGCGTGATCATATCAAGCGGAACATACAGGACGCTAGACACTGGGATGAGGTACAATGCAATCTGCGATCTCGCTTATCTACGTTCAAAGTCGGAGTTGAGATCTTGCGACGCTAGACGCACCAAGCTAACTATAAAACCAAGCTAGACCAAAAGTTCGTGAAGTGCCGAGTTGGGAAAGTGTTGGGACCCACGTGGTACCACATTGCCGATCTGAACGGTCAACCACTCGAGGTTTACCGACCTAAAGACTTACGCCGGTGAGGACGAAAACCGACAGCAAGTCCCCCCCAAAACCACCTGAACCAGAAGCACCTTCAGCTTCTCCAAGTTGTGAACATTGGAGAGGCCGCCCTGTTGTATTTCGCCTCTCAAGTGTGGCAACTCCGCGAAGATCACAAACTTGATCCCGTAAGGGGAGCGGGTTTATGTTTTTGGGAGTTAACACGTCGCACGAGTTACGTTTTTGGTTTATTGTTATGTTTAACGAAAACTAAATTTCACTTTTTATAACTTTTTATTATAATTCGAATTCAACACTCGGGTTGGCTATAACCAAACAGCCATTCGTTTATAACTCCACCGGGGTGGACTCTCTTGAAGTATGCGATACTTGGAACTAGCGCAATTCAGCACTCTTGCTCCATTTCTGTCTGTGAGTGTTGGAGACTCACCACACTTAACGCAAAATTCTATTAAATCCTGTCAGTTACTATTGATCGGAGGCTCGGGTAGTTCTTTGGTGTTTCCGCGAGTGGGATTTTCAGGAATTCCATGGTACTGTTTGGAATAACGTGGAATAACGTCAAAATACGTGTTCGACGTATTTTGTCGAACAGTTTTAGTGCGTATGTATTTTTTTATTGTGTCCAGTCGTAGGTTTTTGTGTATGTCCGTGTTCCTGATGTACCATGGAATTCGAAAAATCCACCGTAGTGCTTTATTTTGCAGGGATTGGAGTGCTTTTTTGTGTGTCTTTGCTGTCTGGCAGAATGCGATACTACCGTATAGTAATGTTAATCTAATTATTTGCTTAAAGATAAGCAGTTTGTATTTTGCGTTTAGTTTACCTGACTTAAGGAGCGGATTAAGGGAGCAGAGTATACCCAAGCAATGTGCACGTTTCGTTCGTATATGGTCTTTCCATGTGAATTTGTCAATTGTCAGTCAGTCAATTGATATGCAGGTATCGTCTGCATGTAATGATACTTGCACGTTGTTTGGTAAGAGGCGAATGTCTGCGGTTTACAAGTTGTATAGTGTTGGTGAGATGGGCGATCCTTGTGGAATTCCAGCTTGAATTGGTCACAGGCTTCAGAGGTGATATTCTATTCTAACTTTAAAAGATCGGTCTTTTAAAAAGGCGTAAGTGAGTTCTATGTATGAAAGGGGGATAGAGAACTCATGCATTTTGAAAATATGCATGCCATGCTAGACTTTGTCAAAGGCTTTGGCTATGTCAAACATAACTAGGCCTGTTGACTTCCTGCGATTCATCCCATTTCTGATATGTTGGATCACCCTTGTAAGTTTGAGTTCCGTGGAGTGTGCTTCTCTGAAACCGAATTGGTGGTCGGGGAGAATTTTCGGCTATCACTTCGTTTAACCTTATCAGCAGTGCCTTTTCTGCCACTTTCGAGATGGATGAGAGAAGACTTATTGGTCTCCAGTTTTGTGGGAAGGCATGGTTTTTGTTGGGCTTAGGTGTAACCATTATGATAGCCGATTTCCATACTTTAGGGAATCTACGTAAACGGAAAATTGCATTAATTATGTCCGTCAAGTTGTTAAGAAGGTTGTCAGGAAGCCATTTCAGCATGGTTTTTGCTACTGTGTCTAGTCCGGTAGCCTTCCGTTTGTTAAGTCTCAGTATTAAGTCCTTAGTTTCTAGTGCGTATAGTGGCCGTATCATATATTCTACCTCTACCTCTGTTCTCATGAGCTTGCTCAATTTTCTCAAGATGTGGTCCTTCTCGTCAAGGTCCTGCTCCCAGAAGGTGTTGTCTTGGAACTGCAGTTCCAACATGTCTGCAAAGGCTTCCGCTTTTCCGGCTTTGTCATATTTTATCCCGTTAGGGCCGTGTATGGGTGGCACAACTGCTTTGTTGTATTTGCGGAAGTATTTGGACATTTTTCAGAAGGCATTTTTGCCAGGCTCCAGACTAGGAAGCTCTCCCATTGGTCGTTTCGGAACAGGAATATTTGGTCCCGAATTTTATTAGTCAACCGGTTTGCTTGCGTTTGTAGTCTAGGATCACCCGTGCTGCTAGCTCTTCTCCGATATTTATTCTTCCTACTTATCATGGCCTTAATTTAGAGAGGGAGTTCATAGGGGTTGTATTCCCTTACCGGAGTTAGGACTGGGTTGTCCTCTGTTGCTAGCTTGATCATGCTTGTTATTTTTTCTATCATTTTTTCGACATCATCGGCTGTGTTTAAATCTTGGGTAAAACTTTCATTAGCCAGATGGTCATGGAAAGCTTGCCAGTTAATTTTCTTTGTAACTTTGGGAGGACCGTCAATGAAGACGTTCTCAATTAAGAAGTGGACCGGTTGATGATCCGAGGAGAGCTCGTTGAGAACACTTATTTTTATGCTGGCATCGAATTCACGGGAGATTCCGAATTCGTGGATATTTCCTCGTATTCGAACGAAATGTGTTGGTTCATTGGGTAAGTGCAGGCTTGCGTTCGTGCTTGTGATGAATCTATTTAGCTCAGTCCCAGCTTGATTACTTCTCACAACACCCAAATGCCCGTGGTAGGCATTGAAGTCTCTAATAATAAGAAGCGGTCCTTCTATCTGAAATAGGCTGTGGATGTCTTGTTCTATTTGCCTATTTGAAGGTGGGTTGTGCACCGAAAAAACCACAAACTCAAAGGAGTCCATTCGCACTTTAATGGCTGCCGCTTCCGTTTTTGTGAGGTGTGTAAATCAGGTCATGATTAACATTTCTTCTCACTAGAATGGCCGTTCCTCCCCTCCTACCAGCTAATCTATCGTTTCTGTACAGATTATAGTTGGGGAATTGGAGACGCGTTCCGGGCTTCAAGATAGTTTCCTGGAGTAGAATAATCTCGAGTTCATTGTCCAGAATAAATTGTTTCAGCTCTCCGGGTCGTTGAAGCAGGGAATTTGCATTCCATCTGAGAATAGAAATGTGATCACGCTGATTCATTTTTGTATTAGTGTGGTGGCTTGTACTGTAAACATGCCTTGGACCATTTTCGCCATCATATCCTGCATGATCAGTTAAAACTGTGATTGCATGGTAGCGAAGAATTTTCCCATGTCTGGTGGTGTGAAGGTTTGTGTTTGGTTGTGTGGTTGGGTGTTTTTTTGCTTGGGGTGTTGTGGTGTTTGTGGTGGTGCGACTTGGTGCTTGTGTTTGTGTGCGGTTAGCGTTTTAGGCAACTATCTGTACGAACGACTTCCTGATGTTTTTGGGGTTTTTCGGGCAGCCTCCGCAACTTGCAGGATGTTCTCCACCGCAGCAAATGGTGTAAGCCATCGCATTTCACGCACCGAGTGGACTGAACTGAACTGAACTGGGCCTTTTTACATTGTTAAAAGTGCAAATTTACACTTTTCGATGAGTGATATGTGGATGTTTGGTTAATCTGGTTTATGACCGAAAGGACGGATGTTTACATAAAGCAAAGATGAATGTTTGTTTTATATTAATGACACGTTATTTAAAACTTGAGGGGAATTTCATGATATAATTGCATTTGGCGAAAAGCATAATTTCAGGTAAGAAGTGAACTTCGTTGTTATGATTGAGTCATCATTCCATTTTGATAACTCAGCTGTTGTAACTCCTCCCTCCTTAAGATTTTTGTTGTCCTCAACAAAATTTACTTCGGGAAGTTCAACATTTTTGTGAGATTTGTCATTAATATTGATTTTAATGTTTGTTTTAGGGTATTTACAATAAAAATATACCATAAATATTGATGTGATTATAATGATTGTAATGAAAAGTGAAATTCCTGTTATTATTTTATTTCTATTGTGTATATATTTTGCTTCTTCAATCCTTTGTGTATTTTCAATATTTTCAATTTCCAATTCATCCACATTGATTTCGTAATTATACCCGATTATATTTTCAATAGGGTTCAAAGTCAGTAATTGTTGGAATTCTTTAATTTGGTTTTTATACAAATTTTCTTTCAAATTTTTTTTACAGTTACTAAATCGCACTACATAATTTCCATCAAGTTCATAGGTTTTTTCATTAAAATTGTTATTTATATTTCTTAACAATAAAAGTCTTTTTTTGATCCCTTCTTCATAATATTCGTTTTCCATATTTACAATCCAATTATTTGTCTTTAAGCATTATGTTTATTTTTCAATTTCATAATATTCTCCTTTATAAAATACAACTTGGTCTAATATAATGTTTAATGTTTCTAAGTTCTTATTTGGTATTTTCTTAATATAATATGATAGTAAAGGCTGTGTAAGCTCAGGAATATTGATGACTAAGATTATGTTACTTTCTTTGATAAATGTGATGATATGTATCTGTTTAATTCGTCGAAAGTTAACATTTATTTCGTCATGGGTAAGTATGGAACGGGACACGATACCTGTTCCGGCGGAAAGTATGTTATCAATTATTTTTTCGAGTTCGTCTTTAATTAAATTCAGATTATAGGTTAATTGCATGTTTACTAAAATTTTGCCTATTTGTTGCGTAGTGTTGTTATTATCTTTAGTTAATTTTTGGTGTATTAGAGTTGTTTTATTAATATTTTGCATTTTTTTGTTGATATTATTTTGGAATACGTTATTTATTGTTATTTGGTTATTTGAGGCTTCTATCAATTCGTGGTTATTGCTATCAATTAATATTAAGTGTTCCATTTTTTCCTCAAAGTCATTATTATCCATCAATCCGAAAAGCGATTTATACACAGTTCCTACAAGTATGTCATGTTTTGGGAGGTTCGTTGAATTTTGGAAGATACTTCTTTCCGCGATAAAGGTTTAAATAGAAATTAAAGATTTCGTCGTTGATCTAACAGTTTTCTGCGAGGGTTATTACATCGCTCCGAGTGATTTCTAAATTGAATTTAAATGTTAAAGTTTCGTTTAGGGGCCTTGGTTGAATGTTTGCTTAATAACTGTCTTTTGTTTTTCATTTAGAGAGTAATGTTTACTCGATTCTGTTTTACCATCTTTCGTTGTATAATTTTTTATTCTTATATTTCTAGAGGGGTATTTTATTGCAAGCATTATTTTTCTTTATTAGTATCACGTCGTTGTTACGTTTAGTAATTTCAACTCTGCGATATTTTGGTTTTTCTTTATGTCTTTCGTTTTCGTCATTTTTTATATATATGTTCCCGGGTTTGATTTGTTGATCTACTTCTCTTTTATTATTATGATACTGTATCCATTTTAATTTTTTATTAGTGAGCAGTTCAAATACTTTTCTTTTATCTCCATATTCCAATTGTACCTCTAGTGGTTTGCTCTGGATTACTGAATCTATGGTGTTATTGTAATTTTCTGTAGCTTTTAAAATTTGTTCTTTGATACTCAGTTCTGGGTTTAGAAGTCCTTACGTTCTAATATGCGATAATTGGGTATCATGACAGCGCTTCATATCAGCATTTCCTGTATGAGCCTTTGGTGATATAAAGTGAATTTCAATTTGTTCTTTTCTTAGATATTCTTTAATGTTTATCATATTGAATTCATTATCCGCGACAATCTTTCCGGGTTTTCCTAATATTGCATTATGTTCTTGGATTGCGATTAAAAAGATGTCGATATGTGTTATCTCATTTATATCTCTGGGTGTTTCACTTACTTTGAATATAGGTTTGACTGGGTTCTGGTCGGATTTTGCTCGGTTGCACAAATCTCAATTGTTTATATATCTTGTTATAAACTTCAAGATTTGATTGAAATAGTATATATTATTTATTTGTTCGTAATTTTCCTTTGTACCGCGATGGTTACCTTTTTCATGTTTTTCTTTTTCCAAAACATTGTTCTTCATTCAACAAATTCACAGCATGCTGAGTGCGATTGATAAAACGTAAACTTCCATTATTTGAATACAATTGTCATTTTAGCGGAACTTCGCGACATTTGTTATAGTAGGTTTCTTATCATAGGTGTTCCTCCTTCCTATGATGATCGACTGCGCCCGTTACGTTTTAGGTTTAACGTTATGTTAAAAAAAAACTAAATTTCAATTTTTATAACTTTTTATTATAATTCGAATTCAACACTCGGGTTGGCTATTACTAAACAACTATTCGATTATAACTCCACTGGGGTGGACTGAACTGAACAGGGCCTTTATATTCTCAAAAGTGCAAAGTTGCACTTTTGGATAAGTGATATGTGGATGTTTGGTTAATCTGGTTTACAATCGAAAGGACGGATGTTTACATAAAGCAAAGATGAATGTTTGTTTTATATTGATGACATGTCAATTAAAACTTGGGGGGTATTTCATGACATAATTGAATTTGGTGAATTTGTTGACTAAGCATAATTTCAGTTAAGAAGTGAACTTCGTTGTTATGATTGAGTCATCATTCCATTTTGATGATTCAGCTATTGTAACTCGCGTGAAAAAAAATTGGGGCAACTCCGGGCAATCAAATATATCATAAATCAGATAGGGAATCGATAAAGATTATCAAAACGGATTCTGTTGAACAACATTCGTCTGTTGATAGTGATGAAGAGTGCGGAACAAATAATTGGGAAATACCCATATCACATAAATACAGAAGGATTGGGGGAATTCTGAGTGGTGATGAGGACATATCTACTCCGGTGAGAGTAGTGCGTGTTTGTGCCATCCATTTCCACGTTACTTTTCATCTGTGAACTTCATATGCGCGCAATACATATGTCTCTATTGGAAAAATAGCAATTTTAGTATAGCAACATTTTGGATTTCTTTGTCGCATGTGTGGTGCGGTTGTTGTGCTCTTTTCTGGAATTAACCAGATTTCCAGTGTTAAATTAACGATAACTCGGGAAGATAACTGCCGTAAGAAAGTAAAACTTTTAAGTCTTTGCGGACTTAAAAAAAAATCTCAAGAAATTCGATCCGACTGTGAGGCAATATAATATAATGTGTCAACAGCTAATTGCAAACGGACTCTCAAACAGCGGTACATGGTCCATTGTAAAGTTGAAGAAGATCTATTTCGGGAGGAAAGTGATGGTTCAATCCACGTCCGAATACCTCGCCGCTCTGAGCTAGTCCGCCAGCAGCCACCAACGTTGTGAAGCCGAACGGTTGACCTTCCGGGTACAGTTCGTTGTCACGCCTCTTTGGACTTCACGTCCGGATGTTGGTGCGAGGCCGACGCGTCCTGCAGTCGCCGCCGTGACGATTGCGGATCTCAAAACAATTACACTGCATCTTTTTGAGATTCACAACTTCAGGATAAACAGAGTCATTGTAATTTTTGTTTATATTAATAGAAAAGTGGTACCGTCAAAATAATCAGATTAGTAAGATTTATACCTTGTACAACGTGAATGATAGCTAATATGTGTATTACCATCAAAGAAAACTTCATTAGCAACTTACATTTACAAATAATTTTACAAAATAATCCATTTTAAAGACATTGACAAGACATGTCAAAGAATAATGATTGAATGAACATATTCCCAATCAAGGGAGCACATAAATTCCCCGCTAAAAAAACAATAAATGCCTGAACTCCACCTAAAAATGCGTAAGGTCCCAAGGACAGGAAAAGGAAGAGGGAGCCATAATTCAGTACACTTTGTGGTGGTCATGGCCAAATGGTAGAATTTGGTTTGACTTACACAAATTGACTGAAATTTCATAGATATTCAAAAGGACAACATGAATATACAATTTCATCTTTATGCAAATTCAATTCTGAAGACATGTAGAGTTCAATGAAAACCACTCGTCAATTATGTCCTTAATAATTACCACGCAGTGCCTGCATCTATTTGAGATTCACAACTTCAGGATAAAAAGGTCTTACTCATTCAGTCATTTTTCTTTATGTGAATAGAAAAGTGGCACCGTCAAAATAATCAGATTATCAAGATTTATACCTTTCACAGCATTAATGATAGCTAATGTGTATAGTACCATCAAAGAACAACTTCATTTACAATTCCGAGTAGTCGAACCCATTAATGGAAGAAAATGGGTTCCTCAGTGTTGGAGAAAATGAATGGCATGGAACGATATCTTTTGATCAATGGTACGCTCTCCCATCAATTTTGGTGGCCTTTGGAAAGCAGCTGTAAATCTACTTTACTAAATTGATAACTGTGCACATATCTTGAGGTTGCGGGAATATTTGATTTCAACTTGTCGTGTCAGTTATAGTTCCGATTTCTTTTCGAGAACAGAGATTTCGAGTATTGTCTGAAAGAGTTGCCCGTACATTTCTTCGAAACAAAGAGCAAACGCAACACACTTTGGAAACCCTTGATAAATGAAAAAAAAACTAAGAGGTATCTAGATGCAGCCCAATCAATGTCAACAAAGGTTTACGAATGCAAACTTTTTAGAAGTCTTTCGTATTATTTCAACTTAAGGTTTCACTTCAGTCCGCCCTTGATTATTTCATTATATTCTATACTAATAACATACTTAGGCTAATGTGATATTTCAAGAAATTTAACTTGTTGGCATCATTCAAATAAAACGAATAGAATTATTTATCGGTGTATAAATGCATTTTACTAGATATTCTCGAATCGGGTGACAAATGGGATAAGGTAGTACATTACTGTCCTACTATCCATGTAACAAAATGGGTATCAATGTTTGGTTTGGATAGCCAAGGATCGAGAAATCCCACTCTATCAACCTAAAAGGCGCACAATAGGGAAACCCTACCAGAAGTTATTCAACATTTGATTATAACTTATTTATTTTAATTCATAGGAGAGGTGTATAGTTGATAGCCTAGTAATTTTGTGCCATTAGTTATTCACAACTCAAAGCATGAATAAATTACTTCAATTTGGGTATTTTTTACAAAAAACACAGAGTTGAGTTTCTGTAGATAAGTTGTGAAGCTTCGTGTCATTGAAAATTCATTAACAGTTAGTTTTCGCAATTGGCAACTGTGCTACTCGACGCGTAGCAACCCAACCCTCAACTGTAGGTTGGAATATATCTAAAATAGATGTCGACGCGTTCGCCGCAGCTCTTATGAGAGGTGAAACTATGACGGTAACGAGAGGAGCCTCAGCTGAAAACATGGTGAACTCCACCATGAGGCTTATCAAGAATGCGTGCGACTGCTCTATGCCCAGGCGACGGCCTCGACACAATAAGCCTGCTGTATACTGGTGGTCGGCAGAAATCGCCGAAAAGTGGAGAGAATGTCACAAACTCCGCCGTGAATCTCAACGTTTAAGAAATCGAGACGAGTCACACTCCCGAACGCTGGCATACAGGTCGGCTAGAAAAGTTCTCCGTAGGTTAATTAACGAAAGCAAGGCTCGCTGCTGGCGCAACCTAGTTGTGGACATCGACAGAGACCCGTGGGGGCTGGGTTACAAGCTTGCCATGTGGAAACTAGGAGCTGCAAGAAGGCCCTGTGTCCTTGAAACGGAAAAAATGGACCAGATTGTTAGGGCGCTCTTCCCTATGCATCCTATTCTTCCCGATGATGTAGATGTTGAATGTCTCGGAGAATGCCCACTTTTTACCGCCATCGAGCTGGATGATGCGGTAAAAGCTTTAAAATCGAAAAAGGCCCCAGGACCAGACGGTATACCAGCGGAAGTGATACAGCTTGCACATCAACTTTGTCCTGAAAAGCTGCTCACCACTTTCAATGCCTGTTTGCGGCAGGACGTGTTTCCAAATTGCTGGAAAGAGGCGAGGCTCGTGCTGATCCACAAGGGGAAGGGGAACGCGGAGCAACCATCTACATATCGGCCCCTATGTATGCTGAACGCCGCTGGGAAGGTACTCGAGAGGCTCATTTGAGAAAGACTTGGAGAAGCCATTCGAACTGCCGGGGATCTGTCTCCTCGGCAGTACGGCTTCAGGGCTGGTCGATCCACAATTGGTGCAACAGCAGAGGTAGTGAGCGCGGTCCAGCAGGCAGAAGCCCACAATCATTACTCGAGACGAATAGTACTGCTCATAACTCTAGATGTGAGAAATGCCTTCAACTCTTCTAGATGGACAGATATTCTTGGTGCTCTGGAATATTTCAGGGTGCCGAGGTACCTGATGCGGATATTGAAAGACTACCTCAAAAATTGGAAACTCATCTATGACTCGTTGGGAGGCCGGCGAAGAATTGATTTGACATCAGGGGTCGCGCAAGGATCCGTTCTGGGCCCGGACCTCTGGAATGTCTCGTACGATGAGCTTTTGAGGTTGCAGTGACCGGGGGAGTCGAGCCTGGTTGGCTACGCAGATGACGTAGCAGTACTAGTCGCCGGACGTACTGTCGAACAGACGCAGCTCAAACTGGATGCTGTAATACGCCGAGTGAGCGAGTGGATGACAGACCGTGGGCTTAGCCTAGCGCTGGAAAAGACCGAGGTTGTCGTCCTCACAAAGAAGCGAATCCCTCGTGTTATGCCGGTTCGTGTGGGGGAAATGATCATCGAGTCAAAAGAATCAATCAGATACCTTGGCTTAATGATTGACTCGAAGATGAGTTTTTTCGAGCAGGTTCGAGCGTCAGCAGATAAGGCCTCCGTGCGGGTATCGGCGCTAAACCACATTATGGCCAACACGCAGGGGCCAACCTCGAGCAAAAGACGTCTACTGATGAGTGCAATGGAGTCAGTGCTCTTGTATGGCTCCGAGGTTTGGGCTGACGCTCTTAGTAAAGAGACGTACCGAAGGCGTCTGGCACAGGTGCAGAGGCAAGGAGCTTTGCGGATAGCCGCTGCATACCGCACTGTCTCTGAACCTGCAGTGCTGGTAATCTCGAGGGTGGTTCCAATTAAGTTACTTGCAGACGAACGGAAACGTGTATACTCACGTAGGGGGGAGTCGGCGAGAGAAACCGTCAGCCGAGAGGAACGGAGAAGAACCCTTATCTTATGGCAGCAAACATGGGAAAACGAAACGCGACGCAGATGGACCGCACGGCTGATAAGTGACTTGGGGCCGTGGTTCTACAGAATGCATGGTGAGACTGATTATTATCTGACGCAACTACTCAGTGGTCACGGGTATTTTCAGTCTTACCTGTATAAGATGGGAAAGACACCATCCCCAACTTGCGTGTTCTGCCCGGGGATGACGGATGACGCATGCCACACGTTCTTTACGTGTAATAGATTTACAAGACTCCGTTCGCATCTCTTGGAGAAAATTGGCGTAATTTCCCCAGAAAATCTAACGGGAAAAATGATGAAATCAAAGGACAATTGGAACTGTGTGTCACATTACGTACGGACAGTACTCATTATAAAGAAGGACATAATGGATCGCTTGGCGAGGGAGGGAACATCTCTGTAACGCAATATTATAGTTACTAATCGCAATTCCTTCCTATCCATCCGTGAAGAGAGATTTCCCTTAGCCAGAAGACATCGCTAAGCGATGATTAATGTCCGAAGTAATGATTAATGAGTCCTAGTTCCAGGCTAGGTTCTCGGTATGACAGGGGAGGTGTTTAGTCGGTAGTCCAGTAGCGGAGGAGTCCGACACTCAGGGCGTAAATAGCCTTCACCTCCGAAACAAACAAAAAAAAAACAAAAAAACCAATTAGTTTTGCTTTTCCTATTTTATTTCGAAGCAAATATGTGCAGATAGTCATAAATTTCACAGGCTCATATGACTCATGCCTTTATGAATTTTAAGCAGCCAATCGGAGTGATTTTGGCAAATGACAAGTGCATCAGAATTCTTGCGATAAAACTCTCAATACAATAGTCTATGTATAATAAAATAAATTTAAGTTCATTATAAAGAATCGTATTGAAATTTAGTCTAATCGTTGTATGTGGCTCTGTCTCCTTCCAATAATTTCACTGCGGGAACGATCATGCTAGCTGCTATAATGCAATGGACAAACTTAGAGTTAACATTCATCCTTTTGCCCAGTGTTACAGGGTTAATATATATACATAATAGGGGAATATAATATGACTTAAAGTATAATACAAGCGGATGTAGATGTAATACAAGCATGATAGTAATACATGTATTTCATGATACATATCTAGGGTACTTTCATTACACAATTATAAATTCCGCCCGTATTGTTTTTCCCACCAATATTTTAGTACAGTATAAAGAATCCCATGCATTTAGTTACTGTAAAGCTCGCATTGTTTTCTGGAACGAATGATTCCCATCTGTTTTCGTTCCCAGCTTCTGATATGTGAAAATTTAGAATGTGTCTCAATAAATCATGTTCTGCATTGAATTGACTTTTTGCTCATCTTCGCGGAAACAAAAACAAGTTTTGATTAAAGTTACTTTAATTATAACTTTTTCCAACTTGTACTTCATATCCAGCCTGAACGAGAAGATTGATGAGATTATATGACAATTTACCTTTTTAAAGTAGATTCACTTTTATATTGAAAATGGTTTCCGACACAAAATGCACATTTGCAAAAATTTATTCATATACACGACAAATTACGTCTGCTATATGACTCACATCAACTAACATTTTTAATTACAAATTTCATATTTTTGTCCATTCAATATTTTCTAATGAAGAATGTCAACAAACGTGCACACTATGACATTCCCTAGATAAAGTATCCTGCATATGAAAATGAACTGATAGACACAACCATTTTAATCACGTGGCATTTTTTTGTTTATTATTTATTTGGAAATTTGTTCAAAAAATATCTGCTACAAATTTTTGATACGAATGAATTAGCGCACATGTTGAACTATTTCTTTCTTTGAAGTTCATTTAGACATCCCACAGAAAGCATGTCAGCCACGAAAAACAATATATTTAACAGTGAACTCCACTACTACTACTACAACAATAACTACTACTACTGGTTTAAAGTAGTAAATAGTCTTGGTAATATAATTCATCTTTGATCTTATATAGGATGAAATAATGCTGATATTGTATTATCAGAATGCTTAACGAAATTTTACGTTATGATTTAATTACAAGTTTAAGTATTTCTTCTAATATATCCAGCTTATTAGGGATTATAAATTAACATAAGAGCAGTAGAAGAAGGTGCTTGGATAAAAATAATAGAGAAGATAAGGAAGCAAAGAAAATAGAGAAGCAGGATTAGTTAAACTAAAAAGCAAAATCTGAAGGCAGCAATAAAAGGGAGGCGTAGAAGAAAGAACTGGCAGAAAAAGTTAGCAAAAGTGAATTCATGTTTGTCACGCAAGACTAGGAGTTTTTTTCAAAGTATTCTTGCTGTTTGGTGCTCACATTGGGGCAAATAGCGCAACTACTGAAAGCGAATACACTCTGCAAGTATACCACGAAAAAAGAGATACGAATATCTAATTTCGCGAAAAAGCTCGCTTCACAAGATAGAATGCTTGTAAATTAAATGACATAGGTGAATGAAGAGATCACTGTGGCTAGCTTTTTTTGTTCGATGAACGAATAATTTTTCCGGTGGTGTAATAGCTGTAATTCATTGTATAGGAATATAAAATTTGAGAGAGTGTTTATGGGTAAGCGTCCACATATTCGCCTCTACATCCTACCTTCAAAACATTTTGCATGCAAATACATTGGCGTCGAATACCTTTAAATTAGAAGGTTTTTGTAGTGTTCGTAGTTACGCTATGCTTTTTGTACATACTTGTCCATGCAATTCTTTAATGAGTTGACGCGAGCTTAGTCTGGAGGTGGTTGCATTGTAGTTAAAAATTGTTTATCGTACGGTTGATGACTGGTTATTTCGCTTTGATAAGTTAAGTGACATTGATTGACAATTTTATTGAGTTATCAATATTTTACATTGGTACTAATATTTGACACAGTGTAAAATAATTTTCGTGTGTGATCATCTGCAATGTACTGACTATTCATTTACAGTTAACGCTTTGTACTTTGGCATGTAAAGCCATGCCAATTTATTCAATATATAGGTTATTCTGATAAAGTGAACCAAATTGCTGAATAGTCCATGGTTTTCTGGAAATAATTTTTAAGTAGCTTCGTTTATTGCTCGGACCAACCTAGATCGAACAGGTGAACAGGATACCTTTGTACACAAATGATTAATACTTACAATCTACTGTCCAATCGTAGGCAAAATTATGAAAACTACATTCATAAATCACTGAAAAATGTATTACTTTTAAATATAATGTAGGAGGCCACATCTCCGCCTTGACATTGTAAAGAATTTATTTCTGACAGTTTCACCCAAAAGTTTCCTAATTGATTAAAGCTTATAATCTGCAAAATGAAAAAAAATTCATTCGGCAAATGTAAAAATATTAAGACCAGTAAAATCTTTCGTAATTGACAGTCGATTTCGTGATCGTAAATTGACAGTCAGTTAAAATTGCACTTAGCAGTTTCTCTAAAGGGATGGTCACACATTTTACTGGAATGCTCATGAAAGTGGTTGCTGATTCGTGAATATTAATTTTTCAGCGTTGAATAAAAACCTGAAAACGTCTTATATTCACCGTTGCAAATTTTCATTAAGTTTAAGGTCATTCTCGTCAATGAAATTTATAACGGAGTTATTAATTTGAGCATATTCTATTAGCTGAGTGTAATTTTAATATTTTCTAAAAATTTTATTTGCCTAATGTTCATTCGGCCCACAAATTAATACGAATTCGAGTATATGTCAAAATTGTATGGAATAGGCTGAGCTGAATTTTCCGAATTTTCAGAAATGATATTTGTGTGGAGTTATAAGTCGTCGAGAAGCCCTATCCATGTACATCGGCGTATATGATCGTCCGAAGCTTTAAACTTATCTTTTTTGCCTTAATATTGAAAGTTTTCTAAATATTCTAGTTTTTCTTATCGATTGCATATGTGGATTCATCAGCTGAATCACATTCCATATCGTTTATATCTATATTTCGTTACATAAAAATTCAAAATAAAGAATAGGAACCGCCTTCTTAGAAGCAATGAAAATATTTAATAAATTTACACTTACCCGAAGAAATGTGCGCTTAGAAAGGTTAGTAGTTTCAGAACTTTACTGACCTGGCACCTCACTACTTACTTGCACTACTACCACGCCTCCACACAGAATAGTGGCAATGCACACAACTGCCCACTTTCTCTTTTGCTCTCAACTCTAATTTGAGTATGCATAGTAATTTGAGTATGTGCATATTCAGTCCCCAAAAAGCCAAACATTTTCTGCACTATGCGTGGAGGCTTCTATACTTCTAATTCAGCTACCGAGGATCAAGAGGAGGGTGAAGTTTCACCTAACCACCGAAGCCCAAGTTGTAAACAAGGTTCCAAGTGTAAAACAGACCGATTTCCGCAAAACCGCCCGACAGTCCCCAACCTCTTAGCCGGCAATATCTCTTTTCTCAGCCGCCCAGGAAACCACAAACCATTAGGACCTTGATTGCGTGACCTCAAGGAAATCGTCAGTTCTTCCCGGTATCTATACCCGGGTTAATAGGCCAAAAAATTTCAACTGGAAATTACTCCAAAAAACGGAAACAAATGGGCGTGTCATTACAAACATAGCGGTGTCAGTTGAATTAAAACGTTCATTCCTATAAGGGGCATAGCCGACGATCCATCGAGTAAGAAATTGTCTCCCCTCAATTCAGTAGCTCTATCTTTTTGCTTCTTTGTCTTGCCTTCACGGTTGTTTAGTTAAGTTTTTATCAAGTCAAAATTACGCTACAAAATGATAATCTTTTTATGTTGCAAATATTTAATCATCACTAGCAAACTTTATAAACAAGGTGCTTTTCATTTCGAACTCCAGATAGAAAGAAATATTGCTACGTATTTTCAAAGAAATAATAAATATATAATTAACAATAAGTAAATTAAATATTGGGCCCCACGTTCGGCGCCATATAATGTTTTTTCAAAAAATAATAATAAAATAATAAATATATAATTAATAATGAACAAGTAATAATAATAGGCCAACCGATAGGAAGGAGTAAGCTCTTTCTGTGTGTGTGTGTGTGTGTATGTGATATGGAAGGATCAGGGCTTAAATAATGTCCTAACCCCCACGCCCGCGCGGTGAGCTAGTCGGTTAAAAGTAACTTCCTTTGGCCGCCATTATGTGCCTTTGTATTTTCAAATAACCCTGTCTCTTTAACCTTGTTCCTTTCTTTCGCTGCAGGTGCGACCTATCGGTTGCCCTATTATTATTATTTGTTCATTATTAATTATATATTTATTATATTATTATTGTTTTTTGAAAATACATCAGATGGCGCCCAACGTGGGGCCCAATATTTAATTTATGTATTCTTAATTGTTTGTATTTATTTGTTTGTTACTAATATTATGTTACTAAATATTACTTAATACCTAAATCTAACTATGAATGTTTTTATTTCAATTTTATTCTTACTTCTATTTCATCTCGTATGATTTTCTTTTCACTTAAAAATATGGGTACATATAAAAAAACTTAACCAAAACAATTAATTGTTATATTCAAAATAAATTGTTATTTTATTTATTTTTTCATTTAGTTATATATATATTTTTTCTTTGTTTGTTTAATATCGCCTACACATCGGAATACGTAACAATATAGATTTGATTTGGAAATTATGTATCCCACTTGTAATTTAAGCATTGCACCATTTGTGTACTAACACTGGTAATTTTCTCGACGCAGTACTGAATTCATTAAAGTCACTTTTATACAAAGAAACTCGCTTTTCCAGTTAAGAAGCGCGTATTAAAATTATTTTGTAATTATATGAAATTGTTCTTTCAATATTGTACGTATTGTTTTCCATGGGTTGATAGTGGAGTTTGGTCTCCAAACAATCGGCAGGTTGCAATTTTCAGGATTTAACTTTCTTCCGCTCCACTTGAATATATTAAATCCCTAACAGGAGACTCTTTCCCATCAACGATGCAATTTCCAGAATTTGAAAGGAAGCCTTCAATTCAAACAAGGCACTCGTTGACTACTTTCTAAGGCCCTCTTCAACCACTTCATGGAATAAGACATTCCTTGTTTCCGAATTCTACAAGGAAGTTAACAGATTGTATCAGCTGGATAGCTCTAAGGTGATTCGAATTACAATAACCATACATTGCAATAACCAGTGAACGTTCTACCATCGGTAAATTAATCTGCAGCTCATGACTCACCATATTCCGCCATGACTTGCTTCTTGGTATTGTTGTTGCTTATGGTCTCTAAAGTGCGTTTGTCTTTCTTTACTTTGCTAAGCAACTAAGTTAAAAATATTGTATCCGATAGACATCTTATACACTTCCATTACATATCTTGGAACTCGATTCATTGCTCAAGGTTAACGCAGGCTTTCATCCATTATATGTAATCGATAAATCCAGCATTTAACTGCTGGTGGAATAGAACGTTTTAACAAGTTTGATCAGCAAGGAGAAGTTGAGTGGTATACGTGGGATGAATTAGAGTACATATAGGACTAAACATTCGCAATGAGTGAATTGTCGAGAAGGTTTAAAATCTTAAATTTTCTGCGAAAGTACTCTGCTCTGCACCAATGGAGAAAGTTTCCAAGGAAAGTAAGAGTATCTCTTAGTATTTTAAGGATAATGTCAAAAAGTGAGGTCAAGAAGAAAGAGAGAAGACAGAAAAATTATTAAAGCTTGATTGATCTAGCAAATTTATGACAATCAGAGTTTTTGTTTTAGAAACACAAACATCCAAACAATACAAAATCAAAACGACATCAACGACAAAATAAATTCTTCCCCGGTCAGAATGTTTCAGGTACAGCATGAAAGCTCTTTTAACTGCAAAATTCAAATTCAAATTCAAAATTCAAAATTTAAATTATTTTTATTGGGTTATTTTTCACAGTATTTACAATCACTATTTACAAAGTTTTCTTATCCAAATACTAAGCCTACGGGCTTTGCCTTATGGCTGCGCCCAGAACTCTATACTAACAGATATTACATAATAAGACCTAACTTTATATTACTATTTAAAATTATTAATTCTAACACTTACACCCTAAGTGTGACCTCAGTTATTTTTATGGTTTTTAAATGTATTTAAGGGGTTTTAATTGAAGTACAGTAATTCGTTATTTACAGTTACACATTTTTTGCTTATAACTTTTATTAAAAAAATTAAATATAATTACTTATCCTAACCGTTGGCTGCCCCCAACGCTCGACTGTCTGCCGCGTTCTAATTGTTTCGGTCTAGTGCTCCACCATACGTTTTGTCGCTCGCTCGATCAACTTCTTAACATAGAGATTGATCGGTTCCATCACTGCATCCTGGTACATTAGCCGGTTGGGGTAGGGCCGTCCGTCCTCCCTTTTATACAAGTCTGTGTAAGCCCGAAGGATTTTTCGCTCCAATAACCCTATCTTGCTCCACTTGTACGCTGCTGTTGCTTGCCAGATCAGAACCGCGTTCATGAGTATGGGCCTGACTTGTATGCAAGTATGTTAACCTGCTTGCTGTCCGCTGACTGTTTCCTGAAAAGAGGCGTAAGAAGATGGTATGCAGAAATGCTTTTCTTCCAAACAGAGTCTACGTGAGCACTGAAGGTGTTTTCCGTACCAAAAATCACTCCCAGATGTTTCGCTTCGTTGGAGCAGTGCACCATCTGCCCGTTCAACTTTACCCTGGTATCACAGATGTTCTTCTTTCGACGTCTATATTTTTGATGTGGGTCCTTGAACACAATCAGCTCGCTTTTCTTAGCGTTAATCCTCATACCGTATTTTCTATAGTATGCAGTTAACGAGTCCAGGTACCTTCGGAGTCTTGTTAGCGGAAAGCGGAGAGTGTGCTCAGATGACCACGCCGATAAGTTGTCAGCGGAGAGATTCACCTCGATTCCTGGTTGAAATTCATCTCTGATGCCGGGAATATCAGACGTGAATTAAAGAGAAAGGGGCCTAGAAAAGACTACTGAGGGACCGCTGAATCGGTACCAAAGGGTTCGGAACTAGCTCCTTCAGACACCGCAAAGGCATTACGTCCCTTCAGGAAATCGCCTACTATTTTTGTAATACTCACCATGTAGCCAAGCTGAATCAAAGCCTTTTTTATCCTAAAGGAGGCACGCTACGACGGCCTTTCTGGCCTGCCAATTTCTTATTGTACTGGCTTGAAAAACAGCCAACGCGTCTATCGTTGAGTGAGCTCTTTTAAAGCCAAATTGTCTTTCCGGTACAGTTTCTGCTTCTTCAGAGAACTGTGTGATGCCTTGAAGGATTACTCTTTCCAGTAAGTTTCTTACTCTTTCCTACGTTGGACAGAAGAGATATCGGACGAGTATCGACTACGTCAGTGCTGTCGGACTTTTTCGGAATGACAAATATTTTGGCGCATTTTTATTGCTGAGGGAAGTAGCAAATGTTTATGCAATTGTTAAGAAGGATTGCGAGAAGAACAAAATAAGAATGGAGAAGTTTTTTTTATAATAAGATTTTGAAATTTCATCAGCCCCAGCCGATTTTTTGGAATTTTGCTCAAGTGTGAGTCTCTGCCTGAGTCTGTCAGGGCTCACAAACAGGGCACTTACAATAGGAGGAGGACGCTCCAATAGGAGCGTCCAACGGATTCGAATAGGGAAGTCTAGTCTAGAAAATCGGTCTGATGTTTGCTTGGGTCTGTTCAAATCTTTCATTAGCAAAATCAGATGTTCTTCTCGACATCACTCTATTAAGGGAGAGTATGAGAAGGTATACTCTCTGGTACTCCCAGTTAACTAAATTCAAGTTGCGGTGGTATATTCTTTAGAGTAGTTCTCACAGGGTGCTACGTTTGCGATGAAGCTCCAAAATGTCCTGTGATAAATCCCTATAAAGATAATTCCTGGAGGAATTTTTTATGAAGATCTTTGAGACAACCGTATTAAGGAATGAATTTAGGCAAGCGATTCCCTCTTCGATTTCGGTGGTTGAGAGATATTTCGCTGATTGAAAAATCGTCAAGTTTTCCGCTCAAATCAGCACTAACTGCTTCCCAGTCGATACGCTTGTATGGGAGGAAGAATTGAGGTTCTGCTACCTCTAGCTTTACACTTTTTTTCATTCTTATGGTCAGCTCTACCAAAAGATGTTCAGACTTGGCGTCAATGACTCCACATTCATAATTCCTCCAGCTGTGGGAGATATTTACCAGGTTGCCAGACACAATGAAGGAATCGATTATTGACGAGCTTCTTCGAAAGGTTGGCTCATTCGGCGCAATCAAAATGGGATTCATATTTGCTTGCACCCAGTTGAACAGAGCCGTTCCCTATCCATTAGATACGTGATTACCCCAGGAAAGATGTCTTGCGTTGAAATCACCCCTATCGCAAAGTTATCAAATTTTTCACGCAAAGTGGATACTGTTTCCAAGTCTTCAGTGAGATCCCCTCCTGAATATCCGTGTTTAACGTATATTCCTACAAATGCAAATGTGTACCCTTCCACAACTGAGCTTAAAATCATGACATCTTTATGACAGTACATGTAATCATGACAGTACACTTCAGACTTGGACGACAGTTTCTTTGAATTTTGAGATGCCCCTTGAAAGCCATAGCTACTCTAAAGATTCCATCTGGGTCGTCATCCCTTATCACCTTATATTTCCCCAAGTGAACTTTCTGCTTATTTTTCAGTCTTGTTTCTCAAATGAACAACAAATCTGGGCTATGCATATCCACTTATTCTTGGAAAGAGTTCCTTTTGAAACGTGGAGCTAGCAAACAAATGTTGACGATGGAAAGCTTAATGGAGCTCATCGCGACAACAGATTTTGAAGGCGAAGTCTAAGTACGCCGCTGTTTTCTGGCTCAGATTAATGAACTTTTTGTATTGTGGAATAAATGAATCAACGTTGCGTATGAGAGTGAACAAGTCACACCCGAAGAATTGATTGCAGTCGTTGTTCATTACAGAATTTCTGTCTTTTTGCTGCTGTTGAATATTATTCGCTTTAGCTTGCCGTACAGGCTGAACTGCAACTGGCTTGGCTGCACCCGTTGCTATATTAGTGAATGAGACACCATTTCGAATGGTGTTTTTCAAGGAAGCAGTGACAAAATCCCTCCATTCCTCCTTTTTCTTTAGGAGATTACGTCGTCTCTCCTCAGCCTCCTTGGCCTTAGGACAGCCTCTGAAACTTGTAGGGTGGTCTTTACTTTTGCAGTTTACGCAAAAAACTGCATCTTTACCCTGTTGCTTTTCAATCGAACAGTCTTTGGACTGGTGGTGTTTGTCGCACTTGACGCAACGAGGTTCCATACCGCAATTTGAAGCAACATGACCAAATCGTTGGCAATTGAAACACTGCTAGGTATTTGATTTAGCTAACCGTTCTCAGTCTACCTTTTGGTGTAGGAGCGTTTTTACACCCATAGCTTTTTTGACGTGAAAGTCTGGCTTAAATTGAATAAGGAAGGACGAAAGAGTTTTCTTTTCCTTCCTTGACGCCTCTGTTAAGAACCTTTTGGCTCCCAAAACTTCTTCCCCTATGATGGCTTGGAGTTCTTCCTGGACATCATTGTCTTTGAGGGAAGAGTGCACACCCTTTAGTAACAGGGTCATCTTTTTTTCTGTTGGGGTGTAGGTGTAGTGTAGTGTATAGGTGTAGCACGCCACCTTGTCCCATTCAATATCGAAAAGGCTTTTATGGTCCTTTATGGTTTCCGGGTGTAACGAAGTTCCTTTAGAATTGTTAACCGTTACATCGAATTTTGGGGCCGCGAGCTGATTTTTCTGACATGCTCGTTCAATTCTTTCACTGGAAGGCGTAAGATTCAGCCTGTAACAAACAATAGGAGGAACCCTTTGCTTCCTTTTTGCTGCTACGCTCGGTGGACTATTCTTAGCTGCAACAGCTATCCTGCGCACTGGGGCGGATGGAATTTCGTCTTTTCTTACGCTTGCTAAAGCCCTGGAAACGGCAGCGTGAAGGTCGGGAAAGTTCTTTGCAGTCAGGCTTACTGAGTGCTTAGAAGTGGGCTCTTGCGTTGGAAACACAATTGGTCTTTTTCCATGCGAATGATCTTCCTGGACCGTCTCCATCGGCTCCTCTTGCTCGGACTCGCGGTCGAAATCAGCTGGGACATCTTCTTCGGTAGTGGGAAAATCCTCCTCTTGTACTCGTAATCCCTCTGAATGTAGTTGTAGTTGGAGCTTGCAGCTTGCTAGGAAATCTAGCAAGAACTCCTCTCTTACATTCCCTCGAAACTTTTCACGAAACTTTTATAGATTTTTCTTAGCTTTGCACGTGAAAGCAGCTTTTGCCGCAGAGAGCTCCCCCTCCGCTATTTCCAAGACAGAGCTTGGATGAGGGGTAAAATTAAAGGGACCCCTTCCAGGCAATTTAATTAAAAGTTAATGATATTCTAATTATTAGTAAATGCTGTTCAGCAACTTGCCGGCCTCGGCAAGAAATTAAGGGCTTAGGCCTCGGTTCCCCCACTGTCCTAATAATGCTTAAACTTATTATAAAACCTAACTATAATAAAGGAATGAATGGATATTATCAGCTCCTTGCCAGCCTCCGCAAGAATTTAAGGGCTTAGACCACAGTTTGACCACTGATAATAATTTCCCTAAACAGATTTTTCCTATCACAGGTTCCTATAACAGATTTTTCCTATCACTTTCCTAGCTAAAACACTTTTCTAGCTGATACAACCTGTCACTCCGATGGTTGTGACCTATCTCGTTGATCTATTTTAATTGCAGTGATGGAACTAGCTATATAAGCCATTATTTGGAAATTGGAACGGTTTTGTGAAATTTTGCATTTGGAGCCCTCAATGTAAATAGAGGAAAATGCAACAACCAACAATTTAATAAGAAGCGTCTTTTGTGATAATTTGAGTCAGCATGAAATTTATGTTGAAATTCCCTGACTTGATAAACCGTTGATATTTTCTGCATTTACTATGCAGGAAAGCCAATAAACGATCAAAAAAGTCTTTTCTGTAATCAGCAGGCAGTCACATGATCTGTGTACTACTTTCACCCGTATATGTACAGCAAACGGTTAAGGCTTGTCATGAATTCTTAATTATTGAAATAGATGACAATGAAGTGTAACTGCACGGAATGGAGTCAACAAAATTGGTAAGACCTTGTGTACACGTGTCAATAATAATATACACTTGTTCACTCATATTATATTGCCATCAACGAACATATTATGAATAAATAATGAACGCATTTGATTCTCACTCTCGGACTTGACTCTAATTCATCGTCTATTATGTGGGGACTATGCCCCACCACAATCATAACTATTTGTATCACTCTTCGTATGCAATTGGCATATTGAA
The DNA here is from genome assembly GCA_954870665.1 of Stratiomys singularior. Taxonomy (NCBI): domain Eukaryota; kingdom Metazoa; phylum Arthropoda; class Insecta; order Diptera; family Stratiomyidae; genus Stratiomys; species Stratiomys singularior. The sequence goes on along the minus strand of OX940878.1, from coordinate 87,435,485 downwards.
TTGTCAAATGATGTGTCAAATTTAATCAAAATAATATTCTGTGTGTGCTTAAGTCAAATATAATATAAAGAATTTTGTTCGGGTCTCTTTCCCATCCTCATGCGTTATAATGTCATGTGTGATTGCTTTGCTGTTAACTTGCCGAAATTGCCGTCTTAAAATGGGGCGCCCAGTATTAGACCGTTTTAAGTATCGCATTAATTTATAAACTTGTTTTCGCTTTATTATGAATTCACTTTGCTTAATGGCCATGAACCGTGACATCCAGCGTTCGTTTTTCTAATCATGATCGATTGTTACGAGGACCAAACCACTTCCTACTTTCTACAAAACATAAAAAACTGAGTTTTCCTATTACATAAAGGCCAAGTTAGGAATTTTGAGTCTGTCTAGAAGAGTAAGACCCCGCTAGTAACCATCAGTACCTACAGGTATCTATACCTGAGACAACTGGCCAAAAACTTTCACCCTAAAATCAATCCAAAAAAAAGCAACAAATAAAAGGGAATGGAGTTGTCATCATACACAATGCGGTATCAGTCGAATTAAAATTTTTATAGTGTAGTGTATATACGAGTAGTACAAACTTTTTTGAGTATAGCCGCCGATGCATCGAGTAAGATGATTGTCTCCGGTCAATTCTTCGTAAACTGGCTTGACAGCTTTATATTCCCCCGCTCAATGGGAAGAGCGGGCTTATGTTTTGCTCTGCCAAAAATTTTCAGTTTTAGTCTTTCGCCATATGCACCAGCTTAAACAATTGTGTATATACTATTTCTCATATTTGTAGGTAACTCACAGTTTCTACGAGTTCCATAATTAATAGAGAAGTTCGTGAATGAGTTCGATTTTGCCTTTTCAACGGGGATCTTTTTATTCTTTTCAAATTATATAGAGGGATACCCATTCCCTTTCGGACGTCATCCGTACATTCTTTCTCGACTTTTTTCATAATGCATAACAAAAGAAATACCTTTAAAAGTCTTAGAATCACCGTCACCAATATAGTGGGCGTATTGAACCCAGTCCTAGGATTCGGACCTCTGGAACATCTTAAGAGTTCCACTGAACTCTATTTTTCTTGCTGTTAATCGAGAGTCGTATCGCAACTCGATCGATTTGACTGCGTAGTCTATGTTTTTAGCGCTGTAATTGTCAATACGAGTCGTTAAGCCAAACAAAGACGTAAACGAACGTTTTCTCCTTTATTAAATTTAGAATTCTATTTTTTCCTTTATTAAAAATTTGCTTTACATTTCGCTGCTTTCATGACTTTGATAGTGTGAACTATGTTTGTTGCAGCTGAAATTCTTTCTAGCACCTTATCATAGAAAGAGTGAAACAAAGGCTAAGGTATTCCAATGAATGCACGAAAGTTTCTTATTCCATGCAAACCAATTCCAAGTTATGCCCATGGATATTACAGTTCTACGGTTTATTTCAGAGCCCTTTTCAATTAATCCGCCCCTGCTTTTCTGTCTTTCCACTTTTTTCACAGGACATTATCATTTTGAACCGCAAACCATACTTAGCACTTTGCTTAAACATAACTTACGATTTTTTCACTTCGATTCAAGTGCAAAAGGTTATTCGTGTGAACCTCTTCTCTACGTCGTTTAATTTTCAAGCTCTCTATCTTGCAAATTTTGCTTCATTTTTTACATGGGTTGTTCGTATTCCTTTCTTCAGGCGTGCAGTCTACCTTTGTGCTTTGCTCCCAGGACTGCTGCCAATCACTGAGAGAGCATTGTCCTTCTTTCCTGGTGACCTCTTCTCTGTTGTCTTCGCTTCTGTGCAGATAAATATTTCTGCACTCTCTCGCAAGGAGGGCGATGGATATCACCCCTGCGATTACTAGCACTACCGTCCCGGAGACTGTTCGACATGTGCATACAATTCGCCGCACACCTTGTTTCTGCACCTGTGCCAAATGCTTTCGGTCTGACTCCTTGCTGAGAACGTCACCCAGCAGTTCTTACCCATCGAGCAGAACTGACCACACAGCGCTCATTAAGAGAAGTCTCCTTAATGTGGTGGGCCTCGTATTTTGGCCATTGATTGGGCGAGTGTCGTTACACGCATTGCAGTCTTGATAGCTGTTGCCTTGAATTGTTGGTAAAAACTCATCTTCGAGTCTATCAGGAGCGATTTTGGCAGCGCTTTCCAAACGCTGATAGGCCTTACTCTGGGGATTCTTTTCTTTTTCAAGATGACCACTTTGGATTTTTCCCGCGCCAGCCTACAACTGTGAGTGTCTTTGCAACAGCCGCAACATCGTCCGGATAGCCCATCATGCGTGACTCATTCGACAGTTCAAGCCACAGCGGTCCGTCTTAGGACATGTTCGACAGGTCCGGGCCGAGGGTGGAGCCCTAAGAGACACCTGTGGTAAATATCATCTTCCGGCTATTTTCATTTGAGTCGTAAAGTAGGCTACGATTCTTCAGATACTCACTCTGAATCAACATCAGATATACTGGTACTTGAAAACGGTTTTCAATCACTTCCCGAATACACACCCTTCTAGCGCAGTTAAATGCATTTCGGTCATCTAGAGTAAATAGCAGGTCTCAGGCAGCACGAATCACGTCAGCGAGTCTTCCTTTGATAAATTTTTCGAAAATCTTTCCGGCTGTCTCTAGCATACAAAGTAGGTGGCATATATTGGTGACTCAGGATTCCACTACGTCATAGTTTATGACACTGTCTTCGGTTTTCGGTAATTACAGGTGACCACCAGTATACTGGGGACTCGCCATATCAGGGTCTTCATAGGGACATGGAAGACTTGCAGGTAGAAGTAATGATGAGCTCACCACATTTTTCCCCACATTCCTCCGCTATCCAGCGTAGCTTCCCTCAGCAGTGATTGTGCCATAAGCACTTCAAAAAACTTCTAAATAAATGTTTTACCAGTATTCCACCGGAGCGCAGATGAATGAGCGCGTGGTCTTCGGGAAGAACCGTCATGGAACTCCATCGCCATGTACTGATGATTGCCTGCCGAGTAATCCTCTGTGTCTCTCCAATTTTTAACCCTTTGTATTAGACCATTACGAAGGGAAAGTCACATCAGGTATTATGATGACGTAACCCCATCGAAGGAAAGTAGGGGTCTGGCTAATATGTCGAGCCTAGTTCTGGCTACCATGTCCAGAATTCGTTTTTCCAATTGATGATTCAGGCAAGTCCCATTCGGTTTCTCTAGCGTTGAAGTCGCCTCAGACGAGCACATGACCCTCTCTACTCGAAAAAACGTCCTCCAAAGCATTGAGCCTAAATTGGAAAGATGACAACGATTCGTTTCGCGTTGGATACTCACTAAAGAGTGAAATTCTCGAACATAAAACCCAAACGAAACCTTCTTCCCGTCCCTGGCCCTGCGGTTGAAAGTGAGGACTGTTCCAAACTCTGATGGCTACTGTACTTGACTCGTTAGGGACAGATTGACTTGAAGGATGCAAATCTTTGTCGAAGAGCTATAGCCTTGGTTAAGGCTTCTTGGAAGACCTTGAAGTAGGTCACCAGTAGGTCACCTGACTGAGTTGGCCGTACAGCTTTGCAGCTTGGATGGCTTGAGGTTTTACCGCTCCCTTGATGTATCGCAAGAAATCCTCATAGGACTTTCCGTTAGGGGGTTTAACCAGCAGTGCCAATAAGTTTTCGTCGTAATGATTCTTTGCATTTCGATTCCTGTAGAGGTTTATCAATTTGCAAATTTAAGGCAGCTTTTTTGGCTTCTTTGTTGACAGCTGTGATAGTGTCGTCTGGAACCCCTCCTCCATGGTGTTACTGCTGTAATAAGAATCACTTGTTATACCAAATTTTTTGGTTTCGCCCTTCTGTTTTCGAAATTTTTCATCTCCGTCGTTATCTGTTCTTTTTCTGTTTCTTTTGTTCACATAATTTGTTGGATATCATTGCTCATGGGGCCCCCCTTGGAGCCCCTATGGGTATTTTCAATTCCAGTTATTCAGTCGAATCGTCGGAGTGAGGTTGAACCGTAAAAAGAGAAGCACGTTTGCGCGGGCAAAATTCATTATTTTGACGCTTATCACGGCTGAAAAACATTCCGTTGGAGCGAAAATTTTTTCAGCCACGTCACTTGCTGATTCAGCAAGTGAGGACATCCTGGAAAGACGGCTACAAACTATTAAGAGCTAACTGAGTCGTAAACTGAAGCAAAGCAAACTAAAGCTTTCCCTTTTCTTTATTTATAATTTTTGATTGACTCACTATGCTGTTTTTTACGTGTTGGACTCCTAGAAGTACCAGTAAAAAAAAGCTAATACTTTTGGGTCAGAGTAAGTAAATTATTGGGATTTTATTCTATCGGGAGCTAGTAGAGTCTTACTCCCTTAGCGTTAACTCAATCTTTACCTTTGTTGAGAAAACTTGAGAAATCTTGGAGATTTCCGAAACAGTCTCCTTCGCTTCACACGTTGCGCCAACACGCAAGGGAAATTTGAAAATATTACTATGAACATAATATTTTTATGTGTATCTTAAGGATTTTTTATAGACAATAGAAGATTCCTGCCAGTTTAAAATAATTTGTTCATTTGTATAATATTTCGGTAAGTGTAAATAGAAATGATTTAATAGATTAAACGAGGTAAGTTAAATACAAGCAACAATAATTTATTTGTAAGTAGTCAAAAAGTATTCCACTGCTGCTAATTATTTTTAAAAATAAAATCAGTGTTTTTCGCTTTTAATTTATCAGTAAAGAGACTTCTGTCTATGCTTCTTATTACTATTCTATATTTATATATTCTATATTTTTAAACAGACTCGAAAACTATAGATACAGATCGCCATCAAAACTGTCGAAGAACCATCGGAATAGTATGCGGGGCGATATACGCATCAAACATGAATGAAGTTGCAGTTGATACTATCAGAGACACCACAGACAGTACCGCGCCTTAGTGTGTGGGAATCAAATTGACAATTTGGAAGTTATTATTTACTGTTCAATTTAAATTGGATACTTCATACATTAGAAGGCCAATAAAAAAGAAACCGAAAAATGTGCCTAAATGTCAACTCAATAAATCTTCAATAAAATAGTTGAATTTTACTGTTTGAAGACTCAGTTGATATTTGGGACTGGCTGAGGGGGCCATATTATAATACATACCATACTTATAATTCGATTTAGATTAGCGCTCATGATATCGGCTCAATATTTATTAGATCCTCCACTCAGCACCTCACGCATCTTTTTCGGTGGAGAAGAATATGAATCTTGATAATTTTAGTCAATATGGGCATATGCTTCCGTGACCGTAATTTCAACTCATCTACTGCGGTTTCAAGCACGGACCCAGAAACGTTTTCGATTGTGTTTCAATCTAGCAGTGTCGAAAGTTGGCTTAATTAATAATTTTTGGTTTTTATATATAATTGTCCGGAATATGTACTATAACAATTTTTGGGACAAGTAGAGTGCAAACAATTTCTTTTGGGTTGCAGTGGCCTCCGACTTCATTTCTGGTTTATGTTCTCCAGAGGTCTAAAAGGAAAAAAACCTACGGTTATCCAAAATCATATTTTCTAGCTTAAATAATCTACAACCAATAACAACCCAGAAACGCAAATTTTATGGTTTGGATAATAATATGATAATACAGGAATGATGATCGCAAGCAGCTTAGGATGGCCTTATTAATTTTAATCATTCAGAACGTTTAATCATTCAGAACGTTCATACTTTAGTGATCTTATATTCTAATACCATTTCAAAACAAACCAACACAGGACCGTTACAGGACACGGAACCATGCTGTGTTGTTATCATACTCACATGTGGGACACTAACCGAATAAAATATTTCATTTTTCGATATTATGGACGCAAATACAGGCAATCATTTAATTTTCAAAACTATTATGTGAGTCAAACGAGGTGGAAACATTTGCTTGGATTTTCGATTCCCGGTAAGATGGGGTCAATTATTCCAGACTCGAACAACTTCGACACGACCACACCGACATGAGGCTCTCACTTAATTAAATTTTCTTATCAAAATCAGGTTCTGCAGCTGTTTGTTTTTTGACCATACACTCAGTCTACGCCATTTCTCATAGCTGTGCGGCGTCTACTCCCGCACGAGATGGATTTTGTATGCCCCCAAACTCAGATCCTTCCGTAAAATCTTGTTGCGATTCACGCTGCTTTCAAATTTTAAACACCAGCGTAAGACTGTCAACGTCATTTCCCGTCTACTTATTCCATTTCCTTCTATCCCCATCACTGTTCATTTCCTATTCATTTTCCCAATTTCCATACAAACTCGCTATGCCCAGCATATTTCCGTGCCCACAATTCAATATATTTGACTATCATGTAATTCAAATATATCGAATTGTATTGTATTTGTATTGTATTGTAGTATCGAATTGTAATATATCGAATTGGCAGAATTATATGCATGCGGTAATTAGAGAGCAGATGCGGAGATACTTGAGTTGAATAGAATCGTTCTATTCAAGTATCTCCGTAGCCTAGTGGATAAGCGAGTTGTTGTGTGCACTCGCGTGTGTGTAAACCAGATGAAGAAAACAATCCTGTCGTGCAGGATTATAAAAGTGAAAGTGACGCTAACGCGTATAAACAAATGTGTGGTTTTATGTTGATGCTGCGCATGGGAATAAAGTGAAAGTGACGCTTAAGGTGAAATTCTAACTGTGTGTGTTTTGATATGATTGCCAAGCATGGCGATATCAAATGGTGCATGTGACGATCTTTTTCGCAGATTAAGTGAAAGATCCCGATAATAATAAAACAACCGAATATTAAAATTGTGAAGTGTTAATTAAATCGCGCTTTGACTGCCGCTTGAACTGGCGGGAACAAAATATAGTTGAAAAAGTGTAATGCAATAGACTAATTATAGTGAAGTTATTCCTTAATTGCCCCAACTCGGGGCTCACCACGGACAAAAAAAATAATATTAGTATAAACTACCCAAGCCCCATTAGTGCAGTGAAGTGCATGTCCCTATTGTGGTTTTTCGTGTCCCACTGTGCAAAACAATACTAAATCAAAGTGACTCAGGATGCGCGTCTGATGGAAAGTGCCCGCGCAAAAAAAGAAAACATCAAACTCAAATCGGAAATAAGTGAGCTAAAAGAAATGCTCAAGCGAAGCAATCAGCTCTTGCAAACTTTTGGTGGAAAGCGCAAAAAACAAGACTGAAGTGAAAAACAACAATATCGTGCCATGTAGCAGTGGAAGCTACGTAAGCCGCGGTAACGAAATCGATAAGAAAACGGACGAACGGAAAAACGAGGAAATCAGTAGTGAATTAAAAGGAGTCGAAATGAGCGAGGACGAGATGGGAGACCACACGACGGTAGTCGCGAAAAGGAACAGGAAGAAGAAGCAGAAGGCGCAGCAACCCGAAAAGGCGGAAATATCATTAAAAAATACAAATGTAAGTGAGAAGCCAATTAAGAAAACTAAGTTGCCGCCCATTAATGCGTTCCACCAGGACTCTAATGACCTGGTGAAGCTCATTAAAGAGTGCGCAAAAACAAATGATTTCTAAATAAAAAAAAATTACAAGCACAAAGACACAGATCAAAGTAGATCGAATTGAAGATTTCAAGAACGTGAAGGAAGTCCTCAAGAAAGCAGAGGCTCCCTTCTATGGATATACTCCTAGAGAGGAGAAAACACAGACTTTCCTTCTGAAGGGACTCTGTCTGGGCTACGATCCGCAAAAGCTTAAAAAGAACTTGAAGCCAAGGCTGGCACAGTAAAATTCGTTTCAGTGAAGCCTTTCACTACGCGTCGCTCTATATTAGAGAAGCGAGTCCTCCCCATCTATCTGGTGCAAATATCGCACGAAAGCTCTGCAGCCGAACTACTCAAGTTGAGGTTCCTCAACCATCAAGTGGCCCGGTTTGAGAAATTAGTTAAGAAAGACATCGTGCAATGCTTCAGATGTCAACGATTCGGGCACAGTTCGGCGAACTGTAACATGCAGTTCCGCTGTATCAAATGCAGCGTTGTCCATGAACCTGGCAAGTGCGGGTTGGGGGAAAACGACGGCAAAAACAAGATCTTCTGCGTCAACTGCAGGACATATGGACATCCTGCTTCCTTCAAGGGCTTTCCAGCTTACGAGAAAGTTAAAAAACCCATGCTGATTGAGCACGCCCCACCAAGTCAACCGGTGATAGCCCCGGCTCCTATTACCCATGGGGTATCTTTCACAGCTGTTGCGAGAGGTACAGTAGACCCAGCACCCCAAAGGAGGGATGAAAGCGATCTAACCGCTATGTTCAAGATCATCTTGGACAGGTTGGGTAAAATCGAGAATACCCTAATTGATCACAGCTCCAAAATCAGGGGCCTTATAAGCACGTCTAGCTATTCTCATGACCAATACTAGACACCTCTCTGCAGTGTTGGCTCGAGATGAACTTCATTTAATAGCGGTGAATGTCAACTCGATAGCGAGTGTCTATAGGAGATCAGATCTACTGGATTTTGCGTCTAAACACAAACCTGACATTATACTGCTGAACGAGACTAAACTCAACGAAAGACACAACGTAAAGTTCAAGGACTACAACTTCATACGCACTGACAGACCCAACTCGACTAACGGAGGAGGGACAGCAATAATACTCACACGACACATAAAATACGAACATGTAAACAGACCAGAATTCAGTGGATTCGAAAGCCTAGAGTTGACATGCATAAAGCTTGAAATGCAAGGCGGCCAACGTCTCTTTGTTATCTCCGCATATGCATCGAAAAATTTAAGTGCGAAATTTAGGGAAGAATTCAGCTTCGTGTTTGAACTTCTTCGACTAGATGATCCCAATAATTATTATGTTCTAGCAGGTGACCTGAACGCAAAACATAGCGACTGGCTGAACGAGTACGCCAATCCACGGGGAGTATTTCTCAAACGAGGGATTGATGAGAATCAAACGGAATACCGATGCCAGCTCGTCGGGACTGGGACTCCTACATTCCCTCGATCTGGATCGTATCTGGATCTTCGCATAGTTGATATGCGTTTGAACCTTACTGGCTTGGCAGTGGACAACAAATTCCAAACTTTGCACTATGACAGCGACCACAAAGCAATACAAATAAGGATTGTTAAAGAGAACAGCGACTTATTCTTAATTACTGCAGAACAAACACCAAACAAATACAATTACAGAAAAACAAATTGGACGAAATTTAACCAAACACTAACACAAATACACGACCCACTTGTACAAAACTCACCATCTATATTCCGAACAACAGAAACTTGACTAACAACCAAATTGACGATTACATAAACGAAATAAACAAACTTATACTCACTGCAATGGACCAGACCATACCAAAAATTACACCACGCAACAACATGGACCAATACTTGACCCGACGCATCAAGAAACTTAAAAAGCTCAAAAGTATGATTCTGACGCATATCAACAGTATATATAGGAGTTCCGCTGCGAGCTGGCATCCGCATTTAAAAACTCTCAAAGAAATCATGAAGGCTGTGTGTTATTTCATCAAGTTGAGCTTTACTCGAGAAGTAAGCCAACAATGGGCTAAAGAGAGCGCAGAGCATTCATCCTCAGGATCCGGACGGAATGTTCAGCCAGATCAACGCAAAATCAGCAAAATCTCGTTGGAACATGATGATTATAGGATCATAGAAATAGATGAACCCGTAAGAACCCGTCCCATACGATACAAACTTGTTACAAACGAGACAGAAAAATTAGATATAGTTGGTATGAGTATGGAATCAGTCCATTGATAAAACTTTAATCTAGGTAGATCTCGATTGATAGAAACTGTCACCAACAAAGTTGAAGAATTCTTGACTTCTTGCAGTCGAGAACCCACTCTCCAGTTCAGTGAGTCATTAAATTCGAATATGCTATTACAGAGCAGCGTGAAAGACTATTTTGTGTCGAAGGAGGATGTACAGCATGCCTTTCGGACACTTAATAACAAAAACTCAACCGGAATTGATGGCATACCCAACTTTGTCCTCAAACACTTACCAGAACCAATAATGACCGAATATACTTGCGTTTTTAATAATGCACTACATAATAAATACTTTTCGCAAAATTTTAAGGAAGCCAGGGTCATTCCAATTTCGAAGAAAGGAAAAGATCCTAGTGATCCAAAAAGCTATCCACCGATAAGCTTATTGTCGAATGCAGGCAAAGTCCTTGAGAGTTTCTTGAACAGAAATATCTCGGGGACAAAGATATCAACAGCAAAAGTTAGTTTGGCTTTTGCAGACGCCATTCTACTATACCATGCTATCATGAAAGTGACGTCAGATATCTGCTGGCATTTAAACGGAGGAAAATGTGTTGGAGCATGCCTCATTGATATTGAGAAAGCCTTCGATACAGTTTGCCTTAATGGACTGATTTTCAGACTCATACAGAATAGGTTCTGTGATGATTTAATAGCCATACTAGTGAGTGTGGTGTATGGAAAAGAATTTATTGCCGAAGTCGGGGGAAATAGTTCCAGTAGAGTATTTCAGGTCTCTGACGGTCTACAACAAGGTACAGTGACGGCGCCAACGCTGTTCGCGATGTTATTGAATCCTCTTTTGAAGTCATTTGGCTTCAACGATAGTCCTAAACGGATGATCGTGGTGTTTGCTGATGACTTGATCATATATACTGCAGACAGCAAAGTCTCGGTGGTTCAAGCTGAGCTGCAAAGTATGTTTCAAGATGTCCAAACGTTCACAAATGCTTGGAAGATGAGGATCAATGATAAAAAATGTGAGACTCTTTTGTTTCGTGGAACACTGGCAAAGGTCGGCAGAGACTTGAAGCGAAATTGGAAGGATTTCCATATAAAGTCGAACGGAGAACGCATACCACACAAGAAGACCGTAAGGTACTTTGGCGTGTTCCTCGACCATCGCTTGCAGTATATCCAACATGCGAAAATGCAGCTGGAAAAAGCAAGAAGAGCATTCATGTCTCTTAAGAGACTTTTCTATGCGAAACACCTGGAGACACGTGTGAAGGAAATATGTTATCAATGTCTCGTAAGACGCATTATAACTTACGCGTGTCCCATATGGTTTAACCTGAGTGCTTCCACCATGGAAAAAATCAGGGTGTTTGAGCGAAAATGCTTAAGGGCTTGCACTGGATTGTACAAAACAGCGGAATCCGAATTCAAGTGTTATTACTCGGATAGGGAGCTATACGACGCAGCAGGTATTCCAAGGGTAGACTCTTGCATTATACATCATGTAAGGAGACATTGTCTGCGATCGAGTACGACTGATGAGAATATATGGATCAGTCATCCGTACTATCCTAATCAGTTGTACTTTGACCAATGCAGGGAGACAGCTTTCATACCACCGGAAGCATTTCCTTATTTAGATGGAAAGAGACTTATCGTTGACGGACGTGGAATACCTGTTATCTACCACATTTACAGACGAAACACAGACACGAGACTTATATACAACGACAGTATAGACACCCACAATTCTGAGGTAGACTTACGATATTCGACGCATATGTGTCATAAACAAAGAAACCACCTACAGTATTGGTGGCTGGAGTGAGATTTTAGTGGTTAGGTGAACGGTTGACGTGCGTATGACACGCGTAGTTGTTAATCATCTGCCTTGATCTGTGTCCTGTTTACTTTATTATTACTATGTTATTATAATATATTACCTTAAAATGTAAATAATTGTATATATTTGACGTATGTTATTTTAAACCTAGATTAGTTTAGAACGTAATATGATCCCTTGTGAGCATAATAGCAAAAAAAAATAAAATAAAAAATCATATGAACATAAGCAAAAAAAATATATATAAAATAGAAAACAAGTAGCCTCTCCTTCTACAATGATGTTTATTTTCCGTAGATACGTGTATTTCGCGAGCGACTTACTCCCGTCTTCAGTACTTAGCTGCATCATTGTAGAAGGAGAGGCTACTTGTTTTCTTTCATATATCTACAAGAATCGGGAACAGTTATTTTTTTAAATATAAAATATATATATATATATATATATTATACGTTTACCTATAGTTTGTATACACATATTGAAATCAATGAAACAAACAAAAATAAAGAAATAAAAAAACAGAAAAGAGATTTTTTTAACTTGAAAAAAAAACTAGGCTAAAGTAATCAGTGCGTAAGGTATTTAATTCATAAACGAGCATCAGGCAATAAATTCAAGCTATATATTTAATTTCTCATTTTATTCTCCTCTGTCTGTCTTCTTCTCTTTCTTCTATTGTTATTATTTATTTTTTTCGCTTCTATTTTCTTCGCTTTCTGTACTTCTCTTTGTATATAAGATAGTGTTAAGATCCGAAAAATAATAAAAAAATGCATAAAAAAATTAATAAAAAAGCAAAAAAAACAATGTTTATACCTAGAATAAGCTGTATTTATAAAAAGGATTAAGTAGACATAAATTAGCGATAGTTTTTTTGAAGTTTTTGAATTTTTCTTTTCTTCAAATTATTAATTTAAAAGCAAATAATAACTAAGCGAAATGTGTCAGGGGACATCCCCAAAAATGTGACTGGCCTAGACCAGAGTGCCATAAGTGGCCATAGGTTTAAATAGATGTAAGATAGTTTAAGCATTTTTTGTTCTCTTTTTTTTTTGAAATTAATATTTATGTACGATATTTTGTGAAAATTAAGAGATTTTTTTAACTTTAACTTTAACCTAGTGGATAAGCGACGGACTGCGGATTCCAGGGTGCTGGGTTCGAATCCAATGCTGGTGTTAACCTTTTTAATCTTTATAGCTAATGCAAACTTCTTCATAGTGATAGGTATTTGTATGTGAAACCAAATGTAATTCGCTATGAGGAGGATTGCTTTGACCCAAAGGGTAAAAGGTTAACACCCGCCGGTCGAAGAGCTCTGTTATCGTCAACGGATAGCGATAGCGGAGCTTAAGGGGGATTTTGCGGTGTTGGCGGAGGATGCAGTTGAGGTCTGGTGATTGAAAAGGGAAGATTTGGCGGCGGTCAAGAGGAGTTTTTTGTCTGGGAGTTGGAAAGAAAGGATGTTGAGTGGTCGACGCAAAAAAAAAATCGAGGATGGATAAAGCCGCACTGGGGTTTTTCTTTGTTTGTTGGAGATTTTGCGGTCTAGATAAAAGGTTTTTTGTTTTTTTGTTTGAAGAAGTTGGTTTTCCTTGTTGAATTCGGGGACTGCGCGGAGATTGGATGCGTTTCCTTAAAAGAATTAACCTTTTCCGAAGTTTCGAACGGTGCTTGTGGAGTGCAGTGTGGGAGCGGATTGCTAGGACTGTAGGGTTTGTCTTCATTATCGAAAAGTGAAAGTAAAAAAAGGGAAAAGAAAAAAAAACAGGATAAAATAATAACAGTGAATAAATATATACACAAAAAACAAAAACAAATACAGTGAAATGGAGTGGAAGAAAAAAGTAATAGTGAAATAAAATAAAACAAAAGAGAGAAAGAAACAAGGGAGGAGATCAACTAAGACGGTGAAAAACGTGAAAGGAAGCAGTGCAGGGAGTCTGATGAATTATAAGAATTATTTTTATAAAGTTATATCTATACTATTTTTCTCTTTGTTTGCCTTCTTGATTTTCATATACTTTTTTATTGTATTTCCAAACTACTGGATGTGTGTGTGAACTCTACCCGATCGGGTTCGGTGGTGGTATAGTCTCAACGTTTTTTCTGTTTGCTTTTTTTGAAGTAAAAATTAAGTTAAGTTTGCCTTTTCAAAGATAGTATTTCTGTTCTTCTCACTTCACACTTGGTGGAAATATTGTTTCCTTTTTTTTGTTTTGGAATGAATAAAAATAACAATATGAATAATTAAGGAAAAATTTTTCATTTCTCCGAGCAACCTTTCCTTCGTCCTGATCCCTTATTCCCCTTCTAATTATCTGATGATGGTGTTGCATGTGTAGGTGGCCCAGAACGGGTAGTCATCTTCCCCGTACGACCCCGACCAGCTGAGCCTAGTCGGCCTCAGTATGCCACCTGGGGGTTATGAGACCACTGCCATATAAATGGCTGCGACAGCGGCAGCGTGAACGCAACAATCTTTATAATGTAGATGGGCACAGTCTTAATTGTTGAGCACGATATTGAATGGACTCACTTCGTTCTTCACAGATCCTACGCTCTACGGCTGATATATTTCCAAATTACTTACTGCACGACCTCTGAAAAGAAAGAAAAGTAGATTTTGTGTACTATGTATGACAAACCCCACATAGTTACGGGCAGCGGAGCTTTTCGACGCTTTGCCCTGCAGAGCCCTTCGAGGTAACCTGAGGCCCCATAATGGTCCCTGGTGTTTATACATATACATAGACATATACATTTACATATACACATACATATACATATAAATATACCTATACATACACATATACAAATACATATACATATGCATATACATACACATATACATATACATATACATATACATATACTTATACATATATATATATATACATCTACATATTGGTGCGCTTTACCACGCGCGAATTACATGTGTCTCGACATGTCTTCTTAAAAAAACGAATTAGGTTTTTAAAATAGACTATATTAGTTCGACTTAACGCTTCTACCACTCAAAAATAACTGACTGTAAAAATGATTCTAACAAAACAATTTTTAGATTTAATTGCAAGTGTAGCAACGTGTGCCAGAGGCCTACTTATGCTAGTCAGCGTCTACTGCGATCGGATATCATCTGGCAATTTGCAGGTGTCATCAAAGATGTTGAAGGTGAATGCGCTGTACGTGGGAAGCATTATGCTTGCATATGGGAACCGTTCGTAACTCCTCCCCCCTTGGTTTGAACCGTCGGCCACAAGAATTTTATTCTGGTTGGTTCGTTGGTAGGTATAATGTTGTTTTCCGAGATTACGAATAATTTTGATCGTTGATGAAATAATAGCCCAAGGATGGTGATAGTGATAATGACTGCACCAGTTGTTGCCAGCATCATTTCGAGTAAGTATTGTTCTCCGAAATAGGTTCCTTTGATGCCAACAGCGGTATTTCTTGAAAACTGGTAGTTCCCAAGGTTTTCCAGTTTTATAGAGTGTTCATTTGCGGATGTAAAGTTGATTTCGTTGAATATTGTAGGGTATATATTTATTTCCTCCCAGTAGATAAGTTTTTGGGTATTGTAGATAATCTCGTTTACAGTGATTTGGCAGTCTGCGAATCGGATAAGGATCGTTCCTCTTATTTTGATCTTGTTTGGCCTGCATGTTGTGTTGATGTATGTTTCCGGAACGTTGAAAAAGATAAGATGCTTGGGCTCTGGTTGGAAGATTTCCATGTCTTTAGCATGTTCATGAAGCTCACAATGGGCTGGTTCGTTCCTTATTATCCTTGTAATGCACTTGGATTGTTGTATTGGTTTCCAGTGTTCGTTTCGTAGGCAGTAGAAAGTCCTTTCGACAATATGGCATTCTTCGTCTAGATTTTGGATGTGGTGGGAGTTCGTGATAAGGTAAGGTTTGGTCTGGATTATTTGTGTTTTTTGGATTGGTAGGGCAATTATGTGGAAAAGAGAATAGGAGACGTAGCAATTCGTAAATCTGTTCATTTGAAGAAATGTTCATATTTTGGCTTTCGAATATGTGGTACAGTTCAGCAAGTTCTCGTGGATTCAATATCATCTTTGATATTACTTTTAATTTCGCCAAAAGGATGGCTTCGGAAATTCCTGTTAAATGGTCGTTCAATATGTCGATATTATGATTTATTTGGTTTAGGTACTGGGCGTATTTTAGGGTTTTATATTCATTTTTAAGTCAGTTTTTAGAATTTCATTTATGTAATTAAGGTAGTTTGTTATAATTGTTTGTTGTTGATTTATATGGTTTGTTATATTCTCGAATCTTTCCATCATTTGCCCGTTTAATTTAGATTGTTGGGTTATCTCTGTGTTGAGTTTATTTTCATTATTTATAATTTTATTTATTTCGTTATTAATTTCAACAACATCATTTGCGTCTAAATCACCGGTTATACCTTTGATTACTGTTCCTAAACCATTTATGAGTCCTCTTTGCATGCGTTTTTGAGGCATTAGCGAGTACAGTTTGTTACTAACTTCTTTAAGTTTGTTTTTAGTTACTTCTAAAGAATCAATCAATTCACTATTGTTTTCAAAAGTTTGAAGTGAGTCAGATATTTTATTTATATTGTTTACATAATTATCCAGTTGTATTATGTGTATTAGATTACTATGGGACGTTATTAATCTCGCGTTTCCTAGTTTGATCGGTAATAACCCAGTATTAGTTGATAGATCCTGTATGTCTATCTTCTGTCCGAATATTAGTAGTGCTTGCCTGAAATTTGCGTTTCCTCTTAATCTTTGACTTATGTATTTTTTGGTTTTTATTAGTAATAAGAGTTAAATGGTTATCTTCCTTTACCCTATGTTTTGTAAATCTACGACTAAGCTTATTCCTTCTACATTCTTTTCTAAATACTAATGAACCTTCGTTTTGAATTTCGGGATATTTTCGATTTTCGTTTAATTTCTTTAATCTTTTTCCGGTTTGCTCGTCTAATCTAGTTTTAATTTCAGCTTGTAACTTAGTTTGAAATTCTCTTAGCTGTTGTAAATATTCGTGTTTACTACTAGATTGTAAACTATTGTTAAATTTATAAGTCCTACCATAAAAGAGTTCGAATGGTGTATACTTAGTTGCTGAATGTATGGCATTATTATATGTAACTATTACCTCATTCAAAATATCTTCGGGGTCCTTATCTCTATGCTTATAATAGATTATTCTATATGTTTCGGTAAGTGTGGAGTGGAGTCTTTCTACGGGGGCGTTACTAGTTGATTGTTGGTATGAAATTGTATGGTGGTTGATGTTATATTGCTTACAGAAATCATTAAATAGGGTGGAGGTAAATTCAGTACCTTGGTCTGTTACTACAGTCACTATATTTTCAGGGGTACTGTGGAGGCTGATGAAATGTTTTAATGATTTTATGATTGCTAGACTATTTCTAGCAGGTAAAATGTAAGCTGCGGCAAATTTAGAAAATTTATCAATAATAGTGAAAATATATTGTTTATCAATTGTGTATATATCCGTATGTATGACATCGAGTGGCTTTTTAGGGGCTTCAGGAGCTTAAAATTTAGGTTTTTGTGAACGTCTATCATATTTTAAAGTCTGGCATTGTTCGCAGTTGTTAATAATTTGAGTGATCTTTGTTTTCATATGGGGAAAATAGTATTTTCTTTTAAGATGTAATAGGCTTTCGTTTATGCCACGATGATTATTTTTTTGATGGTAATCATTTATGAGGGAATCCTGCTCATCGCTTTCGGCGATGTCATTTACTATTTCTGTGCACCTAATTAATTTGAGATTATGGGCCGCTGAAAAATGTTTTGAATATACTTCTTGGACTGTCTTGAAGATTTCGTCTGTACTGTAGATAGCAGTTAGACGATTAGGGGGAATGAACCTTTTAATCAATTCAATAACATTCTGTTCAGAGAATTCTTGCATTTGGATAGTGCGGCGCTGCTTATTTCTGAAAGGGGTCTGTACATTTGTTTGAGGTCGTCTATTTATTTTTTCCAATATAATTTGTATAGAAAATTCATTCAATGGTTGTTCGGAGATGGGAATTCCATCATTTAGGTTTTCTTCCGCGGAGTGTACGGTAGTACCTCTAGTGGTTTGCATTGATGCGTTCTCCATGTTACCAGTTTCGTTGATGTTGACTTCCTTAAATTTTGCGATCACGTGAGAGTGTGCTGAGTTTTTCGGGGTTCGACTTAATGCATCCGCATTAGAATTTTGTATTCCTTGTTTGTAAACAATCTCATAGTCGAATTCTTCCAACTTCAGTCTCCAGCGCACTAACCTGGAGTTTGGATCTTTTAAGTTCATGAGCCAAGTGAGGGGTTTATGATCTGTAACGATCTTGAATTTTCGGCCGAAAAGATATGGCCTAAAGTACTTCGTGGCCCAGGCTATCGCCAAGAGTTCTTTCTCTATAGTAGAGTAATTGATTTCCGAGTCTGTTAGTGTTCTGCTTGCATAACAGATGGGTTTATCACTACCAATGGGGCCTTGGGATAAAATAGCACCAAGTGCAAAATTGCTGGCATCTGTCGTTAAGACTAAGGGTTTGTTGAAGTCTGGATGTTGGAGAAGTGGATCGTTCATTAATATGTCTCGACAATCATTAAATACTTTTACATATTTGCCAGTCAATTCAATTTTCTGATCCTTTTTTAGACATTGTGTGAGGGGTTTCGTGAGTTTAGCGAAGTCTCGAATAAATTTCCGGTAATAGCCGAAAAGTCCGAGGAAGGATTTAATTTCTTTGGGGGTTTTAGGCAATGGAAAGTCTAATATCGCTTGGACCTTGTCCGGGTTTGGTTTTATCCCTTCAGTTGTAATAAGGTGGCCTAGGAAAGCTATTTCTTTCTTGAGAAATTCAGACTTGTCGAATTGTACTTTAAGATTACTGTCTCGTAATCTTAGGAAAACCTTCTTAAGATTCTCGACATGTTCTTGTAGAGAGGTAGAGTAGATGATTATATCATCCAAATAGACCAAACAAATAGTACCTTGCAGTTCCTTTAAAACGTTATCCATAACTCTTTGGAATGTTGAAGGCGCGTTTTTAAGCCCAAAAGGCATGCGCACGTATTCATAATGCCCTCCTTCAACGGTGAAGGCTGTCTTAGGAATATCTCTGGGATCCATCTCTATTTGATGGAAACCGCTTGCGAGGTCTATGGTTGAAAAATACATGGATTTCCCAAGTTTATCGAGTATGTCATTGATATTGGGAAGTGGATATCGGTCACTGACTGTTTTTTCATTCAGTTTGCGATAATCAATTACCAATCTCCATTTTTGTCTTCCGGTTGCGTCCAGTTTTTTCGGGACTATCCACACAGGGGAGCTCCATGGAGAATAACTGGGGCGAATTATACCCTGTGCAAGCATCTCCGATATTTGCTTACGAACCTCTTCTTTGTGGACAAATGGATACCTATACGACTTTGTGTATATGGGAAGTTCGTCGTCCGTCCTAATACGGTGTTTAACTTGGTTGGCAAAAGTAAGGTTTTGCCCTTCACGGAGGAAAATATCGTCAAATTCACGACAAACTTTGAACAATTCTTTCCGTTCCTCTTGATTTAGGTGTTCGGTTCGCAGAAGATTAATAATGTCCTCAGAAGGAGTAAGAGGTGAACTCTCCTTCTCATAGCTCACACTAAGATTGTTTACTTGGTGATAGTTCCTGTGAAGATTTTCAACCATGAGTGGTTGTTCGAGAAGTAGTATCTGGTCGGCTTGAGAATGATTAACAATTTCCACCAATGCGTGCCAGTCATGGGCAGTGTATATTCCTTCCGAGATTAACAGTTCTTGAGTTATTCTAGTAGGTTTGATGTAAATGTCACCATTTTCTACATCCACTGGTAGTTTGACAATTAATTTCGAATTAGAAGGTATAGTGTACCTTGGTGAAATTAGGTTGGGTTTGGAAATTAAAGGTAATATGGCATTTTTAGTGATTAGTCTTTTGTTGCCGACATCCACTTTAGCGTCTAAAGCACTAAGTGTGTCTATCCCTAGTAATCCGTCGAAATATCCATGAAATTTAAATACCAAAAACTTCATGAAGCCGTTTTGTTGGAATTCGATGAAATTCGGTAGAGTGACTTCCTGCTCTACCTTGTGTTTTGAAAGAACTGTATTAATTATAATCGGGTTAATTTTTTTTAAGTCGTGGGGGTTCACATATTCGGGGTTAATAAACGATGAAGATGCTCCTGTATCGATCAAGAACTTAAGTGGTCGTCCGAAAGGGGATGAAATGTGGATATATGGGAGTGTATTACCATGTGTATTAACGTCTAAGTATCCGACAGGTTGTTAGAGGCTAGACAACCAAAATTTCCATCATCAATTTCAACGTTTTTTATATAATCGTGGTGGTTTGATGTGTCCGCTGGACCAGGGGAATAGTACCGATTAGGGTAGTATTGTTGAGATTGAGATGTATAAATCGAGTTAGTGAAATTTTCAGCAAATTGGTTGGGGTCTTCGTAATGGTTTTCAGAGTAGGGTATAGAATTCATTGTAAGTCCTTGTTCCATTTGCGGGATGTTGTCTGGATAACCCTGTTCCGAAATATTAAATAATTCCTTAGATGCGACTCTTGGTGGCCCTGTTGATCTGAAAAAGTTATCTTGGGGACGATTATATTGTGGTTGAACGCGTCTAACTATAGTTGAACCTAGTTCCATAGGTTCTGGTTTTTGGGGGTGTACATTATTAGACTTGTTAGACATTGGGGGTCTTATTTGGGGACTCTGAAAATTATTTTGTATGCCAAATGGTCGTTGAATATTTTGATTAAAATAATTACTATGTTGTGGTCTGAAATTTTGTAAAGGTTGCGGATATGTTCTGAAATTGGGTAGGTTAGTAAATGTTGGTTTTTGTACAGGGAAATTCATTTGAAAAGGTGCGTAAGGCTGTGCATATGCCTGGAATGAAAGTTTCGGTGGGTTTGGATGAGGTGTTATAAAGTTTTTGTAATTACTAGATGAGTTTAAGAATTGGGAAAATGGATTGAGAAAATTGGGCTTTGTTAAACTAGTTGGTTTTGGGTTCATAATGCTTTTGTTAATATCCGACTTAGAGTAAGAGATATTTTGCTCTTTGATGCAACATGCAAAAGCAGATGCTAAAGATTCCGGCTTCATTGCGCGAATTATGGAGCCTAAAGGCTCTCTAAGACCACTTAAAAATGTGTTCAGGCACATTTCCGAAAAAAGAGCCTTCTTTGCAGAAATCACCCCGGGATCCTTTTCGTGAATATTCACATGATTAACCAAACTCGAAAGTATTTCTATTATTTCACCGTAAAATTTTTGGATCGAATCGGAATTTTGTTTAAGATTATGCAAATCTCGTATTAGCGAAGTTTCGTTTCTTCTATCTGCATAGTGCAGAATCAAGTTTTCCTTTATTTGGTCCTAGTTCAACTGAGTCCCGTACATATTTAGGATCTCATTAGCCTCACCTACAATTTTATTCCTTATTCCCCTCAGCATGAGCTGCCCGTAGGGTGTTCCACTGGCCGCTCGTAGCAGATTAAGGATTTCGTCGACATTGTCAATGAAATCGAACAAAAGCCTAGGATTACCGTCGTATTTTGGTAAATCCTTAATGGCATCGGGAATTCTTAACGAATTGAAAAGGTCAAGTGTAGTCACTGTCATTTCACTTGCACTAGTTCTTGGATTTGCCATGTTTAAATTTGTTTTATTATTACTTCCACTTATATTATTATTACTAATAGTATTATTATCTATTTTATTATCGTTACTATTATTTTTAACCGTGTTAATATTATTATCGTTTATGTTAATATCTAAATTATTTTTATTAAGTTCAATTGAACTTATTGAACGATGCAGTGAATTAGTAAGTTCGCACGAAGTTTCACAGAACTGTACCGAATTTCCACTACTAATTTCACTTTCACTAGTATTTCTAATTTTTAATATATTGCTAAATCTTCTAAGCCTGGAGGTTTTTGGGAGAGAGTAGGGTTTTCCTTGTCTAGGAGGAATTTTGTAGGGAGAGGACATGAATCCAAAAATCTGACTTACCAGAGAATTATTAGGATACTTTCCATCTTCACCTTTTTTTTTTTCGGGACTTTGATGACAATATTCCTTCGTCGAGTCTGCTTATCGCAACGTTCACCTCGCGTCACTTGCAAAAAGTTTTCGAAATTTTAACCGCAATATTCCGTCGCGAAAAACCGGTTATCCTCCGATTTACTTATTTTCAAAAACTTTTCCGGAACTCCTCCGCCCTTACTTTAACCGACTGCGCCAATTACATGTGTCTCGACATGTCTTCTTAAAAAAACGAATTAGGTTTTTAAAATAGACTTTATTAGTTCGACTTAACGCTTCTACCACTCAAAAATAACTGACTGTAAAAATGATTTTAACAAAACAATTGTTAGATTTAATTGCAAGTGTAGCAACGTGTGCCAGAGGCCTACTTATGCTAGTCAGCGTCTACTGCTATCGGATATCATCTGGCAATTTGCAGGTGTCATCAAAGATGTTGAAGGTGAATGCGCTGTACGTGGGAAGCATTATGCTTGCATATGCGAACCGTTCGTAACTCGCGCGACCTGTTTGCTATTCGCAAATATTGACAATCTTGAAAATAAAACACTCGCGAATAATTTAAAATTAATGCTTAAACTTTTATTTTAAATTTCAGTCTACACTTTACAATTATTTTACTAAAATCACTTTAATGAATCGACCTTTAAATTAATTACTTTTGCACTTTATCAAACGTAATTAAACACTTATTACACTTATCCAACACTTTTCAATTTTCTTGGTAATTAAAGTTCTTGACTTGACTTTTGCACTTTATCAAACGTAATTAAACACTTATTACACTTATCCAACACTTTTCAATTTTCTTGGTAATTAAAGTTCTTGACCGCACGCACTCGCTTTTACGTTTCATTCAGAAGACTTGTCTCGTTGCTCGCCGTAGTCGCTTATATAAATTAATAAGCTCTGTGTAGAGTTTGTATTAGAAAAAGAATTTATTCAAAACTATTTCAAAAATTCTGAATTAAACTCTTACTGGTTGCTTCCTTCAGCAACTCGGGAATACTACTTCTACGTTAGAAAATAATCTTTTGTATTTATACTTAAAACATCTTATCCTTATTCTATTGTCGATATTTACTTAGGAATTTACAAATACATATTCTAACACCTTAACCTCTATAAAATTGCTCTTATTTTGCAAGACATCATTACCTGATCAACGCATCTTTGAAATGCGGACACCCTCATATAATAATAAAAGGAAAAGGGATATTTTGTATTATCCTTCTGAGATCATGAGGATGGTCAGCAGATGAGGTACATGTAGTGTGTAACTGATTCTTAGTATAGCTAATTACATTTATGATTTTCCATTTGCTTGCATAAGTTTGTTGATGCATTTTTCTCGCACATAATGTTTTTCTTTGGTTAACTCTTCCCCTCTTAAAACCGAGTGTCCACAATCGGCATCAAAAATAGGGGAGGTCGTTGAAACGTGGTTGTGTGGAGATAGATGATGGTATCTCGATTGTCGGTGCAGAAGCTGTTGTACCGTGACGGGTTGCATTATGAATTGTGAATTTTCCTTTTTAACTTTGCAGGATTTTCGATTGTACCGTTGAATTGGTTCAGAAGAATAACTCCTGATGATATTTCATCAATCGTATTCACGTGCTGGTTATTTATTTGATTACAGGTTGCGCTTGTGCAGGTTGTATCGCTGATGTCGATTATGTTTGATGTTTTACAAATTGACAATTAATTGAGAAATTTACATTCTTTGGAAACACCATAAATTTCATTTTTTAACTTAAATATTTTTTTGAATGGAATGTCTCTAATAAATTTTTGTTTTCTAATTGGTTTAGTAAGCAAAGCCTTATGCTTTTTCAGTTGTAATAGAAATATTGACAATATAAAGTATCGTATTATGATTAGAGATAACTTTAACTTCTAAAAATTCTAGTGCTTCTTTGATTATTGGATATGGTAACTTTTCTTTGTCCAAACATCAGTGGCTATCTTTACATCTGCTTTTGACAAAATGAGTGAATTCACAATTCCTAGTTTTGCTCAATGAATCGCATGATTTACGTTAATAAGTTCTTCTTTTATGAGTTTTAATTTATATTCAACTTCGGGTCCAATATTATTATTGACTATACTGTCTTCCTTCAATAATTTCTGGATTTCGTTGGTAACTTTAGTGATATTGTTTTATGCGATCATTATAAAATCGATTGATTACAACTTGCATCAGTTATTTCCTTTCAATCTTAACAAAATTCTCATGGTCTGGGTTTACGGCTACCCATTTCCACGCTGTACTGATAAAATTTAGAGACCTATTTACCTTGTGTGGGTTCAGATTTTAAATTAAGGTTTTGGATTTGTTCGAATTCATGATAATTGTAGCGCGCAAGGGTATGATGTTGTACCGTTGGAAGATTGGTGATCGTGTGGATATCTGATATGAGTTGGTCATATTGTTCTACATCTATTACGTGGATCAGTTTAAAATTTCCGTCTTGTATTTTTCCTTGTTCCAAGTCAAAAGTTATTACTTGTGAGTCCAGAATTTGTATGTTTGAGCATATAGTGTGTAACACGCATCTGAGAGGAAATTAATTCTTTATTCTATCTTTGTGCACAATCTTGCCTGATTCGGTAACTACAGTTGAGTTGTTATTATTCTTTCTTCTTGTTCTACTTCATTGGGTACATGTTTTACAATTTTCTGGGTGAACTGTATTCTATAATTTGAAAAATGAAGAGGGTGAATTTCCTGTATGAGTCCCATAGTGGGTTCATCAGTTACCAGTCCATTGATGGTACTTGGATCGAGATATCTTTTAAACGCATTGATGATATCGGTTTCTGTGTATTGTGGTTGGATTGAAATATGTCGTCTATAATTTTCAAATGGATTAACAATTTGATAGCTGGTCTCGTCACCGGTTTTCAATAAAAGTTGGTTTTGAAAGATGTTGACTGGAAGTTCGACTGTTGGTATAAGGTTTTCAGATGAACTATCAGCACTATGTTGTGTATTGGTCATAGCGTGTACCTGAGAGTTATAGGGAGGTCTTGATAAGGCATCTGCGACTACGTTGGCCTTACCTGGTTTGTACCTTAACTCGTAGTCATATTCCTCCAATGCTGATTTCCACCTTTTAAGTTTGGCATTGGTATTTTTATTACTCAATGCAAACGTGAGTGGTTGATGATCCGTAAATATTTTGACTTTCCGTGAGCCAAATAAATAATTTCTCAGGGATTGCAATGCCCAGATGATGGCCAACATTTCCTTTTCGTTGGTGGCATAGCTTTCTTCTGTCTTTGACAAGGTTGTGGGCAAAAATGTTATTGGTTTATTGTCCTGCGACAGAACAGCTTCTATGGCATAGTTCGAAGCATCCGTTATTAGCTCGAATTCCTTTTTGAAGTCCGGATGGGATAGTATGACTTCGTTTGATATTAATGAGCTTTTTAATTTATTAAATGCTTTCATGGCATCCTTGTCAAGTTCAACTTTGAGAGTTTTGGAAATATTCTTGGACACGCGTCCATCTTCCCCTCTTAAAAGGGATGTCAGGGGCTTTGCGATTTTCGCGTAGTCTTTTATGAAACGACGGCAGTACCCTGACATGCCTTAAAAGGAACGTAAGTCCTTGAGTGTCTTAGGTGGAGGGAAATCCATAATAGCCTTTACCTTCTTTTGATTGGTTTTAATTCCGTTCTTGGTCACGACATATCCTAAAAATTCAATTTCCTCTTTAAAAAATTCACACTTATCCAATTGTATTTTTAAGTTTGCATTTTCCAAAATTTCCAAGACTTTATCAAGATTTCGCAAGTGTTCTTCTTCAGTTTTGCCGAAAATAATGGTATCATCATTATAGATATAACAACATTCCTCAATAACTTCTCGCAAAATGTCGTCTAAAGCCCGTTGGAAGATAGCTGGACGATTTTTCAGACCAAATGGTACACGAATGAATTCAAATTTCCCATGTTTATCGAGAACGCAGTTTTCTCGATATCGCTTTCCCTAAGAGGAATTTGGTGGAAGCCACTTTTTAGATCTAAGATGGAAAATATCTTATTTTCTCCGAGGTTAGCTGTTACAGTACATAGCATAAGCCCCTCACTATTTGAACTTATTTGCACTTAACCTATGCACCCTAATTTAATATGCATTTGCATTTCCTAACTTAATTCGTAGCGGATCATAATGACATTTCCGCCACGCGCATTTTTTCTATCATTAATTAAATATAATCAATTAAGCACAAACAAGCAGGTGTCATATGCACACTTTTGATTTTTACTGTTGCAACAATTAGCACAAACTAATTATTGCAACAGCTCAGCATATTATTTTCCATAAATATCGGAACCCAGCGGCCCCGCGAGAGTTAGGGAGATTTCGCGTTAAAGACAAGTACGGGCCAAGTCTATGAATCCCGTGAACCTGGTGTGAGACTGCATCGGGGTACTTGTCCATTAGATTCATGTATACATATACTCTACGTGAATAGTAATCAACAAACGCATTAAAAAGAAAAATCGGTTTTTATTTTTTGGCTTTTCGGTTCGGATTAATAAAATTGGCGCAGTCGGTAGGATGTGCTAAGTAAAGTTACTTGATTTTTTTAAAAATCTTAATAGCGCATCCGCGTCGCGTATGAAAAAAAGTTTTAATACAATAAATCCCCAAGAGGAGGAGACAATTTTGTAAAATTTTTTTTACGCGGCTCGAACCTAAAAACGCCTCGCAGAAAGAGACGTCGCCGAACTAGAAAAAACCGTCTAACTCCGAAACACGCAGCAGATTGCGTTAATACTAGTTACTTTGTGTATAAAGTGAAATAAGTGGGAAAAATCATGGATAATATTGGTTTCAAAAAGTGTATATAAAATAAGCTATTTAAATGAAATAAGTGAAAAATGAAATAAGTGAAAGAAAAAAAGAAACAAATTCATAGAGTGAATGCGAAATATAAAATAAATAGCACAATAAATTATTTGTAAAAACCGAAAACCCTCTGTGTAACAAAACAACTGGAACTCTCGAATGCTACTACTTGAATATACGCACCCATCAGAATCAAAGTGAATAAACTAATTCTGCAGAAGCCCAACAAGAGCGCTACAACGTGTCCCGTAAAAATATTGTAAAAATCTTCTTTTAACATCAGTGGAAGTGCATCTTGAGTGGCAGAACATCCTAAACAACAGTGCATCCTAAGTGGCAGTGCATCCGACGTAGCAGAATATACTAAGAACCTATGTATTTTAAGTGCATCCTAAATACAGACCATCCTAAGTAGCAGAACATTATAAGTAGCAGTACGTTCCAGACAAATTGTTGCAATTTTCGAACGACCGGATTACCAGCGAATCACTGAGAACAAACTTAAGTAATTATTCTTAAGATTTATACATGTATATACATATAAAAATAATAATTTCTTTATTTCTGTATATAATTTCAAACTTTTACATTAATTTATAAAAACAAATAACTATCTATCACATAAATATATTAATTATCATATATTATATATATTATCATATACACACATTCTTATATATATATCGAATTTTTCAACATATTGTGAGAGTGGTTCGGACTAGGTACTAAATTCATATCAAAGATGGCAAACCCAGACGTAGCCCCCGCTGTCCAATTAGACCCATTGAAATATTTAAACAGTCTCCCTGAGTTCGATGGTAGGCCCGAAAACTTACAAACTTTTACCACATTGATAGATAGGATCAACCGTACACTCCGATCCTTTAACGATGCATCGCAACTCTTATTTAATGATATCATTAGGAGTAAATTGAAAGGAAAAGCTAGGGAAATAATTGAAATAAATTGCCATGCTACAGATTGGCAAGATATTAAACAAATTTTACAAAATAATTTTGGAGATCGTCTGACCATAGACGAACTATACGATAACCTGCGTGGTGCCACATTTAAAACAAACGCAGTAGAGTTTTATAATGAAATTAAAAATAAGTTGAGAAGACTCAACAGCAAAACTCTAATCGTTTTGGGTGCAAATCATGCAACAAACGAATGCGCCAGAAATAATATGAGGACAGCCCTTAACACTTTTAAGAATAAAATTCTAGAGCCCATGAGAACAATTCTATTTTGTAGAAACCCTGACTCCCTCGAATCAGCCATGGATATCCTCTTTACAGCAGGATACGCATACTTCTGCCCCAATAACCAAAACCACCGTAGAGACAGAAAAAAACTAACACACGGACAAACCCACACAAACCTACCACAATACCATAAAGACAATAAACCTAACAAATACGAAAATAATAACCATAACTATAACACACATTCTAATAGCCACAATTATAGTAACCATAATTATCATAACCAACATAATAATAATGGCAGTAATAACATAGCATCTGACAATACCCGTAGAAATTCCTACAGACAACGACATCGTTCCAATACCTACGAGAACAATGGAACGTGTAGAAATAATATCCCAAACAATTTTGCCTTTAATAATTTCAATCCCAGTCATTTTTTATAGACCACCAACTCCAGAACCTATGGATATTAACAAAAACGAAACAATAGAAAATTTTCAGTCAAATGCCTCGGAAAAAGCTTACCACATATAACTGTAAAAACCAAACTAAAACCATTGAAGTTTATCATAGACACAGGCGCTACACATTCTGTGATAAACCCTGGCCTTTGTCACCCAAAGTGGAAATTAGATGTTCCACATACAAGCATAAAAATTCTGCAGCACACTATAAATGTCCACAAAAAAGTTAGGATTCCCCTTTTCGAGGAATTAGGAGACACAACTATAAAAATCGAATTATTTGTCTGTCAGTTCCACAACCAATATGATGGGATACTTGGAAATAATGTTCTAAGGCAATTAAATGCCATCATCGATTACAAGAACCAAATACTCCATGCAAACAAGAAACAGGTTCCAATACTTTTCGAAATGAACGAGGATGAACAATATTGTCTTTTTAACAAAGAAGGACGCTACGAAGTACCCGTACCCGTAAACCAGGAAAATGGATTGGTGCACTTCCAAGGAAAATCTTGAGGAAGGCATCTACGACGTCCAACACTTTCAGATGATGGCCTCAGTAAAGATTCTGAGTGATCATCCTGCTAAAGTTAAGTTCACTCCACAGGAAACTCAGCCGTTACTCACGAAAATTTCAATATCATCGAAACTAATATGGAATCTCATTTCCTCCCCATTACCAGTCAAATAAGAACTGAACACCTCAACACAGAAGAAAAATCGAAATTACTACCAATCATTAAGAAATTCTCAGACATATTCTATAACGAAAATTCAGATTTAACTTTCAAAAACGCAATTAAACATCAAATTCGTACTACGAACCATATACCGATAGTTGCGAAAACCTACAGGTACCCGTACGTCCATAAAGATGAAGTGCGGAAGCAAATTCAAGAGATGTTGAAGAAGAACATCATTAGACCAAGCCAGTCGCCCTATTCAGCGCCAGTTTGGATAGTACCCAAAAAACTGGACGCAAGCGGGAAACCCAAATGGAGGCTTGTCATCGATTACCGGAAACTAAATGAAGTTACGGTCGATGGCAAATATCCGATCCCCAACATTGACGAGATCCTGGAGAAGCTGGGAAGATGCCAATATTTCTCCACGCTACACTTAGCGAAAGGATTTTACCAAATCGAAATTATAGAGAAGGACATTCATAAAACAGCGTTCAGCGTAGAAGGCGGACACTACAAATTCCTTCCAATGCCATTCGGGCTGAAGACAGAACCAGCTACATTCCAACGTCTGATGAACATCATCCTCTCTGGTTACATCAATAAAATATGTTTAGTGTATCTAGACGATGTTATCATTTTTTCCACATCCTTACAGGAACACTTGGAATCGATAAGCAAAATATTTAATCGACTCAGAGAAACCAACCTGAAAGTTCAGTTGGACAAATCTGAGTTCCTAAGAAAGGAAACCACATTTCTCGGACATATAGTTACCAATGACGGTATAAAACCAGACCCACAGAAGATAAATTGCGTGCGAAAATTCCCTATTCCCAAAAACCCCAAAGAAATAAAACAGTTCCTTGGTCTCACCGGCTATTACAGAAAGTTTATAAAGGATTATTCCCGAATAGCCAAACCAATGACGAAATACCTTAAGAAAGATGCAAAATTAAAAATTTCAGACCCCGAATATATTCACGCCTTCGAAACATTAAAAAGCCTTCTCACCAACGAGCCCATCCTGGCTTATCCTGATTTCAATAAGACATTCGTACTAACAACAGATGCTAGCAATTATGCCATTGGTGCCGTACTCTCGCAAGAAGATCACCCCATTAGTGCCGCCAGCCGTACTTTGAATGAACACGAAATAAACTATAGTACCATAGAGAAGGAACTCTTGGCTATAGTTTGGACCACAAAGTATTTCCGGCCATATCTCTTTGGTAGGGAATTCATCATTGAAACGGATCACAAACCACTCACATGGCTTTTCTCATTAAAGGAACCAAATTCGAAGCTCTTAAGATGGCGATTAAAACTCCTTGAGTTTGACTACACGATTCGATATAAAGAAGGTGCGAAAAACATAAACGCCGATACCTTATCTAGGATCCCTAAACCAGAAGTAAATCTAACACAGAATTATGCTTAGATTCCCTCTAGCAATTCATGCATCAACGTATTCCAGACTCAAATAATAATTAACAAATCAAACTCAGGATCACTAAGAATCAAAAAGGAAAAAGTATTCGATAAAAACAGAACAACGATCAGCGCGAAACAACTAGACGAGCAAGATATTATTACGATACTAAAACATCATTTTAACCCGAACGGTCCGAATGCCATACTTGTTGAAAATGAAGATTTCTTCCAAAAAATGAATTCAGTATTTAATGATAATTTCTCAAACAATGGTAAATTCAAGATAGTTAGATGTTCCGTTCTGTTAGAAGACATAATAGGCGAAGAAAAGTTAGCTCAAATAATTGAGCAGGAACATTTACGAAATAACCATCGAGGAATAGATGAGGTAACAAAAGAACTTAAGCTAAAATATTATAGTCCGAAACTTGTAGACAGAGTAACGAAATTTATAAACAACTGTGATGTCTGTAATTCCGAAAAGTATGTCCGGAACCCACCTAAACCTTTGTACAAACTGACAGAAACCCCTCAAAGACCCAGAGAAATAGTTCACGTAGATGTGTTCTATACATTAGAAAAACTACTATTTGTAACAATTATAGATAAATTCTCCAAACATGCTTGTGCGATCAAAATACTTTGCAGACCCTGGACCGAGTTTAAGAGAGCCCTATCCTACTACTTTGGCCAATTCGGTACTGTGAGGAAAATAATAGTCGATAACGAGCTAGGGTTTAAGGCTACCCCTTTAAGAGAATTCCTTAATAACGAAAACGTTGAAATTCATTATACCTCTAGCAGCAATCATACTTCCAATGCAGATGTAGAACGTCTACACAATACTATAAATGAGCATATCCGTCTTTTAAAACACGATGCCGTTAATAACCAGGGGTCAGTTGAAGAAAAAATCCTTAAGGTGAAAATATTCTACAATAATACAATTCACTCTTCAATAAATAAAAGACCCATTGATTTTGTGAACGGAAAAATTCACCAAGACGAATATGAACGCATACGTGAGATGATTCTACAGAGGAAACAAAAAGTTGTAGCCAAACTTAATAAAAATCGGACCGACCACAATATCGAAACAGGTCAAAACTTTATTAAATAAACTAGAGGAGGAAAGAACCATTCCAAATTTTGGAAGATAAATGCAAGGAAAATAGATGCAGACCACATAGTAGATGTAGAAACCCGAAATAAATACTTTCGCACCCATATTAAAGCTAAAAAGAAACATCAACATTTATTTCTTAAATAATCCTACTATAACAGCTAAAACAAAGAAAAGAAATAAAAACTCTCCCTCACCCTTTCCTGCCACTACCAATAGTTCATAAAATACCCATTAACTAGTAAAGTTTAATTTAACCTTTCCAAGAATGCCACCGTTATTGCTACTAGCCTTTCTGGCTGTGACCAACACCCAAACAATACAATTTGAAGACCTAAACAACAACTATGGATATACTCCCATTAAAACGGACGAAGTGAAACTTATTGACCAGTACTATAACGTTCTCCATATTATCAATACTTCAGACTATGAACAAACGCTCCAAATTACCCGACAAAACATTAACACCCTTTCAAGTTCTACAACCGAAGCTAAAACGATACTGGAAACTGTGAACAGAAATTTCGAGTTAACAAAAGCTAAAATTAAGAACCTGACTCCTCACTTTAGGGAAAAACGAGGACTGATGAATTTCTTAGGAAAAGGATTAAATTATATCACCGGAACTATGGATAACGACGACAGAACCAACGTAGAATCCGCCTTGAAAGCGATCTCAGAACAAGAAGCAAACCTTGATAATAAAATAAACAGAAACATAATCATTCACAATTTTCTCTCAACTCAAGTTAAAAATATCACTAACCACATAAAAATACAACAAACCATTATCAAAAATTATTTAAATAAATTCAAAGACATAAGCCAAAACGGCATAGCCAGCCTCAGAGACGAAATTAATTTTCTCCAACAAGTTTATCAAATTGACAACGACATTCCCTTACTAAGAAACCACGTTACAGATATCGAACAGACCATATAACTTTCGAGCAAAATAGGTTTGACTACAAAGGACATATTAACCAAGACAGAACTTGATCTCATAAACGACTTCGAACAATATTCAAACATAAAAACTACGGTTTCATCGCACAATAAAATAATAGTAATAACAGTAGCAATACCGAAATTCTCCGAAGAAATTTTGGCAAAAATTATTCTGGAACCAGTCCCAACCTCTCAAAATAGGTCACTGTTGCTGAATGTGAATACAATTTTAGTAAGCCCTAGCCATAAAGTATATTACTCAAATGTAAAAGATAACCTTATTAACAACTTAGAAGAAATAAAAAATAACTGTATAAATAGCATTGTACAATCCAGAGAAATTTTATGTAGAACTGAATCACTTGATTATCAAGAAATTAAACAAATAACACCCGGAATCCTAATTTTTAAGCATTTTTATGGAAATATTGAGCACAATTGTAATTCAAGTAAAAATGTAATGAAAGGAACCTTTATTCGAAATTAAGGGTTCCTTACTTACCAATACTTTAAATTCGAAAATTGTAAAGTCGATGTTGAAAATAAAACATATTCTAACTATTACTTCAAGACATACGATAAAGTAATTTTACCAGAATTTATTAAAATTATTAAAGCAAATAATACTTATCCAGATATCAAAATTGAGGAGCTTTATTTAAAACAAATTGATAATGAAAATAACATAAATACAATTTTATTCAAATCAAGGAATAACAATATCATAAGCCTTAGTTTAGATCCCGTAATTGTTATTGTAATAACATTGTTAATTGTATCATATGTATACATGAATCGACACCGTCAAAAATTCGTTATTTCGTCGGAGCCTCAAACAAACCGTGGGGGTGTTACAGTACATATCATAAGCCCCTCACTATTTGAACCGTAGCATCATATTGCACACCTATGCACCCTAATTTAATATGCATTTGCATTTCCTAACTTAATTCGTAGCGGATCATAATTACATTTCCGCCACGCGCATTTTTTTATCATTAATTAAATATAATCAATTAAGCACAAACAAGCAGGTGTCATATGCACACTTTTGATTTTTGCTGTTGCAACAATTAGCACAAACTAATTACTGCAATAGCTCAGCATATTATTTTCCATAAATATCGGAACCCAGCGGCCCCGCGAGAGTTAGGGAGATTTCACGTTAAAGACAAGTACGGGCCAAGTCTATGAATCCCGTGAACCTGGTGTGAGACTGCATCGGGGTACTTGTCCATTAGATTCATGTATACATACACTCTACGTGAATAGTAATCAATAAACGCATTAAAAGAAAAATCGGTTTTTATTTTTTGGCTTTTCGGTTCGCTTTAATAAAATTGTTAGCCAGGACACCATTAATTTCAGGGATTGGATAGGTGTCTGGGATAGTGACAGTATTCAGCTTCCGGTAATCAATTACTAAACGATATTTCTTTTCACCAGACGCGTCATCTTTTTTGGGAACTACCCAAACTGGCGAGTTATAAGGTGATTTAGAGGGCCTTATGATTCCATTCTGCAGTAGCTTAGCTATCTGCTTTTGGACTTCACCTTTGAGAGCCTTCGGAAAGGGATATGTTTTAGTGTAAACTGGGTCATTGGTTGTTGTGCGAATTTCGCCCTTCACCCTTGTGGTGTATGTCAACTTCTCGTCCGGCTCAGACAGAAGTTTGGTGTGTCTTTTTATTACATCTACCAGTTTATTTGTCTGTTCTTTGTTAAGATGAGAAGTCCTTACATTGATGTTATTCATGTTTTGAGTCACATGCTGTTTAAGTGGAGTATGGACAGTTGATAGGATCGTCATGTAGTTATGGTTCGTATGGATAACCGCATTAAGTTTTTTAAGCGTGTCATTTCATATTATTCCATCAAAGGATGTCAAACTGGGAAGAATGTAAAATTTCAATTTATCTGTAAACATACCAAAAGGTTGTATGAAAGAATGGTGTGTTATCCGAATGTTTCCAGCGACGGAATTAGCAAAAAAGTGTTTGTCGTTTGGGATAGGGTTTCTTATGTGACGGGGTTGTATGTAATTATTGTTTGAGCCTGTGTCTATGAGAAATTTAAGTATCTTTCCGCTTCTGGCTGTGTGCTCGAAATAAGGAAGCGAAGAGTGCTTTAGTCTTAAAAAATAAATGTCCTCTAATTGTTCTGAATATTCAGTTTCTGGGTTATCGTTTGAGTCTATGTATTCGTCTAGCGTTTGATCATAGTTTTCGTCTTCGTTATTTATGCTCTCCGTATATTCCTCCATTGTCTTGTTACTGTCGTCAGTAGTCTCAGTACAGAAAATTCTATGCATTTTCTGGGGTACTTGTGCCTGTAGGGCAGGCAAGCATGTTTGAGGCTGTGGTAGGTTACGTGGTCGATTCGTGTAATTAATGTTTCGTGATCTCAATGAAAGATCGACGTCCATTGGTTCTGGCCTAGGTTGTGGTTTAGGTGGTAGTGGCCAGGCATTTTGAAATACGTTTTGAAAGCGAGGTTGTTGATATTGTTGATCTGGATTTTGCCTAAAAGGTTGCATAAACTGAGGATTATGCTGCAATTGTGGATAGAATTGCTGTCTAGGGGCTGGTATAGGCATTGGTTGAGAATTGTGTATATTTCTGCGAGGTGGAACTGGAGGTACAGTCTCTGGGAACGAATTTCGTGTTCCAACCTGTGAATAGTTAGCATGGTGAATTCTATAATAGACGTTTTGAAGCTTCAAGCAGAGATGTAATGCTTGTGGTAAGTCTTTAGGCTCTCTAATACTAAAGAACTTTGGTAACTCACCCTTGAGTCCCCGAACGAATGTATCGAGCGCCTTCTCTCTATATGATTGGGCCATGATATTCAATGAGTCTTGGCTCAATTCCATTGAACCAATCTTGTTAAGTATTAAGGAAAGATGTTGGTACACCGCTTAATAGAATTCAGGAATGCTTTTTGTCCCCTGTACCAGAGTTGTCATCTGGTATTCTAATGTCCCTAGATCGCGTTTGTCCGCGTAGTGAAGTGTGAGACATTTCGCAATTTTTCCCAGTTGAGTGGAGTATTATAGGATTGTGTAACTGATTCTTAGTATAGCTAATTATATTTATGAGTTTCCATTTGCTTGCATAAGTTTGTTGATGCATTTTTCTTGCACATAATGTTTATCTTTGGTTAACTTATACAACTACCAACCATCCCAGAATCTTCCATGCGGAATGTTCTCGTGTTTACGCGCTGAATCGCTTGCACCGGGATTTGTTGTACTGGGTGCACGCAACTTGTTTATGTTTACGTATTCGAGAACAATCGATGTGTTGGTAGTCGTAAACATGTTTACGACTTTTCACTGTATGCGTAACCTGAACACGATTCAGCCGTTGCCTTAAGTCACTTGTATACTCCGAAATGGGTTGGGACTTCTTAGGGGGTGTCCCAAACTTCACATCAGCTGGTAGACGAATCGTTTTTCCAAAGATGACTTTCGCAGGTGCTTCTCCAGTCGATGCATGTTCCGCAGTTCGGTATCCCATCAAAAATAATGGAATGAGTCGATCCCAATCTCTCTGATTTTCATGCACCATCTTGGCCAAATGTTTATTAAGCGTGTCCTTGAACCGTTCGACCATTCCATCAGACTGAGGGTGAAGTGGCGTTGTCCGTGTTTTCCGTATACCTAGCAGTTCACACATTTCGGCAAAAACTTGTGACTCGAAGTTTCTGCCTTGGTCTGAATGTAGTTCATGGGGTACGCCATATCTACTAACCCACTGAGAAACGATTTGCTCGGCTACAGTAGTTGCTTCCTGGTTAGGAATTGGGTAGACTTCTGGCCACTTGCTGAAGTAATCAGCTACAACGAGTAGATACCGATTTCCCCATTTGGACTCGGGGAAGGGTCCTGCGATGTCCACAGCTATTTTTCGAATGGTACCCCCACGTTATAGGTCTGCTTTTGCCCTCTCGTTCTTCGACTTGGGCCTTTAACGGAAGCACATATTGTGCATTTCCGACACCAGTCAAGAGCATCCTCTCGAGCGTGGAGCCAATAGAACCTTTCTCGCAGCTTTGCCAGGGTCTTGTTCACCACAAGGTGACCTCTCGACGTGCCTTCATGCATCTCCTTCAGTATTCCTTTGACCCGACTCTTAGGAAGAACAATTTGCATCCTATGTGAAGTGCCGCCTGCCGGTTCCCATTTCCGTTTCAGAACTCCATCTTTGACCTCAAGGGAGTTCCATTCAGCCCAATAACTTTTCAACACCGTGCCGCGTGCTGATATGTCCTTCCACTCAGGACGTCCAGTTGTCTCCTTCCATACCAACAATGGTCCAATATCATTATCTGCTAGCTGAGCGTCCCGCAGTTCGTTCTGCGTCCAACCTTCGTCGACTTCCGTTGTCATTACACGCAGATGCACATCTTGCTCTTTTTCCTCAAACCGTCGCTAGTGTTTACAAGGACATGGACGACGGGATAAAGCGTCGGCGTTCCCATGCACTCCTCCTTTTCGATGGACGATTCCGTAATCATACGACTGTAGCCTTTCGATCCATCTAGCAAATTGCCCTTCTGGGTTTTTGAAATGGAGCAGCCATCTCAGGGAAGCATGATCTGTTCGAAGAACGAATTTCTGTCCGTAAAGGTACTTGTGGAACTGCTTTGTTGCTTCCATTAAAGCCAGTAGTTCTTTCCTGGTTACGCAGTAGTTCCTTTCACTCTTTGACAAAACTCGGCTGTAGTATGAGATTACTCGCTCCTCACCGTCGACCTGTTGTGACAATACGGCCCCAATCCCGTTGTCACTCGCATCGGTGTCTACTAGGAACATTTTTCCTGGTTTAGGGTACGCTAGAACCGGTGATTCACAGAGCTTATTCTTCAACGTCTCGAAGGTTTTTTCACACTGTTGATTCCAGATGAAAGGGCGATTCTTTTCCGTGAGTTGATGGAGGCACTTCGCAATTTTTGCAAAGTCTTTAACGAATCGGCGATAATAGGTCGCCAGTCCAAGAAAACTTCCAAGTTGTCGTTTGTTATTAGGTTTCGGCAAGCTTCTCACAGCTTCTATTTTCTCAGGGTCCGTTTTCACACCTTTTGCCGATACAACATGTCCTAGGTACTTTAGCTCAGCTGCGAAAAGTGTGCACTTCTGTGGACTCAGCTTCAAGTTGGCCTGTCGAAGCCTTGAGAACACCTCTTCCAAGTTGCGCACTTGTTCGTCAAACGTCGTCCCTATGACAATGATGTCATCCAGATATACCAAGCACGTTTTCCAGCTTAACTGTTACACTTACCCAAATCAAATTAATACAAACAAAGTAGGCATTGATATATTGAATTAAATGAATTAAATTAAATGAAATCAAATCAAGTAGGCGACGAGTGGTATAAATAGAATTGGAATTGTCTCGAAGAGTGAGTTCTCGCTTCAAAAGGTACGAACAAGCCTCTATCTCCTTTCACCCAATGTGAGGCTGCATTGAGGTGCCTTTTCGAATACCGGTTCATGTATACAATAAGAATTGTGTACCGGGATTATAGTAAATAATAGCAGAGTTATTTTCTCTCGCTTCAAAAGGTACGGACAAGCCTCTATCTCCTTTCACCCAATGTGAGGCTGCATTGGGGTGCCTTTTTGAAATACCGGGAATTTAATAAATAAAGTTGGTGTTATAAAATAAAACAAGAGTTTTATTTGTCCGTCGAAGAAACATAAATGGCGCAGTCGATAGGATGCGCTGATTGAAAGTTCAATCGATCTTATTAAAGACATAAAGCGCATCGACGTTTAACGTAAATTATTCCCCAAGAGGAGGACAATTTCTTTCACTTACGCCGACTCGAATAAATTGTTCCAAGAGGAACAACACCCCCGGACTGGACGAAGTGTTCTTTAAAATAAAACAGAAAAGTGCAACAAATTAACAAGTTCCAGGAAAGTGAAATAAAGTAATAAGTGTCCTCTAAAAGAAAACAGAAAAGTGCAATATAATATTAAGTCTTCTAAAAGAAACAAAAAAGTGCAACGAAATAATAAGTTCCCTAAAAGAAACAGAGAAGTGCAACAAAATAATAAATAACTGAAGTGGACAGTACAATAACTGAAGTGGATAATAAATAAAAATATAATAATAATAAAAAGTAAATAGAGTGAAAATAAAAGAAAACGAAGCAAAACTAGACAGCTGAACTAACAAAACCAAAACAGTGCGGAGAAAAATAGCAGAAATTTTTTCCCATCGATCGCAGAATCCAGGACGAGCAAAGCAAATAACAAGGAGACGAACAAATTTTCAAATATTTCCTTTTCTATTTAATTAAATTTAATTATATTTAATACATTATTATATCTTATATTCACACACATAATCTTAAAACCTGCCCCATTATTGTTGTTTTTTTGAAATTTTAAAACTTCTTTGTAAGCGTGATTTGGATTCAGGGATTGCATAAAATTTTTTCAAGATGCCGAACGATGAAGCTCCTGTCATACAGATTGACCCTCTCAAATATTTAAACAGCCTCCCCGAATTTGACGGCAAGCTCGAAAACTTGCAAACTTTTATTAATTTAGTGGACAGAGTTAGCCCCGTACTAAAAGCTTATAACGAAGCATCTCAACTCTTATTTAGCGACATAATCAAAAGTAAATTAAAAGGCAGAGCAAAAGAAACCATTGAAATAAACTGTCATGCTACCCTTTGGCGAGACGTAAGACAGATCCTCCAAAACAACTTTGGAGACCGCCTGAACATAGACGAACTGTACGAGAACTTACGAAGTGTAACTTTTCAAACCAATACCCTTGAATTCTACAATGACATCAAAAGTAAACTAAGAAGATTCAACAATAAGACGCAAATAGTTTTAGGTGCAGGGAACGTGTCTTATGTCTAGTGTCGAATGTACACGGAACAACATGAAGACCGCTCTCAATATTTTCAAAAACAAACTCCCAGAGCCCATGAAATCTATTCTATTCCTTAGAGATCCCGAATCTCTCGAATCGGCTATGGATATTCTCTTTACAGCTGGCTATGCCTGTTATGGCTCGAATGGGCAAATCTATAAAACAAAAAACAGACAAAACGACAGCAAAGCCCGCAATAATAATAACAACAATAATAATATTAGAAGACTAAATAATTATAATAATTACGACAGTAATATTAATAATAACTATCACAATAACAATAGTAGATTTAATAATAATTATAATCACAACAGCAGGTCAAATAGTAAAAATAACAATAATAATAGTAACAATAACAATAATAGTAACAGGTTTAATAATAATAACAACAAAAGACTTCATAACAATTACAATAGAAATAATATTAATAGATTTAATGTTAACAACCAACAAAACGAACGACGAAATAGACCTCACGAACCAAGTTACAGACTTAACACAAATGAAGGTCAAAATCCCTATAACTTCGATGCATCCGCAAATCCTTGGTATCCGGAACGGCAACCACCAGCAGAACCCATGGATATAAATAAAAACGAGATGGCAGAAAATTTTCCTTCACAAGCCTCGGACGAAGACTACCATATATAGTCTTTAAAACAAAAACCAAGCCCCTAAAGTTTATCGTAGATACAGGAGCTACACACTCAATCATCAATCCTGGCATTTGCCATCCTAAGTGTAAAATTAACACCCCAAAAATAAGTCTTAAGACCCTTCATCATACAGTTGATCTTCGCGAGAAAGTAAGGATCCCCCTCTTTGAGGAATTAGGCGACAGAACTCACGAAATTGAATTATTTGTCTGCCAGTTTCATGACTTTTACGACGGAATATAAGAGAACAATATACTGAGATAACTCGATATAATTATAGACTGTAAGAAACGAGTATTACGTACCGGTGAAAAAACTATTCCCATCCTCTTCGAAGATGAAGAAGATAATCAACATTATCTATTTAATAAGGCCGGATGCTATGAAGTAGCCGTGCCTGTAGATCAAGAAAATGGCCTGGTACACTTCCCCGGGAAGTCTTCCAAAGATGAGAAGATCAAACTCGAGGAAGGTATCTATAATGTAGTGAATTCTAAAATGCTCGCTCAAGTAAAGATACTAGCTAACCGCCCTGTTAAAGTACAATTCACAACCTAAAAAACTACTCCCGTCACTATCGAGAACTTCAATATCATAGAAAACAAACCAATGGAACATTTCTCCATCTCCAGTCAAATTAGAATAAATCATCTTAACGATGAAGAAAGACAAAAATTAATGCCACTTTTAAAACACTTTTCCGACATATTTTATAGCGAAGAATCGGACTTATCTTTCACAAATGCCATTAAACATGAAATTAGAACTACCAATAATATTCCGATTGTGGCAAAAACATACAGATATCCGTACGTTCATAAGGATGAAGTACGTAGACAAATTAAGGAGATGTTAGAAAAGAACACAATAAGACCTAGCAAATCCCCTTATTCGGCACCAGTTTGGATAGTACCAAAAAAAATGGATGCGAGTGGGAAACCTAAGTGGAGACTCGTCATCGACTATCGAAAACTCAATGAAGTTACGGTTGATGACAAATACCCAATCCCTGATATTGACGAAATACTGGAGAAGCTCGGGAGAAGTCCATATTTCACTACACTAGACTTAGCTAAATGCTTCTATCAAATAGAGATTACTGAAAAGGACATCCATGAAACTGCGTTCAGTGTAGAAAGTGGACACTACGAGTTCCTGCGAATGCCATTCGGACTTAAGACAGCCCCCGCTACATTTCAGCGCCTTATGAATAACATCCTCTCTGACTATATCAACAAAATCTGTTTGGTTTACCTTGACGATGTTATAATCTTTTCCACTTCCTTACAGGAACACATAGAATCCTTACAAAAGATCTTCAAAAGATACAGAGAAACCAACTTGAAAGTTCAGTTGGACAAGTCTGAATTCCTTAAACGAGAAACTGCTTTTCTTGGGCATATAGTCACCCGAGATGGAATAAAGCCGAATCCAGAGAAAGTAGAGTGCGTCCAGAAATTTCCGATCCCAAAAACCCCAAAAC
This sequence comes from Stratiomys singularior, assembly GCA_954870665.1. Taxonomy (NCBI): domain Eukaryota; kingdom Metazoa; phylum Arthropoda; class Insecta; order Diptera; family Stratiomyidae; genus Stratiomys; species Stratiomys singularior. The sequence goes on along the minus strand of OX940878.1, from coordinate 87,393,981 downwards.
AAATAAAGCAATTCCTCGGACTCGCTGGATATTACCGAAAATCATTAAGGACTATTCGAAAATAATAAAGCCTATGACCAAAAACTTAAAAAAGGACGCAAATCTAGATATAACTGACCCCGAATATACCCACGCATTCGAAACAATTAAAACCCTCCTAACTAATAAGCCAATTCTAACTTATCCCGATTTTAACAAAACATTCGTTCTAACAACAGATGCGAGTAAATACGCCCTCGGCGCAGTCCTCTCACAAGAAGGACGCCCTATCAGCTACGCGAGCTACACACTTAATGAGCATCAGATCAACTATAGTGTTATCGAAAAGGAACTCTTGGCAATAGTATGGGCTACAAAGTATTTCCGACCATACCTCTTCGGAAGGAAATTCATCATTGAAACCGACCATAGACCTTCAACTTGGCTCTTTTCCATTAAAGATCCGAACTCCAAACTAGTCAGATGGAGACTAAAACTTTCTGAATTTGACTATACGATAAAATATAAAGAAGGAGCAAAAAACATAAATGCTGACACCCTGTCTAGGATACCCAAACCTGAAGTAAACTTAGTCCAAAATCATACTAATATCCCTACGAGCAGTTCATGCATTAACATCTTTAAAACCCAAATGATTATTAATAAATCAAATTCAGGATCAGTCAGAAGAAAAAAGAAAAAAATTTTGATAAAAATAGGACCATAATCAATACTAAACAACTAGATGAACAAGATGCCATTACATTATTGAAGAATCACTTCAATCCAAACGGCTTAAATGCTATTCTCATTGAAATTAAGACTTCTTTCAAACTTTATACTCCGCGTTTAGTAATAACTTCATTACTAACGATAAATTTAAAATCACTAGATGTAGCGTCCTCCTAGAAGATGTAATAGATGAGGAAAAATTAGCTAAGATTATAGAAGAAGAACATCTAAAGAATAATCATCGAGGGATCGAAGAAGTGACTCAAGAATTGAAACTAAAGTACTACTGCCCAAAAGTAGCAGACAGAGTCACAAACTTCATAAATAATTGCGAAATCTGTAACTACGAGAAATACGCTCGAAACCCTCCTAAGCCTCTATTTAAAATAACAGAAACCCCACAAAAGCCCGGAGAAATTATTCATGCGGATGTGTTTTACACGCTAGAAAAACTCCTATTTTTAACTATAATCGATAAGTTTTCTAAACATGCATGTGCGATTAAAATCATTGGAAGAACTTGGACTGAGTTCAGAAGAGCACTTGCATATTATTTTAGCCAGTTCGGCACGGTAAAGAAAATCGTAGTCGATAATGAGCTAGGATTTAAAGCAATTCCTTTGAGAAAATTCCTCTCAGACGAAAAAGTCGAGATCCACTATACGTCTAGCAATAATCTAGTCTAGCAATAATCATACGTCCAATGCAGATGTGGAAAGATTCAACAATACGATTAACGAACATATTCGTCTTCTGAAACATGATCCCAATAATAATCAGGGCACTGTTGAAGAAAAAATTCTGAAGATAATTTCGTTTTACAACAATACCATACATTCTTCTACGAACAGGAAACCCATTGATTTCGTTAACGGAAATATCCATCAAAATGAATATCCTGCAATAAATACAATGCTGCATCAAAAGAAAGAAAAATTATCAATAAACTTAACCAAAATCGGAAAAATGTTGAAATCGAAACAGGACCAAATTTTATCAGGGAAATTAGAGGAGGTAAAAGCCATTCTAAATTTAGAAAAATCAATTCTGAAAGGTTGGATGAAGATCATATCATAGACTTAGATAACCAAAACAAATACTTTCGAACCCATGTGAAAACTAAAAAGAAATATCAGAATTTAGACCACCCAACAATAAAATCAAAATTTAATAAGAAAAAGAATAAAAATCGTCCATCAACCTCTCAACCCCTTGCCAGTAACTAAATCTTCACAAACTTCACAGAAAAATGTCACCACTATTGATAATAGCCTTTTGGACCGTGACAAAAGCCCAGACGATAGACATCCAGGACCTCAACGTAAACAACGGATATATCCCTATCAAAACAGGCGATGTAAGACCTATCGACTACTACAACCACGTCTTACACATCATCAACACAACAGAATACGAACGAACAATAGAACTTATTCGACGAAATATCGATACCCTATCAGCCTCTACAACAGAATCTAAAAGTATATTCCAAACTGTTAGTAGAAATTATTAGATGAATTGAATTGAATTATTAGAAACAAAAATAAATAACCTTACTCCTCATCCGAGACGCAAACGCGGACTGATAAACATTTTAGGCAAAGGAGTAAAATACATTGCTGGGACCATGGACAACGATGACAGAACAAACATTGAAAACTCAATAAGTAAAATTTCTGGAAACGAAGGGAAACTTGCTGAGAAATTCAAGGAAACCATAATAACTAATAACTTCCTTTCGACTCAGATTAAAAAGATAACAAGGCATATAAATACTCAACAAATCATAATAACTAACTATCTAAATAAGTTTAAAGAACTAAATCAAAACAGCATAGCAACCCTCAGAGACGAGGTCAACTTCCTTCAGCAAGTCTACCAAATCGACAATGACATCTCCCTATTACGAAATCACATAACGGACATCGAACAAGCAATATCATCAAGCAGGATAGGACTGATTACTAGAAGTATACTTACTAAGACAGAACTCGAACTCATAGACGACTTTGAACAGTACCTAAACATAAAAACAGCTGTTTCATCGCATAACAACATTATTACTATCATTTTGGCAATACCGAAATATTCTAACGAATCTTTAGCAAAAATAATTCTTGAACCGATTCCAAACATTCAAAATAGGTCTTTGTTATTAATACCAATACAATAATAATAATAAGCCCATACAATCAAATTTATAATGTAAATGTTAAAAACAATTAGAGGAAATTAAAGATAAACATATCAGAAGCATTATAGAACCCAGTACGAAAATATTCAATTATCAATAAATTAAGCAAATTGTACCTGGCATTTTAATCAATTAAAACTTTTATGAAGAAATAGAACATAATTGTAATAATGATATCGTAACAATCCATGGAAAATTTATGATTAAATTTGGGAATTGGAAAATTGAAACATTGAATAAAACCTATTCAAAGGTTTACTTCGAAATATTCGATAAAGTAGTTCTGCCATGCCTGATGTCCAAATCAAAGAATTATACCTGAAAGATTTAAATAACGAAAAATATATAAATAAACATAAGTTCTGATGTTATAATTATTACTATAGTAATATATAATTAAATATAAATAATATAGTAATAAATTAATTATTATGTAAGTATACATGAACCGTAAACACCGTAAAGTTTTCATTTCGTCGGAGCCTCAATCTAACGGTGGGGGTGTTACACTTACCCAAATCAAATTAATACAAACAAAGTAGGCATTGATATATTGAATTCACTTGAATTAAAACGAAGTAGGCATTGATATTTTGAATTCAATTGAATTAAAACAAAGTAGACATTGATATTTTGAATTAAATGAAATCAAATCAAGTAGGCGACGAGTGGTATAAATAGAAGTGGAATTGTCTCGAAGAGTGAGTTCTCGCTTCAAAAGGTACGGACAAGCCTCTTTCTCCTTTCACCCAATGTGAGGCTGCATTGGGGTGCCTTTTCGAATACCGATTCATGTGCACAATAAGAATTGTATACCGGGATTATAGTAAATAATAGTAGAGTTATTTTCTCTCGCTTCAAAAGGTAAGGACAAGCCTCTATCTCCTTTCCTAGATAGTGCCTTTTTGAAATACCGGGAATTTAATAAATAAAGTTGGTTTTATAAAATAAAACAAGAGTTTTATTTATCCGTCGAAGAAACATAAATCTCAACCCGCGGAGTAATCATTCCATGAGGCGTTCGAATGTTGCTGGAGCATTGCAAAGCCTAAATGGCATCACTACAAATTGCCACAATCCAGTACCCACTGAAAATACAGATTTCGCTCTGTCTTTCTTATCGATTTCAACCTGCCAGTACCCACTCTTTAAGTCGAGAGTAGAAAACCACTTCGAATCCGCCATTGTATCCATAATGTCGTCGATGCGCGGAAGTGGGTAGCTGTATTTTTTCGTGACATCGTTGAGCTGCCTGCAGTGGACAAAAAACATAGTGCTTCCATCCTTTTTCTTTACCAGGACTACATGTGAGGCCCACGGGCTGATTGAAGGCTCGATGACTCCTTGTTTTTCCATGTCGGAGGTCATTGCGCTTACTTCTCCCTGCTTGCTAATGGAAGTCGTCTTGGTGCTTGTTGAATCGGCTTCGCGTCTTGTGTGTCTATAACGTGGGTCACCCTACTCGTACGTCCTTGATCGTCCTGACCAGTTGAGAAAATATCGCGATATTTGTTCACCAATTCCGAAGCTTTCTTGAACTGCTCTGGTGATATCTTGGGTGGTTCCAATAAGGTCGACACTAACTCACGGGATTCCCCGGTATTTCGTTTCCTAGCTGGATATTGGCTATCTCCCACCTCCAACGACGTTACATTAGAGACAAGCTGACAGCTCCCGATAATGTCTCCAGCTTTGATGTGGGTAACTGAGTCCGAGGTGTTAAGGACTCTAACCGGCACGCATCCACTCTTATTTGTTGTTACTAGTGTCCGTCCTAATATTAGATTATGCAGTGCCGGTGTTTTTGTTGGCTCAATTAGGTAGGATCTATTGTCGCCAGGATCACCTTCAAATTTGGCCCATACAATGCTCTCGGAGGATTTTGGTACGTCACTGTTGGCACTTACGACCACTTTCTGTATTGAGATGTTGTCGTTATGACCTTTCGTTAAGATCTCAACATTTCGCCATCTCAAGACCCGTCTGCCAAAATCCAACGTGAACCCGTGTGATCTTAGGAAATCCATTCCCAGGATGCATTCGTCTTTTATATCGGCAACAAGAAACTGATGTTGAAACAGTATATCCCCAACTTGTACTTGGAGTTGGATCTCTTCGTATACGGGTGCTGCTTCTCCCGTTGCTGTTCGTAGCAAAAGTGGTTTGCCTTTGGAGAGAACACGCCCACTCACCAAGTCTGATCGCAATATTGACCCGATGCACCAGTATCAATTGTGAGGGTGCAAGATTCACCGTCGACTTGTCCATGAACACCTAAGTCTGCCTCTCCCCGATGTAGCCTAGACACTATGATGGTGGTGCTGGGGACTTCGATCCTCCTAGCCAACCTCTGCCCCGCGAAGTTGGCTCTTACGCGTTTCCCGACCCCTTGGATTGAGGGGCCTTATTGCCAGGCTCAATTTTTGGCCTTAATCTCCTTCTAGCGGTACATGCCGGGCAACGAAACTGCAAGCAGCAAAGGAAATTATGCTGCTTGCAGTTTCGTTGGAGATGCCCTCGTTCACCACAATTCCAGCATATAGGCGCACCATTCACCTGCACTTCTTCGCTGATGTCAACACGCTCGCATCTACATTCTTTCGTTGTAACCTGTCGAATCCTGGCTGTGGTACGAGTGGTTGTTTTGATAGCTTCGAAGTTTAAACAATATTCCAGTGCGTCCTTTACTGAGCATTTTTCGGCTAGGCGGACAGCTTGTTGCATTTCCCTGTCCTGTAACGCGCTAATGAAAGCCTCCGTTGCTACATCGTCCCGATGATCTGGGTCGTAGGTAGGGTAAGCCAAAAGTGCAAGCCTTTCGGTATCCTGGGCCAACTGCTGTAGGGTTTCACCTGGTTTCTGCATCCGGTTGCGCAGCTGCGAAATGTAGATCTGCTTCAGGTGATTATCTCCATACCTCATGTCGAGTGCGTTCATGATAGCGATGGAGCCTGACTGCAACTCGACAGGGACAGTTTGAAGTATTTCCGCAGCTGGACCTCTCAGGGCAAGAATTAAGGCTGTTGCTCGCTCCTGGTCATTCCAGTGATTCGTTTGAGTGGCAGCTTCAATTGAGTTTGTTCACTTCATTATTGCACGAATAATCCCACTTTCTGACACCAGTGTTGCGCTATACCAGGTGCGCGACCTGTTTGATATTCGCAAATATTGACAATCGTGAAAATAAAACACTCGCGAATAATTTAAAATTAATGCTTAAGCTTTTATTTTAAATTTCAGTCTACACTCTACAATTATTTTACTGAAATCACTTTAATGAATCGACCTTTAAATTAATTACTTTTGCACTTTATCAAACGTAATTAAACACTTATTACACTTATCCAACACTTTTCAATTTTCTTGGTAATTAAAGTTCTTGACTTGACTTTTGCACTTTATCAAACGTAATTAAACACTTATTACACTCATCCAACACTTTTTAATTTTCTTGGTAATTAAAGTTCTTGACCGCACGCACTCGCTTTTACGTTTCATTCAGAAGACTTGTCTCGTTGCTCGCCGTAGTCGCTTATATAAATTAATAAGCTCTGTGTAGAGTTTGTATTAGAAAAAGAATTTATTCAAAACTATTACAAAAATTCTGAATTAAACTCTTACTGGTTGCTTCCTTCAGCAACTCGGGAATACTACTTCTACGTTAGAAAATAATCTTTTGTATTTATACTTAAAACATCTTATCCTTATTCTATTGTCGATATTTACTTAGGAATTTACAAATACATATTCTAACACCTTAACCTCTATAAAATTGCTCTTATTTTGCAAGACATCATTACCTGATCAACGCATCTTTGAAATGCGGACACCCTCATAAAATAATAAAAGGAAAAGGGATATTTTGTATTATCCTTCTGAGATCATGAGGATGGTCAGCAGATGAGGTACATGTAGTGTGTAACTGATTCTTAGTATAGCTAATTACATTTATGATTTTCCATTTGCTTGCATAAGTTTGTTGATGCATTTTTCTCGCACATAATGTTTTTCTTTGGTTAACTCTTCCCCTCTTAAAACCGAGTGTCCACAATCGGCATCAAAAATAGGGGAGGTCGTTGAAACGTGGTTGTGTGGAGATAGATGATGGTATCTCGATTGTCGGTGCAGAAGCTGTTGTACCGTGACGGGTTGCATTATGAATTGTGAATTTTCCTTTTTAACTTTGCAGGATTTTCGAATGTACCGTTGAATTGGTTCAGAAGAATAACTCCTGATGATATTTCATCAATCGTATTCACGTGCTGGTTATTTATTTGATTACAGGTTGCGCTTGTGCAGGTTGTATCGCTGATGTCGATTATGTTTGATGTTTTACAAATTGACAATTAATTGAGAAATTTACATTCTTTGGAAACACCATAAATTTCATTTTTTAACTTAAATATTTTTTTGAATGGAATGTCTCTAATAAATTTTTGTTTTCTAATTGGTTTAGTAAGCAAAGCCTTATGCTTTTTCAGTTGTAATAGAAATATTGACAATATAAAGTATCGTATTATGATTAGAGATAACTTTAACTTCTAAAAATTCTAGTGCTTCTTTGATTATTGGATATGGTAACTTTTCTTTGTCCAAACATCAGTGGCTATCTTTACATCTGCTTTTGACAAAATGAGTGAATTCACAATTCCTAGTTTTGCTCAATGAATCGCATGATTTACGTTAATAAGTTCTTCTTTTATGAGTTTTAATTTATATTCAACTTCGGGTCCAATATTATTATTGACTATACTGTCTTCCTTCAATAATTTCTGGATTTCGTTGGTAACTTTAGTGATATTGTTTTATGCGATCATTATAAAATCGATTGATTACAACTTGCATCAGTTATTTCCTTTCAATCTTAACAAAATTCTCATGGTCTGGGTTTACGGCTACCCATTTCCACGCTGTACTGATAAAATTTAGAGACCTATTTACCTTGTGTGGGTTCAGATTTTAAATTAAGGTTTTGGATTTGTTCGAATTCATGATAATTGTAGCGCGCAAGGGTATGATGTTGTACCGTTGGAAGATTGGTGATCGTGTGGATATCTGATATGAGTTGGTCATATTGTTCTACATCTATTACGTGGATCAGTTTAAAATTTCCGTCTTGTATTTTTCCTTGTTCCAAGTCAAAAGTTATTACTTGTGAGTCCAGAATTTGTATGTTTGAGCATATAGTGTGTAACACGCATCTGAGAGGAAATTAATTCTTTATTCTATCTTTGTGCACAATCTTGCCTGATTCGGTAACTACAGTTGAGTTGTTATTATTCTTTCTTCTTGTTCTACTTCATTGGGTACATGTTTTACAATTTTCTGGGTGAACTGTATTCTATAATTTGAAAAATGAAGAGGGTGAATTTCCTGTATGAGTCCCATAGTGGGTTCATCAGTTACCAGTCCATTGATGGTACTTGGATCGAGATATCTTTTAAACGCATTGATGATATCGGTTTCTGTGTATTGTGGTTGGATTGAAATATGTCGTCTATAATTTTCAAATGGATTAACAATTTGATAGCTGGTCTCGTCACCGGTTTTCAATAAAAGTTGGTTTTGAAAGATGTTGACTGGAAGTTCGACTGTTGGTATAAGGTTTTCAGATGAACTATCAGCACTATGTTGTGTATTGGTCATAGCGTGTACCTGAGAGTTATAGGGAGGTCTTGATAAGGCATCTGCGACTACGTTGGCCTTACCTGGTTTGTACCTTAACTCGTAGTCATATTCCTCCAATGCTGATTTCCACCTTTTAAGTTTGGCATTGGTATTTTTATTACTCAATGCAAACGTGAGTGGTTGATGATCCGTAAATATTTTGACTTTCCGTGAGCCAAATAAATAATTTCTCAGGGATTGCAATGCCCAGATGATGGCCAACATTTCCTTTTCGTTGGTGGCATAGCTTTCTTCTGTCTTTGACAAGGTTGTGGGCAAAAATGTTATTGGTTTATTGTCCTGCGACAGAACAGCTTCTATGGCATAGTTCGAAGCATCCGTTATTAGCTCGAATTCCTTTTTGAAGTCCGGATGGGATAGTATGACTTCGTTTGATATTAATGAGCTTTTTAATTTATTAAATGCTTTCATGGCATCCTTGTCAAGTTCAACTTTGAGAGTTTTGGAAATATTCTTGGACACGCGTCCATCTTCCCCTCTTAAAAGGGATGTCAGGGGCTTTGCGATTTTCGCGTAGTCTTTTATGAAACGACGGCAGTACCCTGACATGCCTTAAAAGGAACATAAGTCCTTGAGTGTCTTAGGTGGAGGGAAATCCATAATAGCCTTTACCTTCTTTTGATTGGTTTTAATTCCGTTCTTGGTCACGACATATCCTAAAAATTCAATTTCCTCTTTAAAAAATTCACACTTATCCAATTGTATTTTTAAGTTTGCATTTTCCAAAATTTCCAAGACTTTATCAAGATTTCGCAAATGTTCTTCTTCAGTTTTGCCGAAAATAATGGTATCATCATTATAGATATAACAACATTCCTCAATAACTTCTCGCAAAATGTCGTCTAAAGCCCGTTGGAAGATAGCTGGACGATTTTTCAGACCAAATGGTACACGAATGAATTCAAATTTCCCATGTTTATCGAGAACGCAGTTTTCTCGATATCGCTTTCCCTAAGAGGAATTTGGTGGAAGCCACTTTTTAGATCTAAGATGGAAAATATCTTATTTTCTCCGAGGTTAGCTGTTACAGTACATAGCATAAGCCCCTCACTATTTGAACTTATTTGCACTTA
>OX940878.1:87208073-87384115 GCA_954870665.1 Stratiomys singularior | reverse complement strand
GTATATTTTTTGGCAATAAGTATTGCCCGAGAGTAATGTGCCACGCAGGTCCATTTGTCGAAACTTTTCAGCATTTCTCCGACCAGATTGTCTGGGGAAAGCTCTCCTATCACCTCCCACAAGTCCTGCCGCATCCTGTTCCACCTTCTACAGTTGAAGAAGGTGTGACATGCGTCATCCCTTTTCCTGGGCAGAAAATGCAGTCTGGGGACCGTGATTTACCAATCTTGTGCAAGTAAGACTGAAAATACCCATGCCCGCTAAGAAGCTAGGTAAGGTAATAATCAGTCTCACCGTGCCTTCGATTTAGCCACGAAACCACGTCCCCTATAAGGTGGGCAGTCCAGCGGCCATTGGAGTCGCCTTCCCATGACTGTTGCCACTCGAGTATTGTGCGCTGCCTCTCTTCTCGGTTGACAGCATATCTTGAGCCCTCCACTTTACGGTCATAAATTCTCCGTCGTTCTCTAGCAAGGAGGGCGATGGGTATCACTCCTGCGATCACCAACACCGCCGACTCAGAGACAGTGCGGTATGCAAACGCAGCCCGCAAAGCTCCTCGTCTCTGTACCTGGGCCAAGCGCTTTCGGTACAGCTCCTTACTGAGAGCTCCGGCCCAAACCTCAGAGCCGTACAGTAGCACTGACTGTACAGCACTCATGAGAAGTTGGCGTTTGCTCGGTGTGGGCCCACCGATGTTGCACATAAGTCGACTCAAAGCTGAGACGCCTATCGCGGCCTTTTTCGCCGTTGCCCTGATCTGTTCCGAAAAGCTCATTTTGGAATCGATCAATAGTCCCAAATATTTTATTGCAACTTTAGACTCAACAGTCGCATCTCCGATCTGCAAAGGAATTACCGTGGGAATTCTTTTCTTCGTGAGAATGACCACCTCGGTTTTCTGCGCTGCGCATGTTCGACTGTGCGTCCGGCGACCAGTGCTGCTATATCATCTGCATAGCCGACCAAGCGCGACTCATCTGGCAGCTCAAGCCTCAATAGTCCGTCATATGTGGCGTTCCACAAGTCTGGTCCCAGTATGGAGCCTTGCGCTACACCAGACGTTATCTCCATACTGCGTCGCCCATCTTGTGTGTCATAGAGCAGTCTGCGGTCCTTTAAATAATCCCTCAAAATCCGCATCAGATACCCTGGCAATCGAAAAAATTTTCCAATGTGCCAAGAATATCCGACCATCTGGCGGAGTTGAAGGCATTTCTGACGTTAAGCGTCACTAGCAAGACAACTCGTTTTTCAGTTTTGTGCGCTTCGGCTCGACGCACCGCATTCACCACTTCCATGATGGCATCGGAAGTAGATCGCCCTGCTCTAAAGCCATACTGCCGAGGAGATAGGTCCCCTGCAGCACGAATTGCGTCTGTGAGTCTTCTTTTGATGAGCTTTTCGAACACTTTCCCGGCTGTGTTCAGCATACAAAGCGGCCGGTATGTAGATGGCAGCCCGGGGTCCCCTTTTCCCTTGCTGATCAATATGAGCCTCGCCACCTTCTAGCGAGATGGGAACACACCTTCTCTCAGGCAAGCGTTGAACACATTGAGTAGCAAGTCAGGACAAACGTGGAAGACCATTTGTAGCACCTCGGATGGAATGCCATCTGGTCCTACTGCCTTTCAAGCTTTCATAGAAAGCACCGCATCCCCCAGCTCATTTTTAGTGAACGATGGACATTCGCCTGAGTCGACCTAGTGGGCAGCATCAACACGGACAGGGTGAGTTGGAAAAAGAGCCTGCACTATGCCGTCCATCTTATCTGCTTGAAGTAAACACGGCTTCCGTGAGGTACCGAGCTTGCGCCACACTACCTTGTAGCCGAGCCCCCATGGATCCCTGTTCACATCGTCCACAAGTTCTCGCCAGCAGCGTGCCTTACTCTCATTGATGAGTCTTCGGAGTTCTTTCCTCGCTGATCTGTATGCTGCTGCCCTATTGGATGCTTCCTCTACGTTTCTCGAGCGCTGAGCTGCACGTCGAAGTCTGTGACACTCGCCTCGTTTGTCTGCGATATCTTTTGACCGCCAATGTACAGCAGACAGGTGTGGAAATGGACTCCGAGAAAATGGAAGTCGTGAGAAATTGAACAACTACGAATTATTCAAGGACTCGTGAGCTTTTATCACAGCTTCGTCCAATACCTTGCTTAAATATCTAAGTGCCTCTATTAGTTCACATAAAAGAATCATCCTTATATCTTGAGTAAGCAATGTCAAACAGCTTTCAAGGTAAGCGTAGTGTGATATAAAGAAAATATATTGATCTAAATAACAGCAAACTAATTGTTTTTATAAAAAATTCTTTTCTAGAAATGGATCAAAAAGTAAACGAAAGTTACATCGACCTCTTAACTTTCAAGGTGTTGAAAAAGAAGCTTTGTGAATCGCCGGTGCTATATTCCAAACCAGGAAAATGTTCGTAATTGAAACCGATGCGGAAGTTCTGATCAAATTGGTAGTGCCAATCGATGCGTCCCGGCCTGTGCATTGGCACCAGACGAGAAGCGGCAGGGATGCATGTTCGAAATCAGCTTAAGCTCTTTCCATCTTTCTAAAATATTTATTCACTTTCGAGATATTCGACAAAATTTGATCAGAACTTCCGCACCCATGAGTATTCGGTGAGTTAGCTTAGCAAGGGTATAAATCACTTAGAATGTTGTAAGTGAAAATGGAAAAATTGATCTACCAAAAACTTCTGAAACAAAAAATTTGCTTCACTTGCAAAAAGTTTAGTGTTTAGTAGTAAATTAATGGTCGCGCACCTTGATAAGCGCAACACTGGTGTCCGAAATCGGATAGTTCTTACAATTGTGAACACCGTTGAACACATTATTTATAAATTCGTAAATTCAAAGTGAATTTTACCTAAAAATATAAACATAAGAAAATCTAGCTACAATTACAAATATAATTATAAATAATCTCATTCATAGGAATTAAGATTTTTTTGAAGTTCAATTTTATACATATATATTTAAAAATGGTTATGAAAAATTTCGTATAATTTTAATCAGTATCAAACACAAACTTACCTACACTACCATGAATTTGCGTAACAACAACATGCAAAGGGAATCGAATTAATCGGTTGAATTTATTGAACTTCTTCGCTTTTTTTTTTTTTTTAACTAATTCGCCAGCAATAATCATAACACAAAACTATGAACAAACAAAAAAAAGTATACTAGCATAACTATACTAGCATTAATTAAATGATTCTTAAATATATTCTACTCAGACTGATGTGCAGTTATCATATTATCTTACTGAATGAATCTTTTTTCTCCACAGAGGTACTTCTGGAATTGATATAGATTTACGACGTGTTGATATCGATCAATGTCCACAAATGTATCATCCAACAATAATTCAGCCCATAAATATTTTTGCTGGTACAGATAAATGTAAACAGCGGACAACTATGGTATGAACAAATAATTTCATTTTTAGAAGATCATACTCTTACTTATTAGGGAAAATAATATTCTAGTGTCAAGCTATAACTGGCTTGGGTTTCCGTCGCGGGTCCTATAAGTGCTTATGTCGACCAGGTTACTACTTTCCCAACATAGAAACATCACAAAAATATTTCAATGGAAGCATTTTGGAAGAAGAATATGAGAAATTAATGCTGGTAATTCATATATTATGGAAAATTTACCCTAAATTTGAGCATTTTAAATGAAATTCTGTGTATGTCTTCAGGGTATATCGTCTTCTTATAACAATCCTCACAGTTTTGAATGCTTGCCATGTGCAGAAGGGTGCGATTCTTGTGATGATCATTCTCCATGTGTAGCTGTTTTAAACTGGCCAATGCGAACAAGCATACTGATAATGTCATGTGCTGTAATTTGCTTACTTCCGACTACTGTGTGGTTCACATTTAGATATCAGCGTATAAAGGTAACTTGTTTTTATTTCGATACAATTATCAGTGTTTTTAATATTTCTGAGAAGAACAGAAGCATGTAAATTAATGAACTTATTATTATCTTAAAGTAAAGTTCAATCAGAAATAAAGGAAGGAAAATTTGTGTACATGACAAAAAAACAAAATCTAATTTGAAAATAAAATAAGCATTTTTGAGATGAATGGTTGATTTTTTAATAAAAATTGAGCCGTTTTCCTTTAATTCAACTATTTATGTTGTGTTCATAAAAAGTCGAATTTGAAATCTTACTTTAACTGGGAACTAAAAGGAACAGAAGTGTTCAGTTTCGGAATAGTTAACAACGGACAACGACGTTGACCTTAATATGGCGTCCAACTCTTCAGTTTCCAAAAATTCAACGAGATAAGCGGCTACAAGCACTTGCCAAAATACAGAGGACCAGTTTAAAAACCGATGCAAACCACTAATTGCAAAAAATGGATGATACACGACTTCTTTTCTGAATTGGTCACACACTGAGCGAACAAGTAGCAGTGGAAATTCGAATTTGTGAGAAGACAAAATTGATGCTGGAAATGAATCGAAATAACTCGTCTTAAATTAAATAAAAATATGCAATCATTCCTGACTTTCCGACGGAAAAGATATTAATGGGGCTGATCCTAGTAAAAACACCGTTACATATTTGGCAGTGGTGATTGGAATAAGATGAAGTTCACTTGTGTTCTGTATTTTATGTTGGTGATGTCAAATTCATTCCTGAAGAAATGAGCTAAAACTTGCTGCACGTGTTTTGAAAGTTGAGTTATTTTCGACATCTGAAAACTCAAAAACATCGAAAAAAGGGTGTGTGACTGGTCTCTTGACTTTATATATGTGAACATTCGATAAGATTTAAGTACATATCCTCAGTTCTCGAGTATTTGTCGGCTTCTTTGTCAAAAAAATTCCTTATATTGTTATTGATGTGTCAAACATTGCGCGTAAAATTGTCTATCGGCTTTATTAGTTTAAAAATTTAATGTATTAAAATTATATTAAAGTATTAAGATTGTATATATCAACTGTGCTCGAAATACTTAGCCTAACATTAGAAGTAATGTGTACCGAGTCACAGAACTAAAAGGAATTTGTTTTCTTTTCAGCCTTCGTTTCTGCATGATTTTCATCTAAAATTCAAGAGAAAATATTTTATCAGACAACGCTTTCGAAAACAAAAGTCAAATTGAAAACTGTATTAAAAAAAAATCAACAAATTATTCAATAAATAAAAATTGCATTAAACAATATTTAATTGATAACCTAAATTTTTGTCTTGAGCTTTGATGTCTGAGTTATTTATATAAGATATTCGAGTTACAACTAAGCTTACGCATGCTACTGCTGCAAGTGAGTGTCTGACATAGATAAAGTCGAGGTGACAGCACTTAATTAATTGCCAATATCGAGGATCTCATAAGCAAGCGTTATCATGTGGTCTGTTATACTCTAGCGGTAGAACTTTGGGACGAAACTCTCTGTAAGACGTTACATCCAGAGCGATTGACACACGTGCAGCGACAAGTAGCTTTACAAATTGCATGTGCATATTCAATTGTAGAGGTGGTACTCACCACTCTTTTTTGAGTAGAGTGGAAAAAAAAGTTCACCATAGTTTACAACAGTACGACGCAAAGAGTTGTTGAATTAAATTCCATATCTCAGCCCAACGGCCATGACGCAATTGAACATATAGTAGTTCTGGTTTGTAGTTAGCCCCGACATAAATGGAGCATTTGAAAGTCTTTTAACTTCATTTTTGATTAAATTTTGATTGCAGTTTCTAGCAGTCACATCTCACTATATAAGTGAATCCAGTCATCTGATGGCACCAAGACGCTAGCTTTCATTTCTTAATCACAAAAATCATCTCAAAAAAAAAATTAGTTATTTTGTTAAAATTTTTTTAGTTAAAATTATTAGTTATTTTGTTTCCTTGATTGCCACTATATATCTTCAAATCCATCTTCATTCACACGATTAGACAAAAAAAAAGCCTTCCATTTGTTTTATTAAACTTTCAGTCATTGTGGCGGTGAATAAGAAACAGAAATGTTAAAAATCCAATACAAAGGCCAGTTGACTATTGATTTTTTCATCTGTTTCTGCGATCAATCGTGGTATACTGTCTTGTTTACATTTCCTTTTTTAAGGTTTGCTTGCCATGGGAAAACTCTGTGGCATTAGTGCAAAATTCTGGTTTTCTGAACTTAAATTTTTAATTTATATAAACATTTTCCAAATGTAATTCTGAATGTAGAATGTTCATGCACATCTCATTGCATATTTGTCTTCTGTCCATATTTCTAACCTTTATTTACGAATCCATTTGAATAGAATTTTTATTCGCGTCGTTAGTGCTGGCTATCAGGTTATTAGGTTATTATTAACCAGTTTCTGAGTAGCCACCGAATAAGCTTCAACTCAAAGACGTTTGGCCCAAAATTTGATTGATACATTGTCAGAGCCTTTCGACCACGATCCCGGAGAAGTAGTTAGATGATTAGATTAAGATATTATTAGAATTGTTTTAATGACAATTAAGCTTCTGGTAAAATAAAAATCTGCATCACGTATAAACAGGCGATAGTAATAATGAGAGTAAATATTAAATATGAAATATGAAATATTTTCTAAGAGCGTTTCGAAAATGTAGTAATACGATTTGTAGAAGGTAAAATTTTTTCAAGCACACAATTGAGCTCAAAAAATAAGTGAAGACAGTCGTGTAAGTAAAGTGAAAGAAAGAAGTGCTTTTTCCCAACGAAATTGTTTTAAATAAATACTTTTTTGGTCAAGTCAGCGCACGTAACTGGCGAAGTGAGAACATAAACCCAAGGCACTTTGGAGGAAATCATCCGAAAATTCAAAACTTGAATTTTGCCTTCAAAACTGGCCTTCACAATTCAAAATAAAGAGAAACTCGAGCACTACGAATTAAAGCGAAAATTGTCGCAGAAAAATTGCAGTTAAACAAAAATTGATTTTAAACATTTATCAAAGTACATCTACCCCGTTCTATCTTTGCACGGAAAAAAAGTTGTACAAAAATCGTACGCAAAGCTCGTGGTCTGGTAAATAGTCGCATCACGATAACTTGGCAGGAAAGCAGAGCGCTACTCATCAATCATTTCGACACGCCGGAAGAAGAGACGCAATTGATGAAGAAATTACGAACAGCCCGAACAGACGAACATATGTATGTACATGTAAGTAAAGAACTAAGAGTAGCTCCAGTAAAGAATATTTCACAATTCGCAAACGGGAATTAATCATCACAAAGAATCAGATAACAAAAAATACATTTGTTAACCCGTGGCCTGAACCCATTTGTGCAATAACCCGTTTACGCTAAAAGACGCATTTACTGGGTATCTAGTATCATGAATACCGGGTATTTAAATTACTGATAAAAAAACGTGAACAAGTTTCTTTTAGACCAAGTCAGGATAATGTTATTTCTTTCGCTTCTAGCGTCGAAAAAAGTTTTGTTCAACTGATTACCTGGAGAATAATAATCTTCAGGGGTTTTTTATCATAACAAAATCAATTAATTTATGAACTCAATTAACAGTAACAAAAAACTTTAATCAAAACAATGATAATTCATCTGTTTCCTCTTATGTATCTATGAGCACAGTTTCTTCCCGTATAACAAAACGTTCCCGTTTTTCTACGTCTTCTACGATTGTCTCTTTCTTACATTAGTTTGCTAACTATCGAGAGCAAAAAACTTCGATGCCTGATAGATACATTTTGTTAAACGTACTTATTGAGTACGAAGGTGTTGCGAATCTTCGTAGCGAATCATGAATGCCATTCATTATTTCCATAGAAATTTTCAATCCTAGCTAAAATCGAAGGAAAACTTATGAATCTAGATGCATTTTATATCCTTAAATGTAATGAAAAGTGTTAAAAACAATACATTGGGCTTAAAAAATGTAATTACACCTGGAATTTGAGGACCTGGAGTATGAGAAGGATGATGTTTTAACTGTTTCTCAAGAAGTCAAAAATGCTAACAGTTGATACCCTGACTAACCACAGAAACTATAGGTATCCAAATCCACCGTATAAATACACAATTCGGATTGTTGCAAAAAGGACTCCAGAAGAACATCGTCTTATTATTGATATTCGGAAAAGTAAAAATGTTACAACTGAGGGCACAAACCCTATCACTTTTGGAAAATGAAGGAATGTAAACTACTTCACTACAGTGAATCCGTCGAAAAAAATTTGATTTCATGAGATCGAAATTAAATCCTAAGATTGCTACACATCCACCTTTTCTACAGATGTAGAGCATTTCGAATTCATTTGAATTCCATCCGGGCTGGAAAACGGTCCGGCAGTTTCCCAGCGACTTATGGATTCCATTTTGAACATATTGGATAATAAAAAACATTTTTTGCAATAAAAACGTTTTTATTGAGGCAAATTAAATGGCTTTAATTTACATGAATTGCTTAACTCTAGTATTGATAGGTCGCAAGACATTTAGTTATATCTAAACTTTTCCGCACTGCTTCTTTATACATATATTTATTTTACATGAACATTGATTTCTATCAGCGTTTATTTATATAGAGAAAGCCTGACAAAACCCTTTCTTTCTTCACATTTATTTGTTAGTAAGTGGTAAGGGTATGGGGACGGGGGGGATGTAAACTATGTATAATTAATTAATCTAAAACTTCATTTGTTTTATTTTTGCTTAATAAGATCTAAAAGGTTATTCGAATTGAATTCGAATTGATTTCTTCTGAAAAAGATAATATTATTGTTTGTACGAGTGAGTCCATTGCTATCAAGATAAAAAAGAAAGGAGGGAGGGAATGTTTTATAGTTATATTTTTCGTATGAATTGTGATATAATGTTTCCAGAAAGTTTAAATTGCTTAACTGTGAGAGATTTTCTACATTCATTGTTTCTCAAAATTGTTTTCATTGTTTTCAAATTTCTTAACTAGTGCTTTTAAGAGAAATGCATAACTTCTTACAAATTTTTTGAATTTATCGTATAAGTTCTGTATGCTAATTTTTACAAAAATATCTTGTTTAGTTCTTAATCTTCTAAGGGTTTCATCCACCAGTAAGGATCTGTATAGCAATTTTCGCTCAAAAACTTTAAGTCCAATCATCTGATTGGATGAAATTTTGCACCAAGCTTCAAATCCATAAGCCATCAGGGGTCTAATTAACTGCTTGTAAAGAGTGAGTTTCATACCTGAGCTCAAGTCCTTGATTTTAAGAATATTGTTTATCTTTGAAAGGTATCTTTTTTAAAGGTTTGTGTCTTTTCACAAACTTCTAGTCTCCTTTCATTGACATATATTCTAACGGCTGTGTTATTTTTCAACTCTTTTGGTCAGACATGTTTTTCTAAGCGGCGGAAGACAATATATTTTGATTTCTGAGTGTTGATTCTAAGTTTCCACTGGTTTAGATAATTTGCAACGGTCGAAAGGTAACTATTTACTTGATTTAATAACAGCTTAACAGAAGGCCCAGTAGCATAGAGCAAGGTATCATCCCCATAGAAAATCGACTGTACCTTGTTATGCATATCGTGTGGAAAATCGGATGTGTAAATATTAAAAAGAATGGAACCAAGCACAGACCCCTGTGGAACACCAGCCTTTATATTCATTTCACGTGACAGTATGTTGGTGTACTTTACTTCCAATTTCCGTTCGTAAAGGTAGTGTGCGATAAGCGCACTTAATTTGTAGGGAAATTATGAGAGGTTGATGCAGTTGTTTATTAAGACCGTCATTGCTTTAACATATACCCCTGGTAATTTTTTGATAGCTTTATTGCTAATTCCATTTCTACCAAACGAAGTTTTGGGTTTAAGTGCGTTGATGATTTCACGAATATAGTTGGTAGAGACAAACCCAGAATATTCAGCTGGTGCACCTGTTGCTTCTCCATATGCGTTGAAAGTACTTGAAAAATGAAAAACAGGAGATGAAGGTCTTGTAATTATGTTCATGAAATCAACATTAATGGTATTATTTGCGCATCTTTGGCTGCTTCGCATTCATTGTGGAAATTTGAAAAATAATTCGCACATATATTTGCATTGTCTTGTTCTGAATATGCGTTTTCTAGGAAGGGTAAAGATTTCCTGGTCCACTGCACGGAAAGATCTTTAATTTGCTTGAAAAAGTCAGGACCATGCTTAATATTCCTTATTTTTGCTTGGAATTTCGCCCTGCGGAGATTCCGCACTCGCTGGTCAATCTCTTCATTTACACATTCAAGCAACTGTTTCAAACTGATGTTCCTGTGTCCACTTCTATGAAATATTTTCCTAAGATATTTTTTAAATTTGATCAATTTAAGAGTATCTTCGTCCATAATTAGCATATTATTTTTTACGACTTTGTATTTTGGAATGCAGTTTTCCATAGCATCTTTTATAGTGGAATTTATTCTCAAGATAGTATCATCTATTTCTTCCCTACTTATATTATGATTGTTTGGAGGCAATATTGCATTGATTTTGGTGTTGTTTTCTTTCCTGAAAATTTTTCAATCCGCCTTAGTATAATTGAAGACATATATGGTGGGCTTATGATGTATGATGCCCGGAATTTATTATCTACAATAAATTGCCTGAGTTTTCCAGTTTTTTCCTTCAGGGAATTTACTTTCCATGTGAGGAGTGATACCTGATTCACAGCCATTATTGTATTTCGCAGTTTGTTGTGGAAACATGTTGTTCGTGACTGTCTTCATCATCGTTTGCATCATTTGTGCAAACTGATTTTGGATTTGGGTCATGAATTGTTCCATGTGTGGCGCCGGGCTTTTTGGTGTTTGTGTTGTATTTTGTTGATTTTGACTGTTGTTTGGTGATGTTGGTTTATTTGCGTTTGCTGGTGTTTGGTTCTGGGCTGCAATTTGTGCAAATGTCTTCCTTATATTCTTAGTGTTCTTTGCACAACCTCCGCAATTAACGCATTTCGGCTTTTGTTCTGGTGACTTTTCACACTCAGAGAAGTGGTGGAGCCCGTCGCACTTGACGCACCTTGCTTGTGCGTGGCAGTTGCCTGAGGAGTGTCCAAAGTGCTGGCAGTTGTGGCACATGATTTGACCATTTCGTGGTTTTGGCGCTTCGACCTTGCAGACGAGGTGGCATATGGCGGAGATGTTATAGATGTGGGTTTCTTCCTTTGGCAGGAGGACTTTCACCAATCTTGAAGGCTCCTGCTTCCACTTTAAGGAAATGAACCTGTATTGGATGGAAACCTTGTTCTTCCAGATCGGACTTGATGTCTTCGGCCTCTAGGTCATATAATCCCCTTATAATAACATTCAGGTTCCTTTCCTCGGGAAGGTAATAAGTGTGGTACTGCCACTTTAGTTCAGTGAGGAGTTTCGTTAGTTTTCTGTGGTCCGTTGATGTCTTAGGTATAATTTGTATACCCAGGTATACTCGTTTGGCTGTTTCCATGTTTATATTGTTCGTTTTCATAAGTCGGTTAAGTTTTGTCCACTTGTTCGGTTCTCTTAGTATGATGGGTACTGTCCGTGGTTTGGTTTTGTCTTTTGAGGGGCCTGTTGTAGGGGTTGGTTGAGGGATTGCCTTTTTGTCGTTTTGTTGAGGACGGACACTTCAGGGAGTGCTTGGGCTTTTTTTGGGGGGAGGTAGAGTTGGTAATTCCTCATCATCTTCAGCTTCATTTTCTGCCTCTTCGTCCATGTCATTTTCGGATCGGGTCTTCGTGATCATATCCGGGTCGTTTCTTCATCTGAAGAAGCAGTTTTAGCCAAAGGCGGTGGTGACTCGATTGTGCGCTTTTCATGTTTTTTTGCGCTTTTTTGTTTTAGGCTTGTCTAACAGCCTCATCGTTAGTTCGTCATCTTTGCGACACTCTTCGGCCAGCTCAGTATGGCATTGGTCAAGTTTAGCTCTTGTACCCTTTAGCTCTTCCCGCCTTAATTGCAATTCTCTAACAACTTCTTGCAGTTGCTTTTCCATCCTTTTTGCCATGCTGAGCTGCTCGATCAGCATCGCAATCTGTCTGTCCTTGTCTTCCATCCTTCCAAGACTTCAGGTAGCGTAAGGATAATTGGGACGCAACCTGCCCTAATCGATCAATATTAAAGGAATATTATTTTTTTTTAATTATATTGTTATTTTTGTGAGTTATAAATATTATTTTCTTTTTGAATATAGCTCCTTTTAAAACAGATAAACCAGAATCAGAATCAGAATGGAAAAATCGCAGTCACCCAAAGTAGCCAGTTTTTAAGCATTGACGAGTCAAAGAAACTTCTGTGGTTGAGCCATTCTTTCGGCTTCTCACACCCGCAAACACTGTTGGCCGTACCGTACGTTCAGGTTCTCACTGGCACTTACACCAATGTCCGCGGCGTCCTTTTCGGTTCTCACGATACCATACACTTTTGCTAACGCATACGCTTTTGCTAACACATACACACGAGAAAACAACTGTTTAACACTCCGTCGGGTACACACGAGAATATGATGCGCACTCTCCGGTGGTCACTGCCGAACTTTTCTTTTACTCTTTGGAACACACCAAGTATTTTACTCCTTGAGACATCTTCACTCGGCCACGTCTAACAGCCGATCTCTGAACATATTGGAACATATCGAGGAAAACAAATTTATTGAGGCAAACATCATTTTAATATTATGTTACATCGATCTTTACTTAATATTAATTTGCTTATGCTACATTTAGGTACTCTCTAAATTTTCCAGCATTACTTCTTAACTCATTAGAATTGTTATTTTACATTATGTATGTTCTAAATAATTACTTTAACATTTGCGGGGAAAGCCTCAGAAAAACCCCACTATCTCTTTCATGATAATTAATGCTAGAGTGTTTGAAAAGGAATGAAGGAGAGGGTATGGGAGGGACTATATACAATTAATTAGTTAAACTCTGGGTGGCTTGGGTCCGCCGGGCCTTGCTTTGTGGGTCTCGAGGACGCGTTTCGGCTGCATACAGCCATCTTCAGCTCGTTCTGGTGTCTTTGTCGTGGTATCCATCTTTTTATATGTGAAACTTTTATCGGAGGGGTAGGTCTGGTTAATTAGGTGTTAACGAGGGTCATTAAGTTTGGGTCTTTTCAGGATCGTGGGATTATCGTTGTCGGGTTCGTCGCGTTTTCTTTTTTTGACAAGGATTGGGTCGAGGACTGAAAATATTGTGTCGGAGTTGGTCATTATTTGTTCGTTGATAATATTTCCGTGGTTTTTTTTGTGTTTGTAGATCTCTAATTTCTCTAGTACGTCAAGTCTAAGTCCCTTCTTTTGTTTGTGTAGTAGCGTCATTGAGTTTGCCATGGTATCGGGTTCGTGTGTGTGATTCTGTAGGTGTGTTGCGTAGTTGGAGTCTGCTTTGTTATGTGTAAACGAACGTATGTGCTCCTTATATCTAGTTGTTAGTTTCCGTGTCGTTTTTCCTATGTAAACCATGTCGCAGTCCCTGCATGTTAGTTTGTATATGCCGCTGTTGTTGTATGTTGGTGTGCTGTTGGGCTTCGGTGTTAGTTTGTTTCCGATGTTGCTGTTGGTTTTGAACGCTGTATGTATTTTGTATTTTTTAAAGAAGCTTGCTAGCTGGTATGTCTCCTTGCCTACGTACGTCAATGTGGTCCATTTGTGTGCTTCCTTCGGTTCGTCTGATGGTTGGCGTTTTTTCGTCTTTTGCTGTGCAATCAGTTTGTTTATATCACGTTTCCTGTATCCGTTATTGTCGGCTATCTTATATATGTTGTTCAATTCGTCGGTGTAGTCGCTGGAATTCATAGGGATGGAGTGTAGTTGCTGCTAGTTTGTGTTGGATGGGATGGTTAGATGAAGCGTGTATGGTGTGGTCTGTAGTAGTCGGTTTTCTGTAAATTTTGTGTTCCAAATGGGCTTCTCTGCGTATGATGGTTAGGTCCATGTAGTTGAGTTCTCTGTTTGACTCTTTCTCCATTGTGAACTTTATGTTGGGGTGGATGTTGTTCATGTATGTGAGGAGTTCGTCTTACGCGTTCGAGTCGATGATGATAAAGCAGTCGTCCACATACCGTTTGTAGTATACGATCTTATATTTTTCTACTATTTTTGGTATGTGTACTTCCTCTATGCTTTGAAGGAAAACTTCGGACATTATAGATGATATTGGGTGTCATATCATCTATATATTAACTCTAGATAATCTTTAGAAGCTATTCTTTGCAAAACTTGGATATCAATGTCTTTTAATTTTTCAATTTTCTTAATAAAACATTTGATAAGAAACTCATCTATGGGTACAAATTTTTTTAATTTACTATAGAGTTCATTTTTGCTTATTTTTATAAAGATATCCTCATCTATTATTAATCTACGATAGGCTTCTGCTGCGGGTAATACCTTACATAGACATTTTCTCTCAAATACTCTTAACCTTTCCATCTGGTTAGACGATATATTACACCATGCTTCGAATCCATACGCCAGCAATGGTCTAATCAATTGCTTATAGAGAGTTAACTTCATCTCAGAACCTAAGTCTTTTAGCCGTAATGAGTGGGATACCCGAGAGAGAACAAAACGTGATTTTTGTATCGTGCTATCGATTTGAGGGATGGCCGACCATTTTGCGTTGAGAAGAACTCTTAGATAGTTCAAATTGCTGATAACTTTTAATTTGGTGTTTTTTATATAAAGTTCGACACAAGAATGATCTCTGTATTGCTTAGCTTTGATGTGTTTCTCATATTTCCTAAATAGTATGCAATTGGATTTCGTGGCATTTACCTTCAGTTTCCACTTGTCTAAGTATTCAACAACAATAATGAGAAAAGCATTAAGCCATTTGCTGGATAGTTTGACCGCAAAACCCAGTAGAGTATATGAGCGTATCATCAGCATAGAAAATGGGATTACATTTGCCCTGTTCATCTACAGGAAAGTCCGAAAGAAAAAGATTAAACGAAATAGGGCCTAGTACTGATCTCTGTGGTACCCCGGCGAATATGTTCTTGCTTTGTGAAAGTATGTTATTAAACCTCACCCTCATGCTTCGTCCTGTCAAATATTGAGCTATGAGCTTGTATATAGAGGGAGGGAATTTAAATAATTTCATCTTATATACTAGACCGGCAACCCAAACGGTGTCAAATGCTTTCTGAAGGTGAAGGGCACATGCAAGTGTTGTCATATTTTTTCTGAATCCTTCGTTTAGGTTTTCCGATAGAGTGATTAACGCATGAGAAGTGGATTTATTCTTGGTGAACCCAAATTGATATTTATTGATTATATTTTTATCTTCACAGACAGCAATTATTTTGTCTTTTATGATATACTCAAATATTTTGCTGTCACATGAGATCAAGGAAATGGGGCGATATTGGGCTGTATCGGTGGCCATGTTATTTTTTTTGGGAATAGGTATGACTGTTGTTTTTTCCAGGCCTTTGGAAAGTAACAGAGATTCAGGCAATTGTTAATTATTATTGTTATGGCTTGAACATATGTGTGTGGAAGTCTCTTAAGAACTTTGTTGTTGATACCATTTGGCCCTGCTGATGGTTTCGGCTTAATTGTATTTGCCATATTTTTAATATATTCCACTGAAACAAATTTAGAATACTCTGGAGGTGCATCAGTGGCACTACTTTCTGAGGGGCAATTGTCATTAAAACTAAAGGTGGTAGTATGGGGAGCATTAACAATATTTAAGTACATTTGCATGATTCTCCGATCGGCACTGTAATCGGTGGGTCTAGCAGCATCGCAGTTATTGTGTACTTTAGCAAAATAGTCAGCAATCAACTCAGCACTGTCTACCTCACAGGTTGCACCATCAAGGATAGGAATGGACTTATTTGTCCACTGACCGGAAAGGGCTTTTATTTGCCTGAAGAAATTAGGTCCATGTCTAATATTCTTGATTTTATTGTGAAAGTTGTCACTGTATTCTTGGTTTTTTTTCCAAGTACTTCCTTGATAGTGTCTATCAGGTTTTTGACGTGGGTATCTCTTCTACCACCCCTGTGGAATAATCTTCGTAGCCTCTTTTTTGTTCTTAATAAGGAGATTGCTTCATCACTCAGCTTGATTAGATTGTTTTTTACAATTTTTCTTTTCGGAATATATTTTTCCATGGCTTCCGAGATAATTGAGTCGATGCCCTGAAGCGACTCATCAATCTCTTCAGCAGAAAGGTTTCTTGTAGCTATTGTTAATATGTCCTTTATTTTGATGTCTGTCTCGATTTGGAATGCATCCCAGTCAGCATTCGAGTAGTCAAAGCGATATACTGGGAGTTTAAACTGTAATCGTTCAATGTATAGTATGATTCCAACTATCCTATGATCAGAATCAAAATCGAGAGTGTGAAGCATGGTGTTGCTATTTAGCGGAGGAATTAAAAGGGAGTCTGAGATAATAAAGAAGTCTATATATGAAAAGGAGTGGGAATCTAGTCTGCTAGGTGCTCTTGAAACAAGTTGTGAAACATTATATGTGTCAGATGCAGTGGAGAACCAATTGTTAAAGAGTACTCCATTTCGATTGATGTAGTTATTTTGCCAGCTAATGTGTTTTGCATTAAAATCTCCACCAATGATCATGGACTCATTGTTGGAGAGACAGGTTAAGATGGCGTCCAAACCAGAGGTTATCAGCTCATTGGCTCGAATGTATATAGAGGCGGCGGCAAGCCACCCTTCACCAATTCTTATTTCAGCCACTGTGACGTCAGTTGTAGTTAGGCCCGAGATGTGTTTGTTCTTATATATCAGGGTTTCTTTTATCGCTATTGCCGTTCCCTTTCCATCTTCCTCGTTTCGAAGCAGATTGTAACCCTTGAAATACACCTTATGGCGTTTTTTTAACCTGGTTTCCTGCAGAAGCACTACATCTAGACTATGACGATTTAATAAATGTTACAGTTCATGGCGCTTCCAATGGGCGACAATTGAACGTACATTTATAGTGAAGATTTTAAATTTATGGGGCATTGATTTCTAATTCTAGAGTGAAGTTTAGCAGTGCTTTTCTTTTGTCTGCTAGTATTGTTAGAGTATTGTAGTATCTCGCAAAATCTCTAACTTTTTGGAGATAGGAATCGAAATTGCTACCGAAGCACTCATTTGCTGCCTTATCCAAGAAGCTTCTCAGAGTATTTGAGGAAACTGTATTAGTTTCCATCCTGTTTGGAGGAGCTTTTTTCTCCTGCCCTCTTACCATGTCTGCGAATGATAATCCATTGCTGACAAAGTTAGTAGGAATGGCATTAGTCTTAGGAATGGGATTACTGTTGGCTCTTTTCTTCACAAAGAGTTCCTGCCACCTTGGACACCCTCTATAATTAGCCGTATGACCAGGTTCTTTGCGGAGTACACAGGTGGCACCTGTCTTTTCAACAACGCCACATTAACCACGTTCATGTGTCTTCACCATTGAGCAGTTGATAGCAACATGCCCTATTCTTTGGCAGTTGTAGCACTGTATGAGATCAAGTGTTGCTAGCTTTTCAATAACTAATAACTTGCTAGTTATTGAACTAGCGTTCAATTTCACTTTCTGAAGTTCCCCAATCCTTGCACCGGGTTGTAGTTTAATAATAAAAAAGTTATTATTTACATTCTTCCTAGGACTGAAGGGGACTACTTTTAGAATGACTTTAATTCCAAGATCTAACAAAGCTCCGTGGATATCTTCCGCAGAGAAGCCTTCACAAATATTTTTTAATAGCAGATTTTTTGTTTTTTCACCTTTTGGTGTATAAGTGAAAAAATTCTTCAAAATGTTCAAAATTTTATTTCTCACCTCAATATTACTTGAATAAATTACCCACCTACTTTTGTTGTACCCTTGTGCAATAGTAAAAAGGTCAACTTTAACACCGAGTGCAATAATTTCACTTCTTAAATCTTTGATAGAGATATTATATGCTATAATTGGGGGTACCTGTTGTTTACTTTGCTTCACCTGAGATTCTGTTATCTTGGCTGCGCTGCTTCCTTTCATGTTGTTGTTGTCTGCTCTCTTGATTGATTTCCTTACTGCATTCTCCGGCTGCTCTACGATCATCTCGTTTGTTGCAGCATTGTCCTTAAGGGGTTCCGGTCCTATGGTAGTCACCGTTGAGCGTCTCGTCTGTTTGTCCGCACAGTCACTCTCGAGATTGACATCACTGCCACTTGACTCAGCACTTGGACCAGCTGGTCTAATTTTGCGTTTTTTTGTCTTCTTTCGGTTTTCCGAACACTTAGCACTATCTATTACACTGAATTAGTTTATCATTGTCCAGTTTAATTTTTCGGTTCTCTTCAAGTAACCGACTTAGTTCACTGTTCATCCTCACGCGCTCGATCGCCCATTTCTCTCGCTCTTTATCTTTGAGAAGTTTATCTTTCAGGCGCTGATTTTCGGCAATGAGCTCATTGTTTATCCGAAACAACTCATTTTCGTCCATGTTGGTTTCATTTAAAAAGAAAACACGACGCACTTAAAACAAACGATATTGTAGTAATTATTAATTTTCCGGAAAATTTTGTTCAGTTCCTCGCCGGCCTCGGCAAAGAATTAAGGGATAATGCCTCGGTTCACCCACTGAAATCACTTCCACACTATAATTCCCTTCACTCAGCTCCTCGCCGGCTTCGGCAAGGAATTAAGGGCTTAGGCCTCGGTTCGCCCACTGATGTACACTAACCAAGTGCTTGCAACCGACTGACTGAACGCTTGAGATAATCTGAAGCTTAGCCAGGATTTCGCTCGCGACGCGTATCTTGAACCGATTGGTTTAACTGAAGACAGACACGGCTGTCCTCGACCCGACGTTTATACCGGTTATTTTACTCTTCAGTTTGGAAAGTTGCCTCTTCGACGTCCAGAGACCAACTATTGGAACATATAAAGTTACACTGTTTATATTAATGACATTTTCATATTCAGCACTTCTATTAAAATACGCTAGGTCGGTCTTTCGAGGAAAATCTTTCAATCTCTACGAAAAAAACAAATCAAAATTCAACTATCGAAAACCTCGTTTCCGATAGTTGCACAAAATTCATTGGTTATGTAATATTATGTTTTTTTTTCGCGGAAAATTACTCTTGAAGACCGCCCATAAGCCATTGCTATACTTCGAACATTTAAAAGAACAAAACGCGAAGTTTTAAAGATTGAAAGTAAAACCGATAGAGTACGAATTCATGACCCAATATAGGATATTTCAATAAAGGAAAAGAAAACGACGTTTCCAATGCACTATCCTAAGTTTAAATGTCATGAGTCATACAATAAGCAACAGTAACGCAAATTCACTCACTACCCAGCATGAGGCTCAGTAAGACAATGTAATTACATATTTTTCTTTGAAACCCTTTGAAAATTTACAAACACCGACTCGTTTGCAAATTAGGTAAGATATCGTGTTGTAATGTAAGTTTTTTAAAAATATATCTATATTTAGAGAATCGACGTTAAGACTATAAAGTATATACTCCATAACCATGAGTCTAATTGGTTCCACAGGAGTCAACTTTCCTAATATTATTAGGGAAGAAATATTTCTGCTTATTATAACCAGAAAGTTTGTATAGTTCAAGCAAAAAATAGGAAGAAGAAATACCAAATTTTCAAAATAACTGTTCCATATGTGCTTATAAATACGCGTGAAACCACGCAAAATTGACCAAAAAAAAAGACATGATTAATCGACATATGGTTTAGCGATACAAACTTCCCCTATCACACATGTTTGAATAATATTTTTTTCTAATTTTTAACAGTGCTGCAGATTGAAGATAGACAAGCGGCCACTATCGCCAACGCATTACGTACAATTTTTAACAAGATAGGCAAAGTTTTAAACTGGTAATTAGGGAGCTTTGGACTCAGAAAAAACCAAAGAAAAGGTTGGTTAGCGAAAATATTGAATACCACTTCCGCTCACAACATCATAAGACTAGTGACTCAGGAAGTGATGAATCGCACCATTTGTTAAATGGAAGTTTAAGAGTTTTTTTTCTAAGATTCATGCAAGAAGAGAATTTTTTAAATAGAAACTTTATGAATAAAGCTTTATAAGAAAAGCTTTATGGAAAAGCTTGAAATAGAAACCGACAATGCCGAAATATTGGCAAGGCTACGAAAATATAAAAAACGAAACATCACGAAATGAGGAGAAATCAAGTCTAGATTTCATAAGTCACTACTCAGACTTTCGGATTCGAGAAAAACTATGCCCTCAATACGTTAAAACATCTTCAAAACTCAAAAATACATCCGAGAAGACTGAAACAGCAACGTGAGTTTTTCCACTCTAGGGAAGAATCTTATGATCACACTCTTAATGATTCCCAGGACAATCAATATAAGCAAGTCCTCGCCAACACAGCAGAACAGATATGGATAAGTCTTACAACACAATGAGGAAAACTATTAAATAATGTAAAACCTACTAATGGTGAACAAGCAAACATAAGCAATATTACTCGACTATTGGAACAAACTAAAGAACTTTACAAAAGAACAATCATTTGATTGAAACCTTTTCAGTCCAAACTATTTCAATCATATAAAATCGCACAGAAACTCTAAGCCCCATAAAAAACTTTTCTACATTTCTAACCAATTTTGAACCTCTTTTCCTTTCGAATAGTCGAATAGATATATGAAATATTTTTGAACAAAAAAGTACATCTCCTTCACAGGAAAATTTTGACATATCATAATATGATCATGCATACAATAACGTCCTGAAAATTGCAGTACATACCATTAGACGTGTTTATTCTATGTGATAAAATAAAATTTGTATTTGAGTCACTTTAACTCTGAAAGTAATATCGATTGTGCATATTTTTTTACCTAAGAAAATGACTTTCCTACTTCAAACTTATGAAAACAGATATTTTAAATACAGATAAATACAGATATCAAACAACGGATTCAAGACACTTGGGTTAGATTTTTTCATACGTTAAAGCCAGTAGTTTGCAAATTATTCGAGAAAAAAATGCACCACGCATACGAAATAAACCAAAATACTGTCCTCTATAAAAATATATTGGCCAAACATGTTCTAATGAACAATTGTTCAAATCAAAAATTAAAATTTTTTTTGTTTTAGTACTTATGTATTAAGAATTATCATCGCTAACAGATCTATGGATAGATCTCCAACAACGTCCGGAGGGTACTCATTCTACCCTATCCCACGAACCCGTCAACAACAACTAAGAAAAAGTGGTGGGATAAATTGTATCGGTCCCTATGACTCATCAGGAAATAATAATATACAGTAATCAGATGTTATTAGCATCGTCTTAATGACGAAGCAAAATCCTCGATTAATAAAAATGTACAGGATGCATTAACATGCAATAGTAATCCTCTTTTAATTGATATGAAATACTTTCCAAAAATGTTTTCAAAACGCAATAATACAATGTGCAGGAGGTAAGCTTTTTCGCATAACGTGTAATGAAAAGTTAAAAAAGGCACGGCAATTAAAAAAATTGGACGCATATGAAACGATTTTCATCCTGACAACAAAAGAGCAAAATCGGCTAAACACAGACACAGGAAATTGTTACACCAAGCTGACGAGGCTTTGGGCAATCTCAAAACACTGCAATAACTCATGTATACTTAAAATTAACGCTGATTGCCTATCCCAAAAACATAGGAATTGAAAGTTCTGAGAAACAACACTCCAGAAAGATTCAAAGAATGAAAATTATACGAAAGACTGCAAGTTAATCTGAGCTCCTCCTCGGAGTCTAACAAACGAAAACAAAACAAATACTAAGAGAGAACAGAGATGCTGTACAAACATTAACAAACCTTGGTTCAAAACGCCAAACGAATAGGAATCCAAATGGATGACACCTGCCGAACATTAAGATAGGGGAAGTACAAAACACTTCTTCATTTAGCTAACCTATGCTATAGCTAAAAGTGTACCCTGGAGTAACAAATATTGACTTTTTTAATGCTCCCATGTCAATATCATGGTTAGATTTTGTATTGTATTCATCATATTTCATGATAAATTTTAGCTTATGGTAATATTTTAGGATTTTTATGTAAGAAAACCATTACACATTACATATATATATGTAATATGTAATGGTTTTCTTACATAAAACAATATTACATATATACATACATACAATATTACATATTGTATTTAGCGAGAGAAACATGAACAATTTACAGCGCTTAAAAATAGTTCATTAAAATTCGTAACTCCCCTTCTTCTGAGGCATTATTTGATATTGATTTTATTGCTAACCATAATCGTTCGAGTGTGGCAAACATATGTTGATTGGATGCATCTTCTTAACACCTATTAACACTACCATTAAATAAAAACAGAAATTCAGAAACTATATGATTGGTTTTTTGTCACATTAAAGTGATGAAGAATATCTGTTGGCTACTACTGTTACTACTAGCACTACTAATTTGGTGTTTATTACATCAACAACTGGTATTAACTACTCCAACTACTCACTAAGCCTCTCTTGTCAACGTGAATACCTAGTCATAAATTGCATATTACTTACAACTAAGTCCCGTTTCAAAAGCCATTAACCTCCCTAGATTTTTCATCCTGTTCGATGAAGGTAGCGGAACGAACTTCTGAAAGAAGATTCACTCTATCTCAGGAGCTGCTTGGAAATCAAACATCCCTATTTAATTGTTAAAACTTTGTGCAGCTAGTCTGTCAAATGTGACCATATATCCAACAATCGCCAATCTTGTAACGCGGAAAAATGATTTAGAATCTGTGAGATTGAAATCTACCAATCTGGGGAAAATCACTTTGAATACAAATGCGTTTATCCAAGAGCTATAAATAACTTCCACCATACGTCTCACCATCTCGATTCTGTTAGAGGGATACACAATATATAAGATAAGAAAATAAATACCTTAAAACATAAATGAATAATATTCTCATCTTTAAAAGTCACCATCTGCAATTCCCACAAAATTCTGAAGTCCAGAAGATATGTGCGATATAATGACAGTTGCAACTGGATGCAGATTTTTGGCATATGACCGTCTGGCTAGCATCCGGCTAGCCACGTTTCAGTCAATCGTTTCTATAGTTTAGATAATTAGAAAACAAATTTTGAGAGTCAGAGTTAAGCAAACATCGACTCAGTTCTCCAAGTTATTTAATTAATTTATACCTATCTATTGTAATGCATTTAGATGTTGGAGTCGTTATGACGACGACTACACGACATGTCGGCCTCGCACCGACCATGATGCATTTACCTGCATTCCGCCACTTTCCACTTTAACGCTTTAGTAATGTATTTTTTATTTATATGCATACATATTTTTTATTGTTGTTACGATTAAACGTATTTCATTTGTATAATAAAAGTTTAAAGGTAAATGTTTTAACACTAAATATTAATGTTATTCTCATCTTCTTTATAATTTCTAAATATTTATATCATAATTGAACTCCATATCATTTTGTAGATTTTCATTACTTCTTTTCCGAAGAAAGCTATAATCCTTCATAATCATGCATTGATTAAGTGATATGTATTGGCTTCAAGCCTGAGGGTGGTTTAGATTTGCTAGGTTGACACCGGTTTCAATCTCTCAAGTATGTCATCTTGCTGCGATTGCTCCAATTGATAAGTGTATATCAACACCATGCAGTATATATATACAGTAAAATAAAAAAAGGCTTTAGTCAGGCTATCGTTGACATGTAACTTTGCTTTTCCGCATTTCGTTCTGCCATATTTTGGTTCAGGATATTGTTGTTTTTTCTTTCCCAAACCAGCACTGGGGCAAACACGATGATATAATTTTTACTTTAACATCTCAAGATGGTATACATCCTTTGTTCCTTAGGTCATTGAAAAGCTTATGTTTTTTTCTTTGCTACCTTGGTTTTCTCAGCCTGCAGACGTGAAGCTATGGCTTTCAATTGCTTGTTCACTATTTAACCTAATCTTTGAAATTGGTGTTTTTTGGAGCTGTATATTTGTATCTTCAATTTTAAAAACCATTTGATTTTTTTTCTAATTTTCTTAATTTGAGAAATTTTTATAAATTATGGTGTCTATTTTTCAGGTTGTCAGAGCAGCAAGCCCTGTTCTTCTTCGTGTCATAACGTTGGGTGCTTTTCTTATATATTGTACGGTAAGTAAAACGGTTATTAAAAATTGAAAACACCACACACAGGAAGCTCAACTAGTAAATCATTATAATCATGAAATTCAATTTCTAATCTCTTAAATTCTGCTGACTACAGATTTAATAGAGTTTTTATTTCGGTTTTAATTATTTACTTCTCATTATCTCCAACGATTGCTCAATTTT
Organism: Stratiomys singularior; assembly: GCA_954870665.1. NCBI lineage: Eukaryota > Metazoa > Arthropoda > Insecta > Diptera > Stratiomyidae > Stratiomys > Stratiomys singularior. Next base: position 87,359,822 of record OX940878.1, on the reverse strand, counting down.
TGATGGTCTATGGAGTCGACGTGGCTTTAAAAATCTAAAATATAAAAAGCCACTTTGAAAGGTTTTTTTTGTTGAATATATGTGATTCTAATTATAAAGTTAGCAGTGGTTGCGCTTGTAGTGGGAAGTTTAATAATATTGTTTGTTGGAAGGTTGTCAAATTAAAGTGGGTTTGCGGTAAATCGAAAAATCCACCGAAACTAAATTTTTATGTAAGTAATATTATCATGAGCAGTGATCTACTTTGCTTGTTACTTTATTTTCCGTTGCGATGTACGGATATTGGCGTCATTGCTTATCTATTAGTCCCCTCTCAAACCTCTTCTTCTCATCTGTTATTTCTCCTTTAACTTTTTCCCCAACTGCGTGTATCTAAAATAATATCTTTTTCGATGTATTAATCCGTTCTTAGAGGTGAGTCACATTAAGTTTAATAGGCTTTGAGGAAGTTGACTTTGACCAAAGAGCAAACGAGTAATAACCACAAGTCGAAAAGAACTGCTGTCAGCGGCGGGATGGGTGTTTATGGTGTTGAGTTAGTAGTGAATAAGGGAGATGAACGGTAGCCATGGTTGATACAAGAGTGCGTTGGAATTTTTTGCTTTAGAATAAAGAGAAACTGAGACCGCAATAGACAAATGAATTCTCTTTGAGTAATTGAAAGAAGTACATGAGCTCGTAACGTTTTGCCAGCAAACAATTCTTAGTCAATCGATTACCAGACGTGTTCGGGTAAAGACGTGTACAGTGCTACAGTGCGTGATTATAAAATCGGAGTGTTAAAGTGTAATAAAGCATCGCACAGAAGCAGTGCCGAAGTGGACGGATTGCCAGCCACCGAGGAGGTGAAAATGCCGAAGCGGAGGAAACAGCACAGCGGATCGTCATCACCAACAAGTGAATCGACCGACAAGGGCCAATACGCACGAAGCGACAAGTCTACGGACAGCGAACGCGACACCGAGCCAGACGTTGACTACAGCGAGCAGGAGGGGATGGAGACCGCGAACATATCAGGCGACCAATTAAAGCAGCAATTAAAGCAGAAATAAGAAGGTAAGTCAACCAAAGCTTCCCCCTATTGTAACCGTCGAAGATAACGACACCATAAAATTAATTCAGGACAATTTTTTAAAGAAACTTCCCAAAAAGTACCTACTCAAAAAAACGATTCCTTCTTCTACCCAAATTATTGTAAACACTGCTGGTGAGTTTGAGGCTACAAAAAGTTTCTTGCCGAGGACAAGAAACAATTTAGTGTCAAATGCTGCCTGTCCCATGGGCCCGGCAACTGTCAGAAACTCCCCGAACAGAAGCCTAAATGCGCTAACTGCTGCTCCGACGAACACCCTGCCAACTACCGCAACTGTCCTGCTTTTGTTAAATTCAGACAGCCACATCCAGTAGCCACCCCAAAAACTACTTCCCAAACTCACATAAAACCCTTAATCATCAACAACCCCACCCAACCAGAAGTCTCCTACGCAGCAGCTCTCAAAACCAACCTCTCATGTAAAATCATCCATCATTATTCCAAACCGAAATATCTTCCCTATTCGGGATGAACATCACTGGGCTTGCTGCGCAACTGCAACAATTCCTCCCCGTCTACAACTCAACTCGAGAAGAAATTCTTGATGTGCTCCTTCATAGCGTCCTTAGATGGATGTTAAAATAATGGAGCTAAACATCGACTCACTTGTCAGTAGAGCACGCCGTCCCGCACTTGAAATCTTCCTTCAATCCCACCAACCACATATTGTTCTCCTATGTGAAACCAAAACCTCACCACGGCACAGGCCACACTTCCCCTTATTCAACCTCTTCCGAATCTTCCGATCGCCGAGACTCTCACGGTGCGGGCGGCACTGCAATCCCCGTCCACTCGAAATTTAAATCCAGCCAGCTCTTTCCACCCTGCCGGGACGAATCTACCTTCGAATCCACCACAATTGCCATCGAAACCCGAAACGCCGTACTCTTCTGCTCATCAATCTACTGTCTCAAGTCACAACTCGACGAAGCTGACCTCAATATCCTCTTAACTTTCATGAAAAACCACGCCATGACAAAAAGTAAGAAATCCCACATTATTATAGGAGGCGACTTCAACGCAAGACATCCTCTACGGCTAAATCGCAGCACCAACCTCAACGGCACCACACTTCACCACTGGTATACCAGGAACGCAATACCTCTTCAAATCGCCCTACAAACACCTATCAGCCCAACCTATCCACAAGGAGCATCATACCTTGACCTTTTCTTAGTAAGCGACGATCTCCCCATCAAACCCCACCCAACCACACAACCCTTCCTGCCCATGATCTCTGGCATCAGCGACCACGACGCCGTAGTCCTAGAAATCAAACTCCATGAACATCCACTCACAGAAAGTGGATCGACTTCCACAATGTCAAATGGAAGAACCTAAATCGACGCCTCTCCTGCCAACTTAAGCCCATCATCCCACCTGATACCAATTCCATCAACAACCAATCAATTGAAGAAACTGTATCCGCATACACTACCCTCATCCACGAAATCACTGAGAAATTCATACCAAAAAGAGTCCTCAACTTCAATTCCCTACTAACACTACACCCTGAACTCATCGACGATATACGATTTAAGAGAACCCTTCGTAGACGTCTATTCCGCAACCCATTAAGCCCCAACAATTCCTATATTCGCGACCAAGTTCGACAGTTAGACCACCACATCCGTTCCAGTATTCAACACCTCTATCATCAACATCTCACCCTACGCCTATCTAACATACAACTCAATCAAAACACCTTCCAAGAACTCCAAAAAACATGCCCCCAACTCTCTAAACCCTCCCACCATCATACGCATATACTCCCTCAAAACGTATCGCCTACTCGAAAGGACGAAATCCTAGCCGACCATTTCCTCACCACACATCTCACTTCTGCTCACCTAGCAGATCCCAACGTGGACTGTGCAATCAATGCCACCATCAACTCCCTAAAATCCAACGCCACATTTCATCAACCCACGAACCCTCACATTTCCTTTTTCAATCATCCTCTTTCAAAACCAATCAACTTTATACACGACTGTGAACCGTTAACCTGTGAAGTCCGTTAAAACAATCAGCCCGTTTCTCTCCAGAATATTCAACCGCAGTGGTTGAATGCATACTTCAATGCATACTTCCCGCTTGCCTGGCGAAACGCCACAATGACACCGATCCTTGAAAAAGGCAAAAATCCACTAGAGACATCCAGCTTCCGACCCATTTCACTGCTCTCCACAACAAGCAAGATCTTTGAAACAGTTATCAAAACGTTCATCGATCAACACTGCTCTTACTTCAACATAATTCCAAACTTCCAGTTCGCCAACCGACCCTCGCATGCAGTAGACCATGCACTGCTCACCCTGAAAACGCACATCCAGATTAGTGCAAACAAAAACCTCCCTACAGTTGCCTGCCTCATAGACATCCAGAAAGCATTCGGCTCCGTCCGGCAAAATGGTCTCGTTACCAAACTTGTCAGCATCTTCAACTTCCACCCACACCTCAGCAAACTTATTTCATCCTTCCTCACTGACAGGAAATTCCTCACTGATAGGAAATAAACGGAGAGAAAATCCCCACCAAACCTCAAGTAACCTACCTAGGCATTCTTATCAATCAAAAACTCTCCCCAAACACCCACATTACAACGTTCCTACACAAAACCATGTACGCATTTAAAGTCCTGTCCACTCTCATGTACGTACGCACCGCGCTCTCCAAAAAGGTGAAGCTCCTATGCTATAAATCCCTCATCCGACTACTAATCACCTTTGGTTTTGCCTTCTGGTGTGATCTACCCCCATCTCAGATGGAGAAGATTCGCCGCAAAGAGAGACAAATTCTCCGCCACTGCTGCGGAATCTTCAAAAAGGAAGACGACCCCCAGAAGAACATATCAAACCAAATCATTTATGACACCGCGCAAATTCGAAGAATAGCCGCAATCCTCATGGACCAACTCCTACGGTTCAATGAGTCTAAGTCCTCATTGAAGGAAAATTGTTTTGTAAATAGTATTTATTTATTTCTTCAACACAGAAACCAGTTTGGAGAGGTTTTGTTTGGCTTTCCTTCCAATTTCAGATAATAATTATAAATTCCAAATTTTAATATAAATACATGCAACAAATAAAACTCTAGAATAAGTACAGACTCTTAGAGTTAAGTTATTTTAAGAAATATTCTTGTCAGGATTAAGACAAATCATGTAATACCGCCAATAAATAAAATGTTGTTTTCGTTAATATGTTGTTTTCAAGCAAACAATTAAAACAGAGGGTAACTCAAAATATGTTGAAAACAAAACAAGCCTTTGACACCAACATTGTATGAAAAATGCTAAGAACAGTGTTTTCTCAGATCCTCAATTCATGATGAAAGCAGAGTGAACAGTTGTCAGAAAAGTGTGCATAATTTCAAGGTTACTAACGATTTTTAACTATTGAACTATTAATAAAAATATTATATTTGAAATATTTATATGTTGGTTTTTATGACAACTTCTGTTTTAATTTTTCTTCTTCTAACTGCCGCTTTAAAAATTTTAATTTCTTCTAATCTTTTTCCTTACACCTTTTTACCATACACCTTTTTGTGTGTGTATTTGGTTTCTTTGTTTTCCTCATTAAAAAAAAATGAATTAAATGTTATATGTTAAAAAATTCATTCATTTGTCTGGATTGTCTGGGTTACATCTTTACTTGATACTTGATTACTTACTTGACATCTGAGTAATGTATGAAGATGGCGAAGCTACTCGCAAGAACCCAGACAGATTGAGAGTACGCGCTCCCAGTCAGCCACGAGGGGGGCGGGTTGTAAGAACCATAGGTCACTGCCAAATAACTCTTTAAGACCGCGGATAAACAAATGATTTGCACACAATAACAATATATAATAAATTCATATATAATTTACTCATAAGCATTTTCGTAATGAAACTTTTTAACAATTTGATGAGGGTAATGAGAAGAGAAAGTTTCTATATCTTTGAGATACTTAAGTGTCAAGGCGTTTGCGACTGATACAATATTCACCGAAATTGATTCTAGCAAATTTAAGTTAGAATGATTTCAAATTTTCCCAAAGTTACCAGGAAAAATTGAAGTTAAGTTTGAAAAAACTGTGAATCTCATTAAGTATGACTTATTTTCTCTTAATCGTTTACTTTAATTACATCTCGCGTAACTTCTTGTTAGTAACCACGATGAATTGTTGTTTAAATAAAATAAAATACAAGCTGTTATATGTAAATCAGATATATATAAATTAAACCAATTTTAACCCACGAATTTTCCTATTAACGCAACTGAGTTGTACAAATCAGTAGAAAAATCAAACGTAATGATCTTATTCGTAGAAATTATACGTAGGTATCATCTCGTTAGATTACGAAATTGTGTGAAATTCAAATTGAAAAAATTAATTTTACAAACAATAGATCGAAGACGCTTTACGATAGTCGGATATGCCCCACAGAGGAGTTCTGTCCGCAAATACTAATAACCTACAAGCACTCGTGCATACATAAGAACGTTCATAACAAGGTACAATAATATATACTTACATTCAGTGGCGGACAAAGCTGGATACATAACTAATTATTTCAATTAAATTTTTTTCTCACTACTATCAAAGTAATTGCTACTGTTTAAAATTTTTAAAACTCTTGCCTTGGATTACTTCAAAGAGAAATGTATGAAACAAAAGAAATCATAGAAAATTTGTTTTAATATCTTCTAGAACCGCATGTATCGAGTTTTGCCTACATTGAGTTCCGTTGTGGGAGAAGAATTGCAGGTGCATTTGATTTATGTGTCATTTGTTTAAGTATATGCAACACAACCACAGGCTGATGAATAGCCTTTGCATGAAAGGCACTTATTGTTTTAAGTTGAGCGCAGTTAATTCGATATATTTTTAAGATATACGCAGTTGGTGTGAAATATCAAATCAAATAATCAAAATGAAGAAGTTTCCCGTGAGATTGTTATCGAACGAAAAAAAGGAACCCGCGTCATCCGAAAGAAATATTAGACCGTAAACTTTGAACAATTCAAGACTGAAAATGCCTTATTTGGTCAGATGAAACCAATACCAATCTTGTGCAGTCAGTGTGAAAGTCATTAGTGAAAATCGAAGGCATAATGAAAAAGTACCTTAGCATTTTGCGTCAAAATTTACCCAATGTCAAATTTACCCATTCACACTAGATGAGAACGTTTTTCAACATGATGAAGATTCCAAGCACACTGCAATTGTGGTGAAAATAAGGCTTCCTAGGCGATCATTACAGACAATGAAGTGGTCCGCACAAAGCTCTGACTTAAGCCCCATTGCGAATAAATGGGCGATTGTGAATAGTATGCTACCACATTAAGCATGCGAACCCAAAACTTTAGCCGATCGCTGGAAAAGAGCTCAAATTGAATGGACGGAAATTCCAGGCAAATGAATCAAAACCTGGCAGAAAGTATACATAAACGAATCGAGATTATTTTAGCGACCACAGGGCCTTGGACCAAATACTTGCTTATCAAGGCAAGCAAATTAGACAAAACAGGATAAGTGGTGATTTGAGGAGATATCAAATTTTCCCGAGCCTCTACTATATGTATGAAGCTTATTATTATGAACAATAAGACGACGGTTCAAACTATTCAATGAAAACACGATTTTTAAGTTTCCGCTAAATTTCCTTTTCCTTCGTTGGTCTTACATGGAGCTGGTGTAATAAAACACCCTTACTCCCTTATGTCTGTGGGTGCAGATCTCCCGCCTGCTGATCATATCATTATAAAGAGCTATATTTTAATTTTATGCAAAGGGGTATACTATTGGTTGATCGACCTGAGGTTCGGCTACACCTGCCGTCCTCCTAATTCCGTACGTTTTAAGAATTCCATGAGAGTGTGGTCGTGTTGGTCGAGTTTGTCAAATAGTTTCAGTGCTCTGTTACAATGTCTTTTTGTATATTTATGTTTCTCACGTACCATGGAATCCAGAAGATTATCCTTATTGCTTTGATCTGGAATGCTTGGCAGGTTTTTTCGTTTGTCCGGATAGTTCGGCTTAGTGCCGGTCTTATGACTTGGTTGTAGATCAGGAGTTTGTTTTTGTTGTTATAATGGCATTTGTTTAGGAGGGGATCAGGGGATTTAATGATGCTCATACATTGCCTTCGTTTTTTACGTATATGTTGCGTCCAGTTTAGTTTTTCGTCAAATAGGAGTCCACGATATGCAGCTGTTGGTTACCATGGTATGTCCTCGTTGTTGATGGTAAGTGAGTTCGGTTGTTGGTTTCTTTTTCTGGTTATAAAAATGGCTTGCGTTTTGTCTGTGTTAATGTCTATTTTACAATCATTAAAATATGCCATAATAATATCAGTAGAGTTTTGCACTTTTAAAGAGATGACTTCTGCTTGTCTGGCTGAGTAATAGATGCATGTGTCACCAGCGTATAGAGCTGTTTGAACATGTGTATTAATCTATGATAAGTGTATACATACACATGTAATGAGTGTATGATTTGGATGATACGTAGTGGAATTTTAAGTTCATGCATTTTATAAATAAGTCCTGCTTACAAACCTTTGTCAAAGGCTTTGGCTATGTCAAACATAACTAATCCTGTCGACTTTCTGCGATTTATCCCATTTCGAAGATGTTGGACCAGCCTTGTAAGCTAGAGTTCCGAAGAACGTGCTGGTCGAAAACCATATTGTGTATCAGGAATGAGGTGCTTTTCTTGAATATTTACGTTCAGCCTATGAAGCAACGCTTTCTTCGCTAATTTTGATACAGCTGAGAGAAAACTGATGTGCCTCCCATTCTGCGGAAGAGTTGGATTCTTGCCTGGTTTTGGTATGACTATGATGACTGCTGTTTGCCACTGTTCTCGGTATTGTCGTAGACGGAAAATTCTCAATATAAAAAAGGTCCTTGCGCGCAAAAACTTCATAGCAATTTGCAAAATTTGAATACAATTGTTATCACTGTCCAACACAGCCATCGGTCGCCATCACTATCGATATACATACCCCGATTCTTGGAGTAGTTGGTTCCTTGGAGCCAGTGCGATTTAGCGCTCTTGCTCCAATCTTGTCTGTGAGCGATCTTTGCGCTCACTGTAACCTATGTTGTTTTACTAGTGTGTGTCAATAATTGATCTGATTCAGGGATAAGTTATTTTTCGTCGTTTTTCAGGGATCTTTAGGAATTCCATGGATTTATTAGGGTGTTTGTCCATTTGGTCGAAAAGTTTTAGTGCTCTGTCGCGTATGTATTTTTCAATTGTGTCAAGTCTGAAGTCCTTGTGTATGTTATGTGCGTTTCTAATATACCGATCCACCTCAGCGCCTTGTTTTGTATTGTCTGGAGTGCTTTTTTGTTTGTTTTTGAAGGCTGGTAAAATGCCATGCTGCCGTAGAGTAACGTTGGTCGTATTATTTGTGTGTATATTAGTCTTTTGTTGGTCATGTTCAGACGGCCGGATTTGAGGATTGGTTGTAAGGATGCGAGGATTTGTATACAGTGTAGTCGTTTTTGTCGTATGTGGTCATTCCATGTAAGGCGATTGTCAATTATTAGTCCTAGGTATTTTGCTGTCTTATTCCATGCTATCTGTTCGTTATCGACTTTTAACAAGCGAGGGTGTTGCAGTTTCTTTCTGGTGATGAACGGTGCCTGGGCTTTGTCCTTATCAAGTTTCATTTTCCATTTGCGGAAATATTACAGGAGGGTATCGATGGAGCTTTGCAGTTTGGACGTGATGACTTCTGCTTGTCGATCTGTATAGAATATACACGTATCATCCGCGTATAGCGATAAACGTGGTATATGAAGTTCATGCATTTTGAAGATTAGTCCTGCATGCCAGACTTCATCGAAGGCTTTTGCTATGTCAAACATAACAAGGCCTTTCGATTTGGTGTGATTCATCCCGTTGCGGATATGTTGGACCACCCTGATGAGCTGGAGTTCCGTGGAATGTTCGGCACGGAAACCAAATTGTTCTTTGGGGATGATGTTTTTATCTTTGATGGTTTCTTGTAGTCTATAAAGAATAGCCCTTTCGGCTATTTTGTAGATGGAAGAGAGACGGCTGATTGGTCGCCAATTCTGCGGAAATCTGTGGTCTTTCCCTGGTTTAGGGATGACTATTATGGTAGGTAGTTTTCATGCTTGTGGGTATTTTCGCAATCGGAAAACTTTGTTTATGATGTCCGTTATTGTCGTTAGTATGTTGTCAGGAAGCCATTTACGCATTGTGTAGGTTATCATGTTCGGCCCTGGCGTCTTTCGTTTGTTGAGTCCCAGTATAATATTTTTTGTCTCCTAGAGGTCCATTGGTCGTATTTCGTATTCCTCATGTTGCCGTGAAGATATTATTTTCCAAGCTTTTGAAAGAATTGCTTCCTCCTCTTGAAGATCCTCCTCTGGGAAGGAGTTTTCGCGAAACTGTTATTCTAAGGTATCCGCGAACGCCTTCTCTAAAGTGTTGTATTGGAGTCCGTTTTGTCTGTGGGTAGGTGGCATAACTGTCTTGTTTTTCGTTCGGAAATGTTTGAATATCCTCCCCATTGGTCATTTCGGAACTCGAGTATTTCTTTTCGGACTTTGTTGGTCAACCGATAGGCTTTCGTTTTCAGTCTAGGATCACCCGTGCTCCTAGCTCTTCTCCGTATTTGATTCTTTCTCCTTATCAGGTTTATTAAGTCCTGAGGGAGTTCGTAGGGACTGTGTTCCCTGGCCGGAGTTGTGGCTGTGTGGCTCTCTTTTGCCTGTTGGAGTTTTTTTGTTATTTCTTTTAGAATTTTGTCGAGATCCATAACTGTTTTTAATTCTTGGGTGATACTTTCATTTGCTAGCGTGTCTCGGAAAGCCTTCCAAGCTGTTGTTTTCTTTACTTTTAGCGGTACATCTATGAACATGTCCTCTAAAAGAAAATGGACCGGTTGATGATCAGAGGAGAGCTCGTTTAGGACTCTGATTCTTAGGTTGTGGTTGAATTCTCTGGAGATTCCGAGATCTATGGTGGTCGCTGAGTTTCGTACGTGGTGTGTTGGTTCGTCTGGAATGTGTAAGCTGCCTTGTATGATAGTGATGAACCTGTTAAACTCAGCCCCAGCTCGGTTACTTCTCACTGCTCCCCAGTCGCGGTGGTATGCGTTAAATGATTAGTAGTGGATCTTCTAAGGTGAAAAGAGTTTCTTAGTCTTGTGCAAATTCTTTGTTGTAAAGAAAAACCACGGAGAATTCAAGGAAGCTCGATTGCACTTTGATAGCTGTAACTTCTGTTTTTTCTAACTGGGGTGTAAAGATCTGGTGATGGCGTACATTTTGCCCCACGTGAATGGCTGTTCCACCTCCTATACCTGACAGTCTGTCATTTCTGTACAGAGTGTAGTTGGGGTAATGGAGACGTATTCCTGGTTTAAGAAAGGTTTCCTGAATGAGAATATTGACAAATTTATAATCTATTATTAATTGTTTAAACTCTCCAGTCTTTTGATACAAGGAATTTGTATTCCACGTAAGTATAGAAATGCGATTCACCAGATCCATTTGTGTTTTTGTGTGTTTGTATTAGTGTTTGTGGCTGTGAATATCACCTGAAACATCTTCGTCATCATATTTTGCATCATCAGTTGAAACTGATTCTGTATAGATGCAAAGAATTGCCCCATATCTGGTCTTGTGAGTGTAGGGGGGAATTTTGGTTGTGGTTTGTTCGCGGGTTTAGTATTGGGTGGCGTGTTTGCTTGTGTGTTTGTGTTATTTTGGGCAGATATTTGTGCAAACGTCTTCTTAACGTTCTTCGGGTTCTTAGGACACCCCCCGGTAGTTAGCTGTATGCTCACCTTTGCAGTTTACGCAAATTGGAACTATCTCTTTCGGCTTCTTACACTCTTTATGGTGGTGGAGCCCGTCACATTTAACGCATTTCGCTTGTGCATGGCAGTTGCTCGAGGAGTGTCCGAACTGCTGGCAGTTATGACACATTGGCAAGCCATTTCGGGTTTTCAGCGCTTCAACTTGGCATACCAGGTGCATCTTTGATATTGAATATTGAGGTTTCCTCCATCGGTAGAAGAACCTTGATGAGTTTGGATGGTCCAGATTGAAGTTCTATAGGGAAGACTTCTATGGGGTGGAAGCCCTGAACTTCTAGGTCTTCCTTGATTTCCTCACAGCTAAGGCCGTGGAGTCCTCGAAGAACGACGTTCATTTTTTTATCTTCGGGGAGGTAATATGTGTGGTATTGCAGTTTGAGATTAGTCAGTAGTTTTGTCATCTGTCTATGGTCCTTCGTCATTTCGGGGGTTATTTGTACACCCAGATAAACCCTTTTGGCTGAAACAAAGTTAATTTTATACTTCCTAAGTTCTTTTGCCAGTAAGGTCCATTTCTTCGGTTCTCTGAGAATAACCGGTATCGTGCGTTTTTTGTTGGGTTTGCCTTGTTCCTGTGTGTCTTTGGGTATGTTGCTATTTGATGTACTAGGTTTTGGGGGGATGGTTGGTGCTTTTGGCTGTATCTTCATATCTGTGAAGCATATGGATGGCTTAGTGAGCGGGAGTGATGGGAACTCCTCCTCATCATGGGCTATTTCAGTCCCCTCTTCCTGTGTCTCTTCTTCTTCACAGGCTTCTTCCTCCGGCATTTCCTCCTTTTTTTCACATGATGAGGAGGCTCACTCCCTCGTTGGTGAGGGCGAGTTCACGATATTTTGTTTTTTATTTCTCTTTTCATTGAAATAATGATTTGCAAGAGCTCCTCATTTTTCTTTTTCTGCTGACGAATTTCTTTGTGAGCCTTCTGGAGTTGCAGTTGCGAGCTTTGCAGCTGTTCTCGTGAGAACTTGAGTTCTTTGAGAACCTGCATCAACTGGCTCTGCATGTGGTGCAGGTGTTTGGCCTGTTCTTGAAAAAAGTTAGTTAGTTCGTTTTTGTCTGGGTCATGTCCTGGTCCCATTGTCCCTTCCATTTATAATCGGTCGGTAATGTAGATATTGACTCAACTCTATCAGATCAATTATAGTAAAGTATTTAAGGAGAATGTCAGCCCGTGACTAGCAAAATAGGTCACAGTTAACGAAAAATCTGACTCACCCAAGATTATATTATTTCGATTTTCTCGCCGTTGTGTGTGTTAGTACGCACTGTTCACTTAAACTGTCACAAGCGCTTAATTTCCTTCGCATTACCACGTGAATGAATGAATGAAAAGTAGGCTTTATTCACAATCTTCTTAGAATTAGACAACAAGTAGCTACAAACTATTTGGAACTAACTTAAAACTAACTTAACCTATGAGCTGTGCCTTTGAGGCCATGTTGCTCAAGTTCGTCTTGATATAAAGAAAGGAAAATTTCATGAATAAATTTCAGTTTAAAAGAAAATGTCAGATTAAAAACTAGTGCTGATACATTTATGGGCTTCAGGCCGGGCCAGTTAATGCATTGCTTAATGTTCGGTGCATTGTGGTGTTGATTGTAGATATTCGATGTGTGTTGATTGTAGGATTTGTGGTGATTCGTTGAGACCAGTTGTGTCGGATATCACGCTGTGTTCACTGCCGTCATCTGTTTGTGTTATTAAATATTATAGACACGTTCGGATTACTGTGATTTCTTCCTCGTTTAATGGCTGCATCGCGGAGTTTCCCAATATGCTGTGCGAGGGGCTCAAGTTTAGCTGCTTCATACAGTGTTGAGTTGGGGTAGAAGTAATCATTTTCTCTTCGGTGGAGATTAGTGGCTGTTCGGAGAATTCTCCTCTCGAATTTCGCCAACCTTTCGATTTGGTAGGCTCCGACCGATGACCAAATCAGAATGGCGTAAGTAAGGATGGGCTTTATGAGCTGCTTGTAGATAGTGGACTTTACTCTGTTATTCACGGGAGAGTTGGCTTTAAAGAGGCAGCTGAGTCTATGTTAAGCGAAAGTTGCAGATTGGAGACGGGACTTAGCTTGAGCAGAGAACTTTCTGAAAGGGTCAAAAATCACACCCAGATATTTAACTGATCTAGAAGGCATGATACGTGTGCCATTTTAGTGACGCGAGCTTGCTGTAGACCTTTGGAACGGCCTTTGTAACTATCATTATTGCCTCTAAAGAAAATAAGCTCACTTTTATTTGGGTTGACGGACAGGGCCCATTTGGAATAGTAGCTGATTAGCTCTGACAGATACCGCTGCAGCTGTATTGCTGCGTATCTAGGGTTGTGCTGTGAGCTCCAAACTAGCAGATCATCCGCATAAAGATTTACCTTGAGGGTAGAGGCTCCTTCGTTAACTATATTTGGGATATCTGCGGTACAGACATTAAATAGTATGAGTCCCAAAATCGATCCTTGTGGAACACCACGCTCGATTTTGAAGACTTTAGAAGAGGCACCGTTTAGGCCTACGAAAACGCATCTGTTTTGCAGAAAGCTCTCAATGAGACGAATAAAATGTACAGGGATACCAAGGTTCCTTGGTAAGCCTTTCTTGAGAAAGAAAGATTGATGTGAAGAAGGCTTTTCTTGGAAAGCCTTCTTCACATCAATCAAGCAGGCTCCAAGGACCTTGTTTTCACTCACAGTAGTCTCAATAGCATCCTTAAATACGGAAAGTGCGTCAACCGTTGAATGTTTGGCTTTGAAACCGAATTGTCTGAATGGAATGATGTTGCGTTCATTGATCTCTTCCGGTAATTCGGATAAAATTACTTTTTCAAATAGCTTTCCTACATTGGAAAGCATGGATATGGGACGAGATTTTCTTAGTTCACACGTGCCAGAACTTTTTGGTAACGGTTAAATTTTTGCCCTCTTCCATGCATTCGGGAAGTAGCCTATGTTGAGACAGTTATTAAAGATGATTGTGAGATGGTGGAAGTAGAGAGTTGGGAGTTTCTTCAGGAGAAAATTTGAGACACTGTCTACTTGAAGATTTTTTCGGGGCAAGGTGTTGACTAGGCCTTCTAGGGTGCCGGGAGTGATCAAGAGAGAGATTCCAGAAGGGGAGAGAGCAGTGTTTTTATGGCTGAAGGTTGCCAGACAGAGGCCTTTGTTATTACGACGGAAAGTCGATACCACTTCTTTTACTTCGTTGCTGAATAGTGAATCAGAGCTTTCGTTACTTTCACTGAAAACCACCGAGTAAGCTTCGGCTGCAGCATTGACAATACTATGATCGTCGCAAAGGGAAATACAATCGGATGTGAAGTTGCCGTTCACTCTTTTGTGGCCGGTGATTCGGTTGATTTCTCTGTACATATCATGGTCAGGGGAAATATTCTTCAGGCGTTCTTCACACTTGTTGTTCATGTGTGTTGCTGTTTTAATCATGATCAAGAAGTTTAACTTTTTAATTAGTAAGCTGGTTTGCCGATACTCAGGGGTTACTTTATTAAGATTTCGATGGTATGTACGGGTTAGGCGTCTTTTTAGGGTCCTACGTTTGTTGTGGAGGTCAATAATGTCCTGGGGGAGGTCTCTAATGGCATAATTTTGGGATCTTTCGGGAGTAGACACATTTTCTCTGGCTGAGTTAAGAACACTATTGAGTGAGTTTATGTGGACGTCGATCACTTCTGGCGAAAAATTTCACCTATCATCCAGGTCTAGGTATTTCAGTTTTTCTTCTAATTCTCTGGAGAAATTTTTCCAGTTAACTCTATTGTACGGAATATACAGCTCTGGTTCTCAGGCCAAGAAGCCGAGCCCATTTTTTCTTAGCAAGCTTAGTTCTGCCTCTTCTTCCATGTCGTTTTCGGATTGGGTTTCCGTGATCATATCCGGATCGACTTCAACTTCGATCGTTTCTTCATCAGAAGAGGCAGTTTTAGCCAAAGGCGGTGGCGACTCGATTTTTCGCTTTTTTGTTTTAGGTTTTTCTAGCAACCTCATCGTGAGTTTGTCATTTTTGCGACGCTCTTCGACCAGCATTGGTCAAGCTTAGCTCTTGTACCCTTTAGCTCTTCCCGCCTTAGCTGCAATTCTCTAACAACTTCTTGCAGATGTTTTTCCATTCTTTTTGCCATGCTCAGCTTCTCGATCAGCATCGCAATCTGTCTGTCCTTGTCTTACATCCTTCAGCCCAAGGCTTCAGGGAGCGTAAGGATAATTGGGACGCAACCTACCCCAATCGATCAATATTTTAAGGTATATGTATGTATATTTTTTAAATATCAAGTTTCGTTAAAATATAATTATAATTATTTTTTTTTGAATATAGCTCTTTTTAAGTCAGATAAATCAGATGAAAAATCGCACTCACCCAAAGCAGCCAATTTTTTAGCATTGACAAGAAGAAACTTCTGTGGTCGAGCCGTTCTTTCTGCTTCTCACAGCCGCATGCCCTGTTAGCCGTACCGTACATTCAAGTTCTCACTGCCACTTACACCAATGTCCGCGGCGTCCTTTTCGGATCTCACGTTATCGTACACTTTTGCTAACACATCCGTCTTTTCGAACAAAGACGATTAGCAAATCGTCTTTGCTACCACATGCACATGAAGAATCAATTGTTACACTCCGTCGGGAAAACAAGCGAATACGATGCGCACTCTCCGGTGGTCACTGTCGAACTCTTTTCTTACTGTCACAATCATATGCAGAACGCTTTCCAGCATTCTTCCGCTTTCTCACAGTCACCAAGCCTAACACAAGCATTGACTGTCTTTTTTTACAGCTCTTCTACTGTCTCACTGTGTTTCACGTACACTATCGTCGGCTCGCGCCGCGCTTTCTGATTCTCAACCGGGAGTGTGATATATTCCGCACTGCTTTTGTTACGTACACGACCGCTTCTCACACGCGACTTCATGTGATGATGGTACACCCGCGAATGATGATACCTCGATTTTTTAGAATTTATTTATTGGGTGATTTTTTTCAATCTATATACAATCATTATTTACAATATTTTCTTAACCTAATACTTAGCCTACGGGCTTTGCCTAATGGCTGTGCCCAGAACTCTATACTAACATTTGTTTAATATCAAAAATTATTACTGATATATCAAAAAAGAAAATTATTATTACTAACATTTACACCCTAAATGTGACCTCTGTTGTTTTTGGTCGTTTTATATTTATTTAATTTAAATCTTAATTTATATACAATAATTATTAATAAAATTTTTGTTTTAATTTTTTTTTTTTGTTAAATTTTTAATACAATATTTTACTTATAACTATTATTAAAATTAATTTCTTAATCCATCCGTTGGCTGCCTCCATCGCTCAACTATCTGCCGCTTTACTAATAGTGGCGGTCTCGTGCTCCGCCATACGCTTTGCAGCTCGTTCGGTCAACCTCTTGGCGTAGCGGTGAATCGGCTCCACATCTGCCTCCTGGTATAGATATCGGTTGGGGTAGGACCGTCCGTCCTCCCTTTTGAACACTCCAGTGCAAGCCCGAAGGATTTTACGTTCCAATAATCCTATCTTGCCCCATTTGCATTTTGGTGCTGCCTGCCATATCAGCACTGCGTACAGGAGTATGGGCCTGATTAGAGCTTTGTAAGCAATAATCTTGACCCGCTTGCTGGTCGTTGACTGTTTCCTGAAAAGAGGCATTAGAAGATGGTATGCATAAATGGCTTTCTTCCAAGCAGAATCTACGTGAGCACTGAACTGAACTGTTTTTTGTATCGAAAATCACCCCCAGATACTTCGTTTGTTTGGAGTAGTGCACCACCTGCCCGTTCAATTTTACTCTGGTATCACAGATGTTCTTTGTTCGACGTCCATATTTTTGATGTGGGTCCCTGAACACAATCAGCTCGCTTTTCCTAGCGTTAACCCTCATCCCCCACTTTCCGTAGTACGCAGTTAACGAGTCCAGGTACCTTTGGAGTCACGTTCGCGCAAAGCGGAGATTGTGCTCAGATGAACACGCCAATAAGTCATCAGCAAAGAGATTCACCTCGATTCCAGGTTTAAATTCATTTCTGATACCGGGAATGTCAGACGTGAATATATTAAAGAGAAAAGGGCCTAGAATAGACCCCTGAGAGACCCCCAAATCGATACCAAAGGGTTCAGAACTAGCTCCACCAGACACCGCAAAGGCAGTACGTCCCCTCATGAAACTGCCTACTATTTTTGTAACACTCACCGGGATGCCAAATTGAATTAGTTTGTAGATAAGTCCATCGATCCAAACCGAATCAAAAGCTTTTTCTACATCATTGAGGCACGCTACTACGACCTTTCTGGCCTGCCAATTTCTTTTTATACTGGCTAGAAAAACAGCCAACGCGTCTACCGTTGAATGAGCTCTTTTAAAGCCCAATTGTCTTTCCGGTACAGTGCTTCTTCAGAGAACTGTGTGATGCCTTGTAGGATCACTCTTTCCAGTAACTTCCCTACGTTGGACAGAAGAGATATCGGACGAGTATTGACTACGTCAGTACTGTTGGACTCTTTCGGAATGACAAATATTTTGTCGCATTTCCATTGCTGAGGGAAGTAGCAAATGTTTATGCAGTTGTTTAGAAGGATTGCGAGAAGAACAAAATAAGTATGGGGAAGTTTTTTTATAAAGAAATTGGAAATTCCATCAGCCCCAGCCGATTTTTTGGAATTTTGCTCTAGTGCGAGCATCCTGAGTCTCTCAGGGCTCACACACAGGATACTGCCAATAGGAGCGTCCGACGGATTCGAATCGGAAAATCTAGTCAAGCACAGGTTTTTGTGGTCCCTGTCGAACGTTGATATTGTTCTTTTTACCAACGAATTGAAGGCAGAGTTATCACTTGCTTTCTCCCCTTGAAAAACTTTCGCAAAATGATTTGCGATGGAGTCAGCAACGGCTTTGTCATCCATGAGCATGGAACCGTTATAAGTGAGAACTCTTGGCAGGCGCTTACGGCCAGTTATATTGTTAATTTGAGGAAACATACAGGCACCGGGTCTGATGTTTGCTAGGGTCTGTTCGAATCTCTCATTGGCAAAATCAGATGTTCTTCTCGAGATCACTCTATTAAGGGAGAGTATAAGGAGGTGAACCCGCTGATACTCCCAGTTAACTACATTCAAGTTGCGGTGGTGTATTCTTGAGAGTAGTTTTCTGAGGGTGCTACGTCTGCGATGAAGCTCCAAAATATCCTGTGGTAAATCTCTATAAAGGTAATTCCTGGAGGAGTTTTTTATGGAGATCTTTGAGATGACCGTATTAAGGGTTGAATTTAAACAAACGATTCCCTCTTCGATTTAAGTGGTTGTGAGATTATTCGATCTGTTGATTGAAATATCGTCAAGTTTTCCACTCAAGCCAGCACTAACTGCTTCCCAGTCGATACGCTTGTATGGGATAAAGAGCTGAGGGTCTGCTACCTCCAGCTTTACACCCTTTTTCACTCTTATGGTCAGCTCTACCAAAAGATGGTCAGACTCGGCGTCGATAACTCCACATTCGAAGTTCCTCCAGCTGTGGGAGATATTTACCAGGTTGGTAGACACAATGAAAAAATCAATAGTTGACGAGCTTCTTCGGAAGGTGGGCTCGCTTGGCGCAATCAAAATGAGATCCATATTTGCTTGCACCCAGTTGAACAGAGCCGTTCCATATCCATTGGATACGTGATTTCCCCATGAAGGATGTCTTGCATTGAAGTCACCCCCTATCGCAAAGAAATCAAACTTTTCACACAAAGTAAGGGCTGTTTCCAAGTCTTCAATGAGATCCCCTCCCGAATATCCGTGTTTCACGTATATTCCAACAAATGCAAAGGTGAACCCTCCCAGAACTGAGCTTAATATCATGACGTCTGCATACTTCAGACTTGGAAGACAGTGTCTTTGAATTTTGAGATGCTCCCTGAAGGCCACAGCTACTCCAAGGATTCCATCTGGGTCGTCATCCCTTATGACTTTATATTTCCCTAAGTGAACTTTGTGTTTACTTTTCAGTCTTGTTTCTGAGATGAACAAGAAATCTGGTCTATGCATGTCCAAGCATTCTTGAACAGAGTTCCTTTTGAAACGTGGAGCTAGCGAACAAATGTTGACGATGGAGAGCTTAATGGAGCTCATCGCGACAACAGATTTTGAAGGCGAAGTCTAAGTACGCCGCCTTTTTCTCACTCAGGTTAGTGAGTTTTTTATATTGTGGAATGAATGAGTCCACTTTGCGGATGAGAGTGAACAAGTCACACCCAAAGAATTGATTGCAGTCATTGGACATGACAGAATTTCTGTCTTTTTGCTGCTGTTGACTATTATTCGCTTTAGCTTGCCGTACAGGCTGGGCTGCAGCTGGCTTGGCTGCACCCCTTGCTATACTAGCGAATGAGACACCATTTCGAATGGTGTTTTTTAAGGAAGAAGTGACGAAGTTCCTCCTTTCTTCCTTCTTCTTTTGGAGATTCCGTCTTCTCTCCTCAGCCTCCTTGGCCTTGGGACAGCCCCTGAAACTCGCGGGGTGGCCTTTGCTGTTGCAATTTACGCAGAAAATTGCATCTTTTCCCTCTTCCTTTTCAATAGGGCAGTCTTTTGGCTGGTGGTGTTTGTCACACTTGACGCAACGAGGTTCCATTCCGCAATTTGAAGCTACGTGTCCAAATCGTTGGCAATTGAAACACTGCGAGGTATTTGATTTAGTCAAACGCTCCCATTGTACCTTTTGGTGTAGGAGCGTTTTTACGTTCATAGCCTTATCGACGTCAAAGTCTGGCTTAAATTGAATAAGGAAGGAAGAAAGAGTTTTCTTTTCCTTCGTTAAGGCCACCGTTAAGAACCTTTTGGCTCCCAAAACATCCTCCCCTAGGATAGCTTGGAGTTCTTCCTTGACATCATTGTCTTCGTAGGAAGTGTGTACAGAAGTCAAAGACACTTTTATGGTCATCTATAGTTTTAGGATGTAACGATGTTCGTGTAGAACTGTTGACGATTACATCAAATTTTTGAGCATCAAGCTGATTTTTCTCACATGCTCGATGGATTCTCTCCCTGAAAGGCTTAAGATTAAGCCTATAGCACACTATTGGTGGAACCCTCTGTTTCTTAGGAGCAGCAATGTTAGTTGGGTTTCCCTTAGCTCCGATAGCTATTCTACGCCCTGGTGGTGCGACTTCAGATTTAGTGATAGCTGAAGCTTTTGAAACCGCAGCCTGAAGCTGCGGGAAACTCCTTTCGCTCACGTTTACCGAGCGTTTTGAGGTTGGCTCCGGAGTTGGAGACACAATTGGCCTTTTCCGACCAACCTCCTCCCGGACCACATCCATTGATTCTTCCTGATCGGACTCACTGTCACAATCCGTCAGAGCGTCTCCTTCTGTAGTGGTACACTCATCTACAGCTAGATCTTCTGCTGGGACTTGCAATTGGAGTTTGCAACTTGCTATGAGATCTAGCAAGAACTCCTCCTTTATATTACCCCCAAATTTTTGGCAAAAGCTCTTCAGGTTTTTCTTAGCTTTCCGCGTGAAAGCAGCTTTTGCCGCGGAAAGCTCCCCCTCCGATTCTGAGTCACCCATTCCCGCTATTTCCAAGACAGAGCTTGAATGCGGGGTTAAATTAAAGGGACCCATTCCAGATAATTTGATTAATATGTAACGATATTTTAATTAACAGTTAATGTTCAGCAACTTGCCGGCCTCGGCAGGAAATTAAGGGCTTAGGCCTCGGTTCGCCCACTGTCCTAATAATATTAAAACTAATTATGAAACTATAATAAACGAATGAATGGATATTATCAGCTCCTTGCCAGCCTCAGAAAGAATTTAAGGGCTTAGGCCTCGGTTTGACCACTGATAATAATTTCCTAGCTAAATAATATCACTTTTCTAGCTAAAATACTTTCGTAGCTAACACAACCTGTCACTCCGACGGTTGAAACCTCTATCTCTCATGATACCTCGATTCTTGCAAAAATGCGTGTACATACATATCAAACCGTGCATACATGAATAAGCATATATATACATATTTACCCACATAACTACACATACGAGTTCACGGTGAGACGTGATCGAGTGAAGACGTATATAGTGCTCTAGTGCGCGAGTACAAATCGGCGTGTATAAGTGTAAAAAAAAACTTGTTTTATTAAAACGAAATAGAAAACAACAAGACACCCACAATACTGTGAAAAACAATGTCGATGGTGTCTGACGGCGATAAATCAAGTCATGAGGAACGCGAGTGTAAGTGCGCCGCCATCACGCGATCTCCACGGCGCCTTGCCGTCACTAAGGCTTCTCCTACTGCTCCTCAACAATCGAGGAAATCTAAAATCCCTCCAATTGTCTGCTATAAACTAGACGTGAAAGCTTTCAGGAAATCCCTTGAAGAAGCTTATCGAGGGAAAACCTCTCAGATCCCGAAATTCGATGTAAAAGTCAACAGCACCTCCCGTGTCACACTACTTCCGGACACTTTAGAGTCCCACGGGGACTTATATGAGCACCTTAAAGCTTCTGAGGTACCATGTTTTACTTTCATTCCCCCGGCACACAAGCGTGCAACTGTTCTTTTGAAGGGCGTCCATCCGTCTTACGATGACGAAGAGGTCTTTGAGGAATTGAAGAAAGTTCTAGGTGACCACGTTGCCCAAGTCAAGCCAAAGCCAAGTTCACCACAGCCAAATCTATAGCGGATGGAATTAATCTGGGACTATTTTTGGTCCAGTTTACTCCTGGCACCGACCAGAAAGTCCTTCTTCAGGTAAAGTACCTTCTTCCCTACAAAATTCAATGGGAAAGTTTGCGCAAAAAGAATATAACGCAATGCTTTAATTTTCAAAACGTTGGCCACATTGCTTCGAACTGTGCTCTCTCAACACACTGCGTGAAGAGTGATAAATGCCACGGTACGCAAGAGTGTACTCTCCCCAAGGACTCCGGTAAGAATAAAGTTTACTGTGTAAACTGCAAGTCCACTGGACACTCCGCCAGCTATCGCGGGTGCCCGGCGGCCAAACGCCTACAAGAAAGAAGACTTGCCAACAAGTTGCATAAGCAACGCCGACAAGATGAAATCTGCAAGGCTTTTGCGAACACCGTGAAGAAGGGCATCTCATACGCGAGTCATTTCCAATCAACTAAAACTGCTTCACCCGCGAAAACTCCCAGTCCCAAGTTACCAAGTCCACAGAGCTTTCCAACCACACTGAACTCAGTCCTCTTCTCAGAGTGCCAAAGTAATTTTGGTTTTGACCTTTTCACTTTGGTTAATCAAGTCAAAGACTTCGTGCCACGCCTAGGTAAAATGAAATCAACCAGTGAGAAGAGAGAGGCATAACTGTCACTTGCTTTAAAACTTTCCGGATTCGATGCGACCCATTAAATTCGCCGCCCTAAACTCATGTTCTTTTGTTCCTACGTACAAAAGAAACTACCTTCAAGAATTTTTAAAAGCTGAAAATCCTAACTTTTTTTCTCTCTGAGACACGACTCAAATCCCGGCACCAGGTAGCAATGGATGGTTATCGTACCATTCGGGAAGACATCTCTGACGTTCCGACGGACTGCAGATTGGGAACTGCACTTATGATAAAAGAGTGAATAAGGACTCAACGTCACTTAATCCCTGATCTTAGTGCCATAGAAGCCATTTGCGTTGGTGCGCAACTTGTGGCGATACGATCGTGTTCGTGGGCGTTTACGTCCATCATGGTTTCCACCACTCAGACGTCATTACTGACCTAGAAAAAATTTACGCTGCTGCTTCTCAGATCGGTATGGTAATAATTGGAGGAGACTTCAACTCTCGACACCCAGCTTGGGGTAACCAGCATGCGAATACGTACGGAACCAGTTTACAAGCATGGTTTCCTATCAATCTTCTTAATTTATAGGTCGTTGCTCCTTCGGAGCCCACATTTCGCAAGTCGTCGAGCGTAATCGACTTCTTCCTTGTATCTCCCAGTCTCATTAGCATTCTACCTCAGTTTGGCTCTTGGTCGTGTGACGTCTTCGACGCAGAATCTGACCATCAACTCGTGCAACTAAGCTTGCTATGAAAAAATGGGCTCGGCTTCTTGGCCTCAGAACCAGAGCTGTATATTCCGTACAATAGAGTTAACTGGGAAAATTTCTCCAGAGCATTAGAAGAAAAACTGAAATACCTAGACTTGGATGATGTGTGAAATCTTTCGCCAGAAGACGACGCCTACATCAACTCACTCAATAGTGTTCTTAATTCAGCCATAGAAAATGTGTCTATTCCCAAAAAATCCCGAAATTATGCCATTAGAGACCTCCTCCAGAACATTTTTGACCTCCACAACAAACGTAGGACCCTAAAAAGACGCCTAACCCGTACATACCATCGAAATCTTAATAAAGTAACCCCTGAGTATCGGCAAACCAGCTTCCTAATTAAAAACTTAAACTTCTTGATCATGATTAAAACAGCAACACACATGAACAACAAGTTTGAAGAAAGCCTGAAAAATATTTCCCCTGACCATGATATGTACAGAGAAACCAACCGAATCACCAGCCGCAAAAGAGTGAACGGCAACTTCACATCCGATTGTATTTCCCTTTGCGACGATCATAGTATTGTCAATGCTGCAGCCGAAGCTTACTCGGTGGTTTTCAGTGAAAGTAACGAAAGCTCTGATTCACTATTCAGCAACGAAGTAAAAGAAGTGGTGTCGACTTTCCGTCGTAATAACAAAGGCCTCTGTCTGGCAACCTTCAGCCATAAAAACACTGCTCTCTCCCCTTCGGGAATCTCTCTCTTGATCACTCCCGGCACCCTAGAAGGCCTAGTCAACACCTTGCCCCGAAAAAAATCTTCAAGTAGACAGTGTCTCTAATTTCCTCTTGAAGAAACTCCCAACTCTCTACTTCCACCATCTCACAATTATCTTTAACAACTGTCTCAACATAGACTACTTGACGAGGTTGCCCGTCATCCAGACGCGTGATCAAGTCACTAAAAGCACCCACCAAAAACAAAAATATATGATGAGTGACAACAAAAATAGTAAATTAGGGGTGGGGATATACACCCCGACGTGTGAGGGAGCCTCGACCTCATGCGGGCTTCTCTCCAGCATTCATGCTGGGGATAAGTCGCCAGGGCATTTTTCAGTGGTGGAACACTTGGCCACTGAAGAATCAAAAATTACAAGTGAAATAATCAACGACGCAAGCATGTTCGCCCGAAGGCCAAAACTCCTGCGAACTCCGCCTCAAAGAGTAGCCAAACCTAATCAAGGCAACGAGAAAACATCGTGCAAGCAAACCTCCATCGAACGCTTTGCAACAGCGAAAAAGTTGCTTGTCCAAAACATTCATCCTACACAAGGCGATGGAGCGAACGATACCAGAAGCGTAGTGGAGGCTTCGGGCAGTGGAGTCATCGACCCGAAGTGCCATTCTCCAGGGGCCATTAAAAGTCATATACTGAAGAACGTGGGAGGCGAAACCAATGATGCTCAACAACAACAAGACCCTCCTGCTGACAGTATATCGAGAACTTCACCTGAGGACGACCTGATAACGAAAATAGCCGCTGACAGAAGTGAAGAAGAGCGTCTAACAAGGAACATAAGCGCTATAATAAAAGCGATGAGAAATTCAACAAATGTCCAAAAAAATGTCAACAAGGGCATCAAAAATGGGATTGACGAATTGGAGGACCTCGTTGATAGGATCCAGCACTATCGCCGCAGGTGGCTACGGGCGGAGAGTGAATTGAAAGAGCTTAAAAGAATTCCAGAAAATAAAACTCCCTTCACCGAAAATGCTACTCCTCTCGTAAAAGGCAAAAGGGCGGCATGTAGCCCACTTAAACCTGACCGTAGGAAAAGGGCGAAGGGACCGATAACAGTCGAGACAGGAGACAACAGTCAAGGGGAGGAGAAAAATGATGGCTTTCAATTGGTGCGCTCTAAATCGCAACAGAAGGCTGCGAAGAAGATACACCAAGCGATAACAAAAGATTCCAAACAGGCGCCCGAAAAGCAAGAAGGCACGAAACACAGCGCAAAGCCAAAAAAGACCAGGAACAAGCAGCGCAGGGATGCTTTACTGATCAAACCTGCAGATGGGAGAACTTACGCCGAGGTCCTTAAGGAAATCAGACAAAATGTGGAACCCGAAAAAAACGGTGTCTGTATACGAACAGTAAGAGCGACCAGAACAGGCGGTCTCCTCGTAGAACTCGGAGCGGAATCCACCGACAAGGGACGGTTCGAGAGCGCTGTCAAGGACGTCCTGGGCTCTAAAGCTGTTATCTCGACTTTGCAGCCAATGGCGTCTTTGGAAATAAGAGACCTTGAATGCATTGCGGAGGCCAAAGAAGTAGAAGATTCCATTAGGTCAATTCTTCCTACGGCAGAGAGCTTTAGGATAAGGCTAACGCCTACCAATCCTAGAGGACAAAGGGCGGCAATAATAGACATCCCAGAGAAAGACGCTGTGCAACTCCTGACCAAGGAGAAAATTAAAATCGGCTGGGTTGTGTGCAGGATACGTCGGAGGGTAGCCCTAACTCGATGCTACAAGTGCCTTAACTTCGGACACATCTCCTTGAACTGCAAGGGGCCAGATCGAAGCAAACTGTGCTACAGGTGTGGCACTTCCGGTCATAAGGCGAAAGACTGCCCAAACGAACCCAGCTGTATCTTGTGCAAAGATAAGGGATGGAAGTCTGAAGATCTGACTCACATTCCAGGAAGTGGTAGGTGCCAGGAGTTCAAAGAGGCACTAAGCAAGAAAAGAGCAAAGACATGATCCAAGTCCTGCAAATCAACCTACACCGTAGCTCAACCGCACAAGATCTACTAGACCAGGTTGCAAGAGAGAAAAAAGTTGACTTGTTGCTGATATCTGAGCCACACCACAACAAAAAGGAAGCTGGATGGTATTGTGATCGATCCGGCACCGCCGCCATCTGGGTACGTGATAGGGCTCTACCCACAGCTCGGACTTGCACCAGTGGAAATGGCTTCGTGCTCATTGTGTGCGCCGATTTGACATTCATAAGCGTCTATTTCACTCCAAATGAGTCAATTTCATGTTTTCAGAGCAGGCTCGATGAACTGGAGGAAGCTGTCTCGAGCATAGAAGGCCGAATCATTGTTGGCGGTGATTTTAACGCCAAAGCGATAGAATGGGGAATGCCTCTGCCAGACTCGAGAGGAAAAAGAATCCTAGAAATGGCGGCTAGGAGGAAACTTGTCATCATGAACGTTGGGAACACACCAACTTTTCGACGGGGAGGCTGCTTGGGAACTATACCGGATGTGACATTTGGAGAGTACTGGAGGACTACTCGGCGAGCGATCATCAGTACATTGCTTTCGCAATTGGCGACTGTGCTACTCGACGCGTAGCAACCCAACCCTCAACTGTAGGTTGGAATATATCTAAAATAGATGTCGACGCGTTCGCCGCAGCTCTTATGAGAGGTGAAACTATGACGGTAACGGGAGGAGCCTCAGCTGAAAACATGGTGAACTCCACCATGAGGCTCATCAAGAATGCGTGCGACTGCTCTATGCCCAGGCGACGGCCTCGACACAACAAGCCTGCTGTGTACTGGTGGTCGGCAGAAATCGCCGAAAAGCGGAGAGAATGTCACAAACTCCGCCGCGAATCTCAACGTTTAAGAAATCGAGACGAGTCACACTCCCGAACGCTGGCATACAGGTCGGCTAGAAAAGTTCTCCGTAGGTTAATTAACGAAAGCAAGGCTCGCTGCTGGCGCAACCTAGTTGTGGACATCGACAGAGACCCGTGGGGGCTGGGTTACAAGCTTGCCATGCGGAAACTAGGAGCTGCAAGGAGGCCCTGTGTCCTTGAAACGGAAAAAATGGACCAGATTGTTAGAGCGCTCTTCCCTATGCATCCTATTCGTCCCGATGATGCAGATATTGAATGTCTCGGAGAATGCCCACTTTTTACTGCCATCGAACTGGATAATGCGGTAAAAGCTTTAAAATCGAAAAAGGCCCCGGGACCAGACGGTATACCAGCGGAAGTGATACAGCTTGCACATCAACTTTGTCCTGAAAAGCTGCTCACCACTTTCAATGCCTGTTTGCGGCAGGGCGTGTTTCCAAATTGCTTGAAAGAGGCGAGGCTCGTGCTGATCCACAAGGGGAAGGGGAACGCGGATCAACCATCTGCATATCGGCCCCTATGTATGCTGAATGCCGCTGGGAAGGTACTCGAGAGGCTCATTCGAGAAAGACTTGGAGAAGCCATTCGCAATGCCGGGGATCTGTCTCCTCGGCAGTACGGCTTCAGGGCTGGTCGATCCACAATTGGTGCAATAGCAGAGGTAGTGAGCGCGGTCCAGCAGGCAGAAGCCCACAATCATTACTCGAGACGAATAGTACTGCTCATAACTCTAGATGTGAGAAATGCCTTCAACTCTGCCAGATGGACAGATATTCTTGGTGCTCTGGAATATTTCAGGGTGCCGAGGTACCTGATGCAGATATTGAAAGACTACCTCAAAAATCGGAAACTCATCTATGATTCGTTGGGAGGTCGGCAAAGAATTGATTTGACATCAGGGGTCGCGCAAGGTTCCGTTCTGGGCCCGGACCTCTGGAATGTCTCGTACGATGAGCTTTTGAGACTGCAGTTACCGGAGGAGTCGCGCCTGGTTGGCTACGCAGATGACGTAGCAGTACTAGTCGCCGGACATACTGTCGGACAGACGCAGCTCAAACTGGACGCGGTAATACGCCGTGTGAGCGAGTGGATGACAGACCGTGGGCTTAGCCTAGCGCTGGAAAAGACCGAGGTTGTCGTCCTCACAAAGAAGCGGATCCCTCGTGTTATCCCGGTTCGTGTGGGGGAAATGATCATCGAGTCAAAAGAATCAATCAGATACCTTCGGGTATCGGCGCTAAACCGCATTATGGCCAACACGCAGGGGCCAACCTCGAGCAAAAGACGTCTACTGATGAGTGTAATGGAGTCAGTGCTCTTGTATGGCTCCGAGGTTTGGGCTGATGCTCTTAATAAAGAGACGTACCGAAGGCGTCTGGCACAGGTGCAGAGGCAAGGAGCTTTACGGATAGCCGCTGCATACCGCACTGTCTCTGAACCTGCAGTGCTGGTAATCTCGAGGGTGGTTCCAATTAAATTACTTGCTGACGAACGGAAACGTGTATACTCACGTAGGGGGAAGTCGGCGAGAGAAACCGTCAGCCGAGAGGAACGGAGAAGAACCCTTATCTTATGGCAGCAAACATGGGAAAACGAAACGCGTGGCAGGTGGACCGCACGGCTGATAAGTGACTTGGGGCCGTGGTTCTACAGAATGCATGGTGAGACTGATTATTATCTGACGCAACTACTCAGTGGTCACGGGTATTTTCAGTCTTACCTTTATAAGATGGGAAAAACACCATCCCCAAATTGCGTGTTCTGCCCGGGGATGACGGATGACGCATGCCACACGTTCTTTACGTGTAATAGATTTACAAGACTCCGTTCGCATCTCTCGGAGAAAATTGGCGTAATTTCCCCAGAAAATCTAACGGGAAAAATGATGAAATCAAAGGACAATTGGAACTGTGTGTCACATTACGTACGGACAGTACTCATTATAAAGAAGGACATAATGGATCGCTTGGCGAGGGAGGGAACATCTCTGTAACGCAATATTATAGTTACTAATTGCAATTCCTTCCTATCCATCCGTGAAGAGAGTTTTCCCTTAGCCTGAAGACATCGCTAAGCGATGATTAATGAGGCCTAGTCCGAAGTAATGTGACAAACAGTTCCAGGCTAGGTTCTCGGTGTGACAGGGGAGGTGTTTAGTCGGTAGTCCGGTAGCGGGGGAGTCCGACACTCAGGGCGTAAATAGCGCTCACCTCCCAAACAAAAAAAAAAAAAAAACCAAAACATAGACTACTTCCCGAATACATGGAAGAGGGCAAAAATTTACCCGTTACCAAAAAGTTCTGGCACGTGTGAACTAAGAAAATTTCGACCCATATCCATGCTCTCCAATGTAGGAAAGCTATTTGAAAAAGTAATTCTATCCGAATTATCAGAAGAGATCAATGAACGCAACATCATTCCACTCAGACAATTCGGTTTCAAAGCCAAACATTCAACGGTTGACGCACTTTCCGTATTTAAGGATGCTATTGAGACTACTGTGAGTGAAAACAAGGTCCTCGGAGCCTGCTTGATTGATGTGAAGAAGGCTTTTGATTCTGTTTGGATCGATGGCCTCATCTTCAAGTTGATCAACCTTGGTATTCCTGTACATTTTATTCGTCTCATTGAGAGCTTTCTGCAAAACAGATACGCTTTCGTAGGCCTAAACGGTGCCTCTTCTAAAGTCTTCAAAATCGAGCGTGGTGTTCCACAAGGATCGATTTTGGGACCCATACTATTTAATGTCTTTACCGCATGTATCCCAAATATAGTTACCGAAGGAGCCTCTACCCTCAAGGTAAATCTTTATGCTAGTTTGGAGCTCACAGCACAACCCTAGATACGCAGCAATACAGCTGCAGCGATATCTGTCAGAGCTAATCAGCTACTATTCCAAATGGGCCCTGTCCGTCAACCCAAATAAAAGTGAGCTTATTTTCTTTAGAGGCAATAATGATAGTTACAAGCGCCGTTCCAAAGGTATACAGCAAGCTAGCGTCACTATAAATGGCACACGTATAATGCCTTCTAGATCAGTTAAATATCTGGGTGTGATTTTTGACCCTTTCAGAAAGTTCTCTGCTCAAGCTAAGTCCCGTCTCCAATCTGCAACTTTCGCTTAACATAGACTCAGCTGCCTCTTTAAAGCCAACTCTCCCGTGAATAACAGAGTAAAGTCCACTATCTACAAGCAGCTCATAAAGCCCATCCTTACTTACGCCATTCTGATTTGGTCATCGGTCGGAGCCTACCAAATCGAAAGGTTGGCGAAATTCGAGAGGAGAATTCTCCGAACAGCCACTAATCTCCACCGAAGAGAAAATGATTACTTCTACCCCAACTCAACACTGTATGAAGCAGCTAAACTTGAGCCCCTCGCACAGCATATTGGGAAACTCCGCGATGCAGCCATTAAACGAGGAAGAAATCACAGTAATCCGAACGTGTCTATAATATTTAATAACACAAACAGATGACGGCAGTGAACACAGCGTGATATCCGACACAACTGGTCTCAACGAATCACCACAAATCCTACAATCAACACACATCGAATATCTACAATCAACACTACAATGCACCGAACATTAAGCAATGCATTAACTGGCCCGGCCTGAAGCCCATAAATGTATCAGCACTAGTTTTTAATCTGACATTTTCTTTTAAACTGAAATTTATTCATGAAATTTTCCTTTCTTTATATCAAGACGAACTTGAGCAACATGGCCTCAAAGGCACAGCTCATAGGTTAAGTTAGTTTTAAGTTAGTTTCAAATAGTTTGTAGGTACTTGTTGTCTAATTCTAAGAAGATTGTGAATAAAACCTACTTTTCATTCATTTATTCAATATATTTTCATTGAAAAATAATAGTATTGTATGTTGTTTATAAAGCTATTGACAGTTTCAAGCAGCATGTGCGGAGTGTGTTTTATTTGAATTCTTTCGGATTAAAGCCTTGCTTAGGGATTTTCACCTGCAACAAAGCTATTTCAGCAAGTAATGTAGACTAGTAATTTTATTCCAAGTTCCATTATTGTACTATGTATTTACATTATACAATAAATTAACGTTTCTTTATAAGATTATTGCAGCTTTCTTCATAGTGAAAGTGAATATGACTTTCATATTTTCATGCTATTTAAGATGTAATACCAAAAGCGTTGTTGTTTTCCAGATACATCGGTTGTGCCAAAATATCAGAGAAAGAGTCAGCAGCAGTCATGGGACCCAGCAATAATGCACAGAGCAATCGTTGCCGCGAAGAAAGCCTGAATGTCCTATCAAACGGCTGCTAAAACTTACAATGTGCCTAAGAATACACTTAAACGTCGTGACTGACAAAAAACAAGAACTAGGCCATTTTGGAGCTGTTTTTAACAAAGACCATGAACATCAGTTGGTAAATTATCTCTTGGATATGCAGAGACGTTTTTTGGAAGTACTGTAGCTGACTTGTGCAGCCTTGCTTACCAACTGGCTGAACGGAATAACATTCCTCACAATTTTAATAAAGAAACGAAATCAGCTGGCAGAAATTGCGTTGGTGTCTTGTTTTAAGAAAACCTGAGGTAACTTCAGCAGCAAGGGCGCAAGCATTTAACAAAACAAATGTTTCCAAGTTTTCTGACATTATGGAGGATTTTGAAAACATCAATTGTATTCTCCTCATAGGGTTTACAATGTTTATGAAACGGGAAAGTATGTACTTAATCCTTTGTAAACTTTGACTGGACAGTACTTATGACTGTCCAGTCGAAGTTTACAAAAGATTTTGCTCTAAAACGGTGACAGCGAGTTGGCTCCCGTACATATGCAGAGAGAGGTGTTCCCACCACATTTGTAATCTGTGTCAGCCGGAGGAGGTTTTATTCCTCCTTTTATCATCTTCCCTAGGCAGCGAAAGAAAGTAAAACTTGAAGACAACGCGCCAATTTGAACAACTTTTGCTTGTTATCCTTCAAGGTGAATGCAAACTGAGATTCCCACACAATGGTTTGACTTTTTCTTGAAGTAGGCGAAGTCATCCGAAGATGACCAAGTCTTGGTCATACTTGATGGACTCTCCACCCATACAAAAAATCTATATTTCATTGAAACGGCTAGAAATAATCACACAAATGTATTTCACAAAGTGATAAGCTTTATAGATTTATTTGTTCTTTGTCTTAAGTTGTTATATATTAAGATTTCTTCTCAATTTCTACACTTACACCCTAAGTGTGGCCTTTAGTATTCCACATTTTAGCTGACAGTATTCCTTATACTTTATAATGATTTTTTTTTTTTTGAATTCCTTATATACTACTTATTGCTAACTGTTGGCTGCTTCCATCGCTCGATTGTCTGCCGCATTGCTGATCGTGGTGGTCTCATGCTCCACTATACGTTTCGCCGCTCGCTCGATCAACCTCTTGGCGTAGAGGTTGATTGGTTCCAAGGCTGCATCCCGGTACAGTTGTCGGTTGGGGTAGGGCCGTCCGTCCTCCCATTTATAAATCCCAGTGCAAGCTCGAAGGATTCTGCGTTCCAGTAATCCTATCTCGCTGTAGCCTGCCAGATCAGCACCACATATAATAGTATGGGCCTGATAAGTGACTTGTACGCGAGTAGCTTCACCCGCTTGTTGGTGGTTGACTGTTCCCTGATAAGAGGTAAAAGGAGATGGTATGCGTATCTTGTTTTCTTCAATACTGCGTCTACGTGGGTACTAAAGTTGTTGTTCCTATCAAAAATTACCCCTAAATACTTGGTTTGCTTCGAACAGTGCACCACCTGTCCGTTTAGCTTTATTCTTGTGTCACAGATACTCCTCGTGCGACGTCCAAATTTTTGATGTGAGTCCTTGAAAACAATCAGCTCGCTTTTCTTGGCGTTAACTCTCTTCCCCCACTTTCCAAAGTATGATGTTAACGAGTCCAGGTACCTTTAGAGTCTCAACCTTGCAAAGCGAAGATTGTACTCAGAAGACCACACCAGTAAGTCGTCAGCAAAGAGATTCACCTCGATTCCAGGTTGAAATTCATCCCTGATCCCTGGGATGTCAGACGTAAATATGTTGAAGAGAGCGGGTCCAAGAATGGACCCCTGTGGGACCCCCGAATTAATGATAAAGGGTTCAGAGCTAGCTCCACCAGACACCGCAAAGGCAGTTCGTCCCCTCATGAAGCTGCAAACAAATTTAATACTATTCACCGGAAAGTCCAGTTGGATAAGTTTGTAGATAAGTCCGTCGATCCAAACCTAATCAAAGGCTTTTTCTACGTCGATGAGACACGCTACAACAACCTTTTTTTCCTGCCAGTTCCGTTGTATACTGGCTTGGAAAACAGCCAATGCGTCTACCGTTGAGTGACCTCTTTTGAAGCCAGATTGTCCTTCCGGCACAGTTCCTGCCGCTACAGAGAACTGTGTGATGTTTTGGAGGATGATTCTCTCAAGCAACTTTCCCACATTAGACAAGAGAGATATTGGGCGAGTGTCGACTACGTCTACGCTATCGGATTGCTTCGGGATGGCAAATATTTTTGCGCATTTCCATTGCTGTGGGAAGTAGCAAATGTTAATGCAGTTATTTAGAAGGATTGCGAGGAGAACAAAATACGTGTGGGGAAGTTTTTTTAAGAAAAAATTTGAAATTCCATCAGGCCCAGCCGATTTTTTGGAATTTTGCTGAAGTGCAAGCATGCTGAGACTTTCAGGGCTCACAAACAGGGTGCTGCCAATAGGTGCGTCGGAGGGATTCGAATCTGAAAATCTAGTCAAGCACAGGTTCTTGTGGTCTTTGTCGAACGTTGATATTGTTCTCTTTACTAATGAATTGAAAGCAGAGTCCTCACTTGCTTTCTCCTCTTGAAGAACAGTCGCAAAGTGGTTTGCGATGGAGTCAGCAACGGCCTTTTTATCCATGAGCATGGATCCGTTATAAGTGAGGGCTCCTGGTAGGCGCTTCCGGCCAGTTATTTTATTAATTTTGCGGAACATACAGGCACCTGGTTGAATGTTTGCTAGGGTCTGTTCGAATCTCTCATTGGAAAATTCAGATGTTCTTCTCGAAATCATTCTATTAAGGGACATTATTAAAAGGTGTACCCGCTGATACTCCCAGTTAACCATATTCGGGTTGCGATGGTGTATCCTTGAAAGCAGTTTGCTGAGGGTGCTACGTCTACGATGTAGCTTCAGGATGTTTTCTGGTTAGTCTCTATACAGATAATTTCTGGAGGAATTTTTTATGGATATCTTTGAAATGACCGTAGCAAGGGTCGAGTTCAAACAAGCAATGCCTTCTTCAATCTCGGTGGGTGATAGGTTTCTCGATCTGTTGATCGAGATTCCTTCAATCCTTCTACTCAGGTCAGTATTAACAGCTTCCTAGTCTATGCGCTTGTATGGGATAAAGAGCTGTGGGGCTGCTGCTTGCAGCTTTACACCCTTTTTAACTCTTAAAGCGAGTTCGACCAAAAGATGGTCAGATTTAGTGTCAAGAGCTCTACATTCAAAATTCCTCCAGCTGTGAGAGATATTCACCAAATTAGCAGACACAATGAAGAAATCGATCGTTGACGAGCTTCTTCGGAAAGTAGGCTCGTTTGGTGCAATCAATATGACATCCATATTGGCTTGCACCCAGTTGAACAGAGCCGTTCCATATCCATTAGATACGGTATTGCCCCAGGAAGGATGTCTTGCGTTCAAATCACCCCCTATCGCAAAGAAATCGAACTGTTCACACAAAGTGTGGACTGTTTCCAAGTCTTCAATGAGATCCCTACCCGAATATCCGTGTTTCACGTATATTCCAACAAATGCAAATGTGTAACCCCCCAGGAACGAGCTAAATATCATGGCGTCTGCACATTTTAGAGTTGGAAGACAGTGTCTTTGAATTTTGAGATGTTCCTTGAAAGCCATAGCTACTCCAAGGATTCCATCTGGGTCGTCATCCCTTATGACTTTATATTTCCCTAAGTGAACTTTGTGTTTACTTTTCAGTCTTGTTTCTGAGATGAACAAGAAATCTGGTCTATGCGTGTCCAAGTATTCTTGGACAGAGTTTTTTTTGAAATGTTGAGCTAGCGAACAAATGTTGACAATGGAGAGCTTAATGGAGCTCATCGCGACAACAGATCTTGAAGGCAAAGTCCAGGTACGCCGCCTTTTTCTCACTCAGATTAGTGAGTTTTTTGTATTGTGGAATGAATGAATCCACTTTGCGGATGAGTGTGAACAAGTCACACCCGAAGAATTGATTGCAGTCATTGGACATGACAGTATTTCTGTATTTTTGCTGCTGTAAATCAGTATTTACTTTAATTTGCCGTACAGGCTGAGCTGCAGCTGGCTTGGCTGCACCCCTTGCTATAGTAGTGAATGAGACACCATTTTGAATGGTGTTTTTTAAGGAAGAAGTGACGAAGTTCCTCCTTTCTTCCTTCTTCTTTTGGAGATTCCGTCTTCTCTCCTCAGCCTCTTTGGCCTTGGGACATCCCCTGAAACTCGCGGGGTGACCCTTACTATTGCAATTCACACAGAAAATTGCATCTTTTCCCTCTCGCTTTTCAATGGGGCAGTCTTTTGATTGGTGGTGTTTGTCGCACTTGTCATGTCCAAATCTTTGGTAGTGTTGAATTGCTGATGTTTGAATTTGTCAAACGCTCCCAATGCACCTTTTGGTATAGGAGCGTTTTTACATTCATTGCCTTTTTGACGTCGAAGTCAGGCTTAAAATGAATAAGGAAGGACGAAAGAGTTTTCTTTTCCTTCCTTGAAGTCACTGTTGAGAACCTTTTGGCTCCTAAAACATCCTCCCTTAGGATGGCTTGGAGTTCTTCCTTGACATCATTGTCTTCGTAGGAAGTATGCACACCCTTTAGCAACAGGGTCAGTTTTTCCCCAGTTGGGAGTGTATAGGGGTAACATGCCACCTTGTCCCATTTTAAGAAGTCAAAGAGACTTTTATGGTCATCTATGGTCTTAGGATGTAACGATGGTCGTGCAGAACTTCTGACGGTTACATCAAATTTTGGGGCATCAAGCTGATTCTTCTCACATTCTCGATGAATTTTCCCCCTAAAAGGCTTAAGATTAAGCCTATAGCATACTATTGGTGGAACCCTCTGTTTCTTAGGGAAAGCAATGTTGGTTGGGTTTCCCTTAGCTCCGATAGCTATTCTACGCACTGGGAGTGAGACTTCAGATTTGGTGATACTTGCTGAAGCTTTTGAGACCGTAGCCTGTAGCTGCGGAAAACTCCTTTCACTCACGTTTACCGAGTGTTTCGAGGTTGGCTCCAGAGTTGGAGACACAATTGGCCTTTTCCGACCACCCTCATCTCGGACCACTTCCAATGACTCTTCCTGATCAGACTCACTGTCACAATCCGTCAGAGCGTCTCCTTCTGTAGTGGTACACCCATCTACAGCTAGATCTTCTGCTGGGACTTGCAATTGGAGTTTGCAACTTGCTATGAGGTCTAGCAAGAACTCCTTTATATTTCCCCCAAATTTCTGGCAAAACCTCTTTAGGTTTTTCTTATCTTTCCGCGTGAAAGCAGCCTTTGCCGCGGTGAGCTCCCCCTCCGCTCCCACATCACCCAGTCCCGCTATTTCCAAGACAGAGCTTGGATGTGGGGTTAAATTAAAGGGACCCCTCCTAGACAGTTTAAGTGATAGTTAATAATATTCTTCTAAATAGTTAATGATATTCAGCAACATACAGCCTCGGCAAGAAATAAGGGACTTAGACATCGGTTCACAAACTGTCCTAGGAATACTTAAAATAATTGTAAAACTTAACTATAATAAAGGAATAAATGGATATTATCAGCTCCTTGCCAGCCTCAGCAAGAATTTAAGGTCTTAGTCCTCGGTTTGACCACTGATAATAACTTCCCTAAACAAATTTTTCCTATCACTTTCCTAGCTAAAAACCTTTCCTACCTAACACAACCTGTATCTCCGATGGTTGTGACATATCTCCTTTGATCACTCCTTTCCAATTCTCCACATACGGCCATAGAGCCATGCATGCAAATATACGTAAATGCTCACATACATACATACATACATACATACATACATACATACATAAATGCATACATCAGGACAAAGAAACATACATACATGCAGACATACATAGATAAATGAATACAATTTCAAATAATAAAATACATACATACAAACATAATAGGAAGAATGCATACATGTAAACATGTGGGCATAAGTAGATATTTAAATACATACTCACAGGAACGGTAGGAGGGAAATTTATTGGCCGCCATTAATTAGTAACAATAAGGTACTATTTACACCTAGTGTTTGTAAGATTGAAATTACGGTAACTCTATTCATTGTGATGCACACGTGCAGCGGATGATTGCTGGGTGCATTTTATTTTATTTTATTGCACCTTTTTGGAGCTTGTGATTCCAAATGCTAGTTTTCTATAAAAAGCCTCAACTAATGGCATTATTTTATTTCGTATTTCTTAAAGTTTCGGAGAATTCACTCGTTGTACAAGAGAAATTTGATTGATACTTAATTAGGTGATCCGATATCAAAGTAATTATTTCCTAGAGCATCCTCAAAATATTGTATTTATTAAATGTTGTATTTAATTATTGCAGCAACAACATCAGTAGGAAGCGAGTAGTAAGTGATCGGCTACTAATGCCGCGTACTTTATTCATATAAATCGTAACCATAAATCGTTAAGGTTTTGTGAATATTTGTACTTTACATTGAAAATCAGGTATTCATATATTAAAAATTCTCAACAATTTTTATTATCTATACAGCAAATTTCTTCAAGAATGTTTGATATTGTGACATGTTCGAATAATGTTTCGCGCCACTGTAGTCAAGAGAAAAGTCGTAAGCAAGTTTCAATTACCAATACATCGATAATTCTCGACGAGAAAACAAAATGGTATTACATAAACACATTGCGTGCATTGAGTACAACAGATACGTGTGTAGGTGACTCAGTGCGTAAAGAGAACAATCTACATGGAAGATTCCGGATTGATTGGTACATGTATAAAAAGGCCAAAGCGGGCGGCGAAGGGAGTCTGGTGAATTAAGTGAAGTAGTGAGCCGACAGTGCGCGTTAAAAGTAGTGCGGTAATCGAAAAGTGTTGTGAAATAAAATCGTATGCGAATTTTGAATAGCGATCAAGAGTGATTGTTATAAGCGATTAATTAATTAATGTGAAAGTGATAACTCATAAAAGCTAATAAGTGAAATAGTGATTAAGTGAAAATAATTG
This sequence comes from Stratiomys singularior, assembly GCA_954870665.1. Classification (NCBI taxonomy): domain Eukaryota; kingdom Metazoa; phylum Arthropoda; class Insecta; order Diptera; family Stratiomyidae; genus Stratiomys; species Stratiomys singularior. The sequence goes on along the minus strand of OX940878.1, from coordinate 87,321,921 downwards.
TAAAGTTTCAGTGATTTTTAAGAATAAAATTTCAAACATCTAATTTTAAATTAGTCGGGCTTGTTTCATTCACTATTGTGAACATTTGCGAAGCAAACAGGTCGCGCACCTGGGAAAGCGGAACACTGGTGTCAGAAAGTGGAACTATTCTTGCAATAGTGAATTAAACAAAGTCAAACACTTAAAGACAAAAACCGCGAACTATTGTGAACACTTTTGTGAAATTTGTGCATTAAAAAATGCCACGTAAAATCGACACACTTACTCTACGGGAACTATATGAGGAATTGGAAAAGCGGAACATTTCCACTGAAGGAAGCAAGACTCGAGTAATCACCCGGTTAAGCGAAGTGCTGGCAGGGGAAGGGATGGCTCCAGAGTCCTTTGAGTTTCCCGATGCTGATAGTTGCACTGGAGGCGAGGGAGAGGAACAAATTCTGACTGCGAAAAGGCTGATGCGGATGTTGATGGTAATGCAAAAGCAATTAACCGAGTCAAACGAGAAACTCGACCGGCAGATAAGGTGGAAGAAAGAGATTCACAGAATGGACGAAGACATAAGGCAAGCCAAAGTAACGATAGCGAGTAGCCCGAGCCCGATAACGAGTACAGCCCGTATCTCAACTGATACAGGCTGTATGTAAAAGCAACAACTGTCGATGGACAAATGGCTTGGAGCATTAAAAAAACGCAGTTTGAAGCTGCCGCACAAACGAATAACTAGAATTAGCAGGAGCGAGCAACAGCCTTAATTCTTGCCCTGAGAGGCCCAGCTGCGGAAATACTTCAAACTGTCCCTCTCGATTCGCAGTCATGCTCCATCACTATCATGAACGCACTCGACATGAGGTATGGAGATAATCACCTGAAGCAGACCTGCAGGTCGCAGCTGCGCATTCGGATGTAGAAACCAGGTGAAACCCTACAGCAATTAGCCCAGGATACTAGAAGGCTTGCACTTTTGGCTTACCCTGCATAGCAACCAGATCATCGGGACGATGTGGCAATGGAGGCTTTTATTAGCGCGTTGCAGGACAGGGAAATGCAACAAGCTGTCCGCCTAGCCGAAAAATGCTCAGTAAAGGACGCACTGGCTTATTGTTTGAACTTCGAAGCCGCCAGTACAACCACTCGTAACACAGCCAGGATCCGGCAGGTTGCAACGGAAGAATGCAGATGTGAACGTCTTGGCATGAACTGGAGGTCAAAGGTGTATGTTTCATCTACATTTTGGAATCGTCGTGAATGAGGGGATCTGCAATGGGGCTGTAAGCAGCGAAAAATAACAAGCTATTACCCAGGGTGTGTCAGTAAATGGAGACGCTGACCAGAGCCAGAGCTTGGAAATAGGGCCTCTCTAACTGATAGGACAGGGAAAAGACCTAAAGCCAACTTCGTAGCCAACCGCAACATGATTACGAAATCGTCCATCGGAAAGGAGGAGTGCATGGAAATGCCGACGCTTTATCCCGTCGCCCATGTCTAGTGGCTTATAAACATTGCCGACGATCGGAGGAAAAAGAGCAAGGTGTGGATATGCGTGTAATCGCAACGGAAGTCGACGAGGGTTTGATGCAGCATGAACTTCGGGACGCTCAGCTAGTCGACAATTATATTGGACCATTGTTGTTATGGAAAAAGACAACAGGACGTTCCGAGTGGAAGGACATATCGGCACGCGGCACAGTGTTGAAAAGCTATTGGGCTCAATGGAACTCCCTTGTGATCGAAGATGGAGCCCTGAAACGGAAATGGGAAACGACATACGGACAAACGACAAATTGTTCTTCCTAAGAGTCGAGTCAAAGGAGTATTAAAGGAGATGCATGAAGGCACGTCGAGAGGTCACCTTGTGGTGAACAAGACCCTGACAAAGGTGCGCTAAAGATTCTATTGCCTCCACGCTCGGGAAGACGTTCTTGACTGGTGTCGTAAATGCACAATATGTGCTTCCGTTAAAGGCGCAAGTTGAAGAACGAGAGGAGAAATGCAGACCTATAACATGGGGGTACCATTCGAAAGAATAGCTATAGACTTTGCAGGAGCCTTTCCCGAGTCCGAATGGGGAAATCGGTATCATTTGGCCAAGATGGTTGATGAAAATCAGAGGGACTGGGATCGATGCATTCCATTATTTTTGATGTTATACCGAACTGCGGAACATGCATCGATTGGAGAAGCACCCGCGAAAGTCATCTTTGGAAAAATGATTCGTCTACCAGCTGATGTAAAGTTTCGGGCACCCCCTGAGAAGACTCAACCCACTTCGGAGTACACAAGTGACTTAAGGCAACGACTGAATCAGATAAACCAATTAGTGCGGAAACAAATAGAGTCAACCACTGATCGCATGAAAACCAGATATGACTTAATGGGAAACTCATCTGGATCCCAGCCGGACGACTTGGTGTGGCTATATAACCCACGGCGTCTGAAAAGTAGATCTCCGAAGCTACAGCCAAATTGGGAAGGACCCTATAAAATCATCAAACGATGTGGTATACCGGAAACAGAAACACCAGAAACCCAGGGCAAAAATGAAAATTGTGCACCTGGACCGCCTAGCCCCATATTATCAGCAGGAAGACGCGGAGATAGCTAATGTGACACTTTGTTGGGGCGAAAAAGATATAAGGCGGAGATATGTAACATGTGCAAATAATGTCACGCGCCACTGTAGTCACCTTAAGAGAAAAGTCGTAAACAAGTTTCAATTACCAATACAAGCATAACCCGTGTGCATCGATAACTCTTGACGAGAAACAAAAGGGCATAACATAAACACATTGCGTGCATTGAGTACAACGCGTACTCGAACTGACTCAGCGCGTAAACTCGAGAACAATCCACATGGAAGATTCCGGATTTGTTGAAAGCGAAGGGAGTCTGGTGAATTAAGTGAAGTAGTGAGCGGCAGTGCGCGTTAAAAGTAGTGCGGTAATCGAAAAGTGTTGTGAAATAAAATCGTATGCAAATTTTAAATAGCAACCAAAAGTGATTGTTATAAGCGATTAATTAATTAATGTAAAAGTGATAACTCATAAAAGTGAATAAATGAAATAGTGATTAAGTGAAAATACTTGATTTTTAAGAACAAAATTTCAAACATCTAATTTTAAATTAGTCGGGTGTTTTTCATTCACTGTTGCGAAGAGCAAACAGGTCACGCATCTGGCAAAGCGAAACATTATTTCGAGCTTCTTATTATTTTTAGCTTCCCCTCTGAAGGGATGCACTTTGTGCAAACTTCGAAGGAAATACAAATGGAACTTCCTTGAGAGCAGTTACAAGACAAAATAGGTATTCAAGGTTAATATTGCAATTTAAGTTTGAGAACCAATCAAGTAGAGAAGGATTCGGACCAACTACTTATTGAACAAGCCAGGACAAAACCTCGTTTAAGAAAAAGCTACTTGAGATGTTCCGATGTTTGGGTTCCCACAAAAAGGGGTTTCCAAAAAAACCGGATGATGACCTCGATAGTGTCTGAACATATCTGACCAATAATCGAAGATTATTACTATTTGCTTTGGTGAGCAATGAAAAGAGTCATGGTGAGTCATGAAAATGAGGGTTTAAACATTTTTTGAACTAGAAGAAGAAGAACTTTTGAAGAAGAAGAACTAGTTTGATGTTAGAAAAGCTAGGGCATGTCTTTCCAAAGCTGATATGAACAAACAGTTTTGCGAACTGTCTAGCAAAAGAGAAACTTTTAGATGCCATTCATCAAAACGGGATTTCAGACCTGCCCATCTACCGGACATGTGCATGACCCAAAACGGTATGAAAATATTTATTCAGTTGAGCGAGGAAATCCTAAAGAAAATCTAAATCTATTTTCTAACGTATTCTGCAGCTGGGAAGACATGTCCTTTACTTATAGCTTATACAAATAAGCGGTTACCTGATAAAATAGTGAATTCAGTACCGCCAAAATGGAGAACTACTCGTAGCGAAACAGGGTGTATGACAGCTGATCTACGAGTTTATTGCCGAACTATTTAAGCTGTATCTCACGGACAAATATATTCTAATTCAAATTCTGTTACAAGAGCCATATTATTTTGCTTGTTAGTTTGACGTGCAAGGACCTTGGAGTTGAACTTATTGCTCTGTACCCTTATATCACGCGCTACACATGCTTTTTTGCTATCTTGAAAATAAATGTAAAAAAAGCCTTTATTCAATTTTGAATGGAAAACGTGGGACAAGTTGTAACGGAAATGAATATCGCAACTACCCTAAGCAACGTCGTTTCTAACATAGATGCTCACAAAATAGTTAATAGTTGTAGACTATGTGAGCAGCATTTACTCAATCATAGACATTTGACTATGCAAAATGACTAGCAACAAACAGAAGAAGAAACGGATGTGCCTGAAAAACTCAAGTCTCAATAGGAATTTGAAACTATTTTTGGGGAAAACCTTTTGTAACAAATCGTAAAACTGCAACGTTCAGGTGAACAAATCAATCATCAACCTCTTGTTTCGCATATGACTTACTTCGCTTACTTTTTCCAAAAGGAATTAAATGATAGTGAACAAAGAGTTTCAGTTACATAATACTGAAAAAGACCCCTAACCCCAAAAATGATGCGAACACATCGTCTGTATTGTTACGTATTCCGATGTGTTGGCGACATTAAGAAACTAGATTCTAGACATTTGGCATACGGAAAAATTTCTCCGGTGGTGGAGACTACATGCTTTGATTCTTGTATCTTTTTCAGTTGTCCTTATTTTATCTTTAGTTCTTAATTTCTAAAATTCCAAATTTATAATTATAGTCTATATATACAAATAATTTCCAAATTACATTTATAATATAAGAAACATTATTTCCAAATTATACAAAAACATAATTTTCAATTATGCATGTTCTTATTCATTAGTCTGTTTATGTGTTCGTCCGAGGACATGCGTTTCCGGATCAGGACGTGAAGGCTGAGAAAGTTAAAGGTGAAATGGAAGTATATAAGCATTTCCAAAAGTTGCTGATCTGGCCTCTGATTCAAACTCATAGAGCGATAAATATCAGTTGGCACAGAGCCAACAACACCGGAAGGTAAACGTGTTTAAAGAAGATAGCAAAAGAAAACAATTAGTGGTGTTTCGAAGTACGTGTGCATCCGCCTTTTCTCCGCTCAAACCAAAAGCGAATCGTGAAATATACTCAAGATCAGCAGAGGCAAACGCCCCTCAAAAGTAGACGTGCGCAATATCAGCCAAGTCAACTTTGGGAGAGGCATTCAAGTCCTTAAAAGGAGAATACAACCATCTCCTTCGTCGACCCGTTACGCTCCGTCTCAAAACTCATCGAGTCGAAATATACGGAAGTGACAGTCAACATTACTCATGGAAACAGGAATTTACTTACTATTTACTTCTTTATTTACTATTAAAAGCATGTTTGTAAAGACAGTAATCGAAAGTTAGCTTCCTTTGAAATGAATATTTTTGTTCGAAACGGGTTATTAATATTTTAACATTACTTCCTCATACAATAAAATTATAACATCACATGTACAATGTGTAAATGAGGCAAATTCCCCTTGATCTAGTAATAACACTTTGCAACGTACTACATATCGTTGTTTAATCCCGGCAATGTCCATCAAAGACCTCTTTCGCTAAAAAAATTCCAATGATTCAATTTTTCAACATTCTCACCATGATTGTCCTAACCCATTTTATGTTACCGTTTAATCAGTCAGGAGGAAAAACATATCCGGCTATATAAACAATATATAGCCGGATTATATTGAAAACCCTACCCACATACATTGATACATGTACAGATACACACACGTATACAGATACACAGATAAACACACATGCAAATATACCTCAATGCTCTGACAAATACATACATATATCCAATCATCCGTATTAGAATTCATGCCTACACACATACATAGGTACACAAAAACATTAATACCTAGGTGCATCCATACATGATTAAATTCATACGTGCAAATAAACATTCATACATACATACAACATACATATATAAATATATACATACATCTGTACATACATTTAAACATACATCTATACGTGCATCCATACATCTGTGCATACATCTATACATGCACTTATACGTTAATACAGACATGTTTACATACATGCATACATATATCTCTACATACATCCATACGAACATACACTTATATGCATACATACACACGTACAAACATCTATACATACATACATAAAAGCATACATACATACACGTATCTATAAATGCATGCCAACATCTATTACATATATACATCTTTTACATATATTCATAATTACGTCTAACCATACACACACGCATACATAAATACATACATATATCTATAATTACTAACACACACACTAACATATATACATCATTACATACACAGATTCATACAGACATATTGTTGCGCTTTGGCTAGGTGCGAGTTACGGAACTATCCGGCTAAACTAGTCGACACGTGCCTCATACGTTTCATTTGAACCTTCGTAACGTAATTTAAAGCCCACACATGTATTATGTACTTTTCTAAATTCATCTTTTTCTTAGAATGTAATATAATTCTCAGACATGTCGTTTGCATTATTTCGCTGAAGTCAATTCATTTCATGGAAAATGAAATTTGAAACTAAAGCAAAGCATAAGCATTTTCCCTCAATAAATAGAAGGGTACCATATTGTAAAGATCAGAAGTATTTTTCGGAAGCAAGCGGAAGCTATGCTAGAATAAATTGCGAATTCAAATTTAAATTTTGTTTTTTTTTTAAAGGATAACTCTCCAGCTATCGTAACTTGCGCGACCTGTTTGCTCTTCGCAAATTTTGGCAATAGTGAATAAAACGCACCCGAATAATTTAAAATTAGGTGCTTAACATTTATTCTTAAAATTTCAAACACTATACAATTATTTCACTGAATCACTATTTCACTTTTATGAGTTCACCTTTACATTAATTAATCAATCACTTTTATAATCACTTAGTATTCGAATATGGTTTTACTTCACCACACTTTCACCGCACTATTTTTATCGCGCACTGTCGCTCGCTGCTTCACTTCATTCACAAATCTCTCTTCACCACTCGCCGTAGTCGCTTTTATACAACTACCAATCAACCCAGAATCTTCCATGCGGATTGTTCTCGTGTTGACGCGCTGAGTCACTTGCACCCGGATTTGTTTTACTCAATGCACGCAATGTGTTTATGTTATGCCTCCTAGAATTATCGATGTAAATTAATAAACTCTGTGTAGAGTTTGTATTAGAAAAAGAATTTATTCAAAACTATTACAAAAATTCTAAATTAAATTCTTACTAGTTGCTTCCTTCAGCAACACGGGAATACTACTTCTACCTTAGAAAATAATCTTTTGTATTTATACTTACAATATCTTATCCTTATTCGATTCTCGATATTTACTTAGGAATTTACATATACATATTCGAACACCTTAACCTCTATAAAATTTCTCTTATTTTGCAAGACATCATAAAGTGATCAACGCATCTTTGAAATGCCGACACCCTCATAAAATGATAAAAGGAAAAAGGATATTTTGTATTATCCTTCTGAGATCATGAGGATGGTCAGCAGATGTGGTACATGTAGTGTGTAACTGATTCTTAGTATAGCTAATTACATTTATGATTTTCCATTTGCTTGCATAAGTTTGTTGATGCATTTTTCTTGCACATAATGTTTATCTTTGGTTAAATCTTCCCCTCTTAAAACCGAGTGTCCACAATCGGCATCAAAAATAGGGGAGGTCGTTGAAACGTGGTTGTGTGGAGATAGGTGATGGTATCTCGATTGTCGGTGCAGAAGCTATTGTACCGTGACGGGTTGCATTATGAATTTTGAAGTTTCCTTTTTAACTTTGCAGGATTTTCGAATGTACCGTTGAATTGGTTCAGAAGAATAACTCCTGATGATATTTCATCAATCGTATCCACGTGCTGGTTGTTTATTTGATTACAGGTTGCGCTTGTGCTTCTAATCGGATTCGGGATGCAGGTTGTATCGCTGATGTCGATTATGTTTGATGTTTTACAAATTCACAATTAATTGATTAATTTACATTCTTTGGAAATATCATAAATTTCATTTTTTAACTTAAATATTTCTTTGAATGGAATGTCTGTAATAAATTTTTGTTTTTTAATTGGTTTAGTAAGCAAAGCCTCATGCTTTTTCAGTTGTATCGTATTATGTATCGTATTATGATTAGAGATAACTTTAACTTCTGAAAATTCTAGTGCTTCTTTGATTATTGGATATGGTAACTTTTCTTTGTCCAAACATCAGGGCTATCTTTACATCTGCTTTTGACAATATGAGTGAATTCACAATTCCTAGTTTTGCTCAATGAATCGCATGATTTACATTAATAAGTTCTTCTTTTATGAGTTTTAATTTATATTCAACTTCGGATACAATATTATTACTAGCTGACCCGGCAAACGTTGTTTTGCCATATGAATTATTTCTAGGGAATTTCTAGTGTAGAAAAAAATAACTAACTTATTGTAAGTGTGTAAGGATGTGGTATACGAGTGAAAGAGGCATGGAGCGCTGTGAGCGATGAGCGAATATAAAAATCACAAAACACCAAACATTTTTTATTCTGTTTATTATAATTTATTCCTTAAAATTATATATATCATTAATAATTAATTACGACAGTAACACTAACAAACAATATCAATCTCATAATGCTATAGCGTGAACAATATTTTTTGTTAGCCCATCTTTAGCTAATACAAACAAACTGGATGGTTTACCCACTCGAGAGCATGCCACGTTTAATTGTCCGTGTGAAAAACATGGTGTGCTCAAATCTAAGCCACAAACAGACATCGTTTGGCCTTGGGACTTATTGATAGTCATTGCAAATGCTTATCTAATCGGAAACTGAATACGTTTAAATTGAATTGGCACATCTGTAGGTATAATAGGGATTCGTGGTATTAGTATATTTTCACCTCGGAACTTGCCATTTAAAATGGTGGCTTCGATAACGTTTTTCATTAATTTTTGAATGACTAATCGCGTACCGTTGCACAGCCGTGGCGGGTTCAAATTACGAAGCAAAATAATCGGAGATCCAACCTTCAATTGTAAATTATGTGGTGGCATGCCTGGCAAATCCAGTGAGTTCAAAAACTCTGTTGGAAAATTCACAGCTTCGCTGGCATTGCAAACTGTATCAATAGATTTGTATGATACCAAGTTCCCTGTCAACAACTGTTGTATCTTCAGATTTAAATCGTCAACGTCCACATTTTTTGCCGCTAAAATTGCTCTTTCTGCAAGCCATTCATGATTTATGTACTGTGTGTGTACATCGGGAAATATTTGTTCAATGAGAGCATTTTGCGAATCAATGATTGTGCAGAAATCGGTCGGTAATTTTACGCATCCAGTTTCATCTATAGTAACTTTTCCATCACCGATATCTAAGAGTTGTTTTGAGAATGTTTCAGCGGATGGATCTTGAAGCATTTGAACGCGCATATTTACTTTCAGCTGTACTTTTTCAACATTACTCCACAATGGCGATGATTTTAAGCAAGCATTGATCTCATCAGCGTATGTTGAACGTGGAATGACGGGAAGTGTTTGTCTGAAATCACCTGAAAGGACTGACAGAGTGCCGCCAAATAGTTTGTCGTTGTTTTTAATATCTTTCAATGTTCTGTTCAACGCCTCAAGCGAATGTTTGTGTGCCATAGTACATTCATCCCAGATGATAATTTTACACTGTTTCAGCACTGTGGCCATGGATGATTGTTTTTTTATGTTGCACACTGCGTCAGGGTTATTTTGAATATTTAGTGGTAGCTTAAATACTGAACGAGCTATTCTGCGTCCATCCAATAAAGTTGCCGCAATGCCCGATGATGCAACGGCCAATGCGATGTCATTATTTGATCGTATTTTAGCGAGAATTATTGAAATAAGGAATGTTTTGCCAGTTCCACCTGGTGCATCCAAAAAGAAGAACCTACCTTGTCCTGCTGAAACTGCGTGCATAATGCGGTCGTAAATGGTTCTTTGTTCCTCATTCATTAGTGGGACATTGAGATTAACAATCGTCGCCATTTCTACAGTGTTGTACTGCAGTTCACGATTCATTTCAGTGTTTATTAAATTAGATGCAGTTCGATTTGACGAATTCATACCGAAATGACTGAGTGGTAAGTTGGCAATGATAATGCAAAGATCCTCGATAGCAATCAATGCTTCATTGTACATAGCGTCGCTAAATGATACGTTAGATCGTTGCACCGTGTACGATGTTGATGCAATATATCATCAGTCATTGAATCTTTGTGATTATGCCACAATATCTCTGCTCGGGCTGGGACCCAGGTAGTCAACACTATAGCGAATAGTAGACGAATTTGTATTGCTGTACAGTTCAATGCTGCTTCAGCAAGCATACATTCCCACTGGTTGTCGTCTTCCAGCAAGCCGAGTGCAAGGCATGCATATTTATACGTTGGATATTGTTGCCCATTCACTTTACGTATATCTAGAAATGACAATGGGCCAGTAACATTAACCAACAACAATCGAAGATAAAAGCACTCAGTCTGCCTTGGATTGACTGTAAATACTCGCCCCAAGGTGTTTGATTTGAATAAATTGAGACATGCATCAACTGGTAAGCCTTGCTTGCGGGGCATCCATTTTTTTGTTTGAACCCATGTGAAATAGCGTGGTACTTGTGAATAGAGTAATGTTCGTGCAAAGGCACCAAAATCATCCGCACGATTACACAATTCAAAAAATTCAGTGAGTGTAGGTTTTGGTGGATTTGTAGCACGATCAATCGCTGTCTCGTTCGTGAAAAATACACGCTGACCGTTTTCAAGATGAATGGCTAACTGAAAAACTGCTGGATCCCGTTCATGAATAGGAAAACCTAAGATACGCCAAGCAGCTTCATTGGAGCTGATGTACCAACCAATTTGGTAGAGTGTTATTTCATCGTTTTTATTCACTGGAGGAGGAGCATTCACATTGGTATTTTCCACTCTAAGCACAGTCATTTCACTGCCTTTATGGACATACTTGCAAATGTATTTGATGCTCTTCACAGAACTGCAGAACTCAACATTAATATGAGCATTGTATGTCTTGCTCAGCAGAGGCGAATATGGCACTATCCAACGATAATCAATGTCAATACTGTGTTGCTGATGTTTTTAATAAATGATCGTCCGCCATTATCGGGATTTCTTCGACGAAATATTGGATATCCGTCGACATTTGTGATCGTATCGTTAGTGAAATCCTTAGGGAAATTTTTGGTACATTTTCCATCTGCCATGCAAGGCGATGAACGATTAAGAGTACCGCATGGACCATGAATCATGTTTGCTGTAACAATATCAAACAGCAATTGGTCAGTAGACGGATCTGGAATTTCCGCAGAAATTATATTATCGATTTCTTCAGGACGGATTTTGTCGATTAACCAAACCAAAATGTGTGCATGAGGTAATCCTCGCTTTTGCCACTCAACCGAATACAGCCAGCAACGTGTGGGGCCGAATACATGTAATTTAGTAATGAAACTCATTAAAGACTTCAACTTTTGTCTGAACACACGTGCTGTAATGTCATGACGATGTATTGCATTTTGGCCAGGCAATAGCAAAGATGTAATCTCTGGCCATTTTGGATTACATGTGAACGTGATAAATAAACACGGTCGTCCATATTCGCGCACGAAAGTCAGAGCATCCTGTATATATTCTTGCATATGACGTGGACTGCCTACGTACGGTGATGGTAGAATGACAGTGTTACCAATTTCGGCGGCGTCGGCGTTGTTGGCAATAGCGTCTCGCAAATGAATGTACTCTTCCGCACGCAGCTTGAGTTGATTATATCGTAAGTATCGTAGTCGTTCGCCCTCTATCTTCGCGTACATGTCGACAATGAATTGTTGACAAAGCTCACGACATCGTAGAATGACGTTGTCCAGGCCGCGTCTAATCTTCAATCGATACGCATAATAATCCTTTGAGCTAACGTTCTTGTTTGTTTCGGCTCCTGTAATAATATATTCATAAATATTAATTTAAATTAATTGCGTTTAATAATTTATTTGTTTTGTTAAATAAGTAATGATCAAGTTCATAATGAGTGAAGTAACTGATACGGGATCTTGTTGTTTAATATTTATGCAATATCCGTCTTGTCCCTTCCAGAACATTAGCGGATATTGGAGAGCGTCATATGAACGGTGTGTATCAACAATGAACTGAAGATTATTATTTCTTCTACGAATCACAATTTCTCGTGCACCTGTACGATCGCCAACCATGGTTCCGGCAACGTCGTCAACAACAGGTGCATTGAATCTACGAATGTGCTCTCCAGCTGGTGTTTTATCAGGATTAATGACATGCGTGATTATCGCTTTGTAATTTGTGCATGTGTGATTTGAATATTTTCAACAATTCATTGTGTTCATTCAATAGAGCGTCCAGCTCGGCGACGATGCGTCTGGCAAAAAATGAATCTAGGTTATTGTAGTCACAACGTGCATTCACGCGATTGGCAAGTGCACTTCCGGAATCCTCGCCGCCCATAAAGTAGATCTGTAAAAATTTATGTGATTCGTTTGGCATTGGCAGCAATGAGCCCATTTTATGATAAACTTGGCCTCTGATTTTGAATGTAGAATTGTATTGTTGACCATTTGCATTAGTATTTCGAACTATTTCTGTTGCTCCGAACGATGTCATTTGAAAGCATGAATTGACTGTTCGAATCGACTTCAGGAACACGTTCGAATCTGGATCCGTGCCGATAAGTAAACCGTTCAGTCGTTCAGGTGGTGTTTCAATTTCAGGTAGTTGCACCTTTCTTGACGCACAACACTTCCCGGCTGGCTCATTTTGACAATGCGGGCATTCCTTGTCAATAGCACCAATTACTACTTTTGAATGAGCATAATATTCAATATCGGGCTCATACTGGAATGCTAGACGCAGGAATGAAACTTTTGAGATTATGTTAATCACTTAATTAACTAATCGTGTGAACTACACTCAACATTAATAATTATTGATAAAATAGAAATAAATAATTATATTTTTCTCAATTTCAGAAGTTTTTGGTAGATCAATTTTTCCATTTTCACTTACAACTTGTAAGTGATTTATACCCTTGCTATCCCATGGGGGCGGAAGTTCTGATCAAATGTTTCGAGTACCTCGATAGTGAATTTAATATTTATAAAGAATTGTGGAAAGAGCTCAAGCTGGTTTCGAACACGCGTCCCTGTCGCTTCTCATCAGGTGCCAACTCACAGGCTGGGACGCGTCGATTGGCACTACCAGCTTAGGTGGATGTCAACTGGTTATTTACTAGTTATGAATATTGCTCTACAGCTTTGAACTTTTTCCTATATTCCAAATTGCCTTTAGTCTGGCTTTACCAATTTCAGAAGTTTAATGTTAACATGAGAGTTACACTGAGATAGTAAAATGATAATTGTAAACGTTACTACTACGCTTGATGCATGAACAATAATAATGGCCGAAAACTGTGGAGGGAGTGGGAGAAGGCTTATTTTGTGAGAGAAACAGGAGACCGGCTTCGATGTCATCCCTACTCCGTGCTGTTTACTGGGAAATGACATCAGTATAGTCTGGCAAAGAGTGTTGACCCAGAAAAAGCGTGGAAAATTTAAAAAATCTAGCACTGGTAACACTAATTATAGCAGGAATAAACTGTCTTGATACTAATGTTACCATGTAATAAGTTTCAATTAAATGTTAGGCTCGACTGGCGGGGATAACTTACCAAGTGATAATTGATCAGTTATCGAGCGGGATGAATAATGATTAAATTACTAAAATGACTATTAAAACAAAAGGGTTGGTGATAGAGGGGTAAAAATTTAGGGTTGTATGTATTTTTTAATGGTACATTATAAAAAAATTAAAAATTAAAATTTCGTCCAAAAAATAAAAATAAAATGTTAGGGGTGGACAACCCTTATCACTTAGGGGTATGAAAAATAGATAGTAGCCGATTCTCAGACCTACTGAATATGCATATAAAATTTGATAAAAATCGGTCAAGCCGTTTCGGAGGAGTATGGTAACTAACATTGTGACCCGAAAATTTTATATGTAAGATTGACTATACTGTCTTCCTTCAATAATTTCTGGATTTCGTTGGTAACTTTAGTGATATTGTTTTATGCGTTCATTATAAAATTGATTGATTACAACTTGCATCAGTTATTTTCTTTCAATCTTAACAAAATCCTCATGGTCTGGGTTTACGGCTACCCATTTCCATGCTGTACTGATAAAATTTAGAGACCTTTTTACCTTGTGTGGGTTCAGATTTTAAATTAAGGTTTTGGATTTGTTCGAATTCATGATAATTGTAGCGCGCAAGGGTATGATGTTGTACCGTTGGAAGATTGGTGATCGTGTGGATATCTGATATGAGTTGGTCATATTGTTCTAGGTCTATTACGTGGATCCGTTTAAAATTTCCGTCTTGTATTTTTCCTTGTCCCAAGTCAAAAGTTATTACTTGTGAGTCCAGAATTTGTATGTTTGAGCAAACGGTGTGTAACACGCATCTGAGAGGAAATTAATTCTTTATTCTATCTTTGTGCACGCACAATCTTGCCTGATTCGGTAACTAAAGTTGAATCGTTATTTTCTTTTACGACCTCTTGCTTATATCTGGCTGTTATTTTGGAACCCTTACGTTTATTTTGTTTTACGTATATTATTTGTCCCGGTTGGTAGTCCTTTGGTTGTTGTCGAGTCTTGTTGTGGTATTTCATGTCTTTGTCTTGCTTCAGTTTGAGTCTTTCAATATTATTAATTCGGACTCTTTCTAGGTCTTCAGCACTTATTTGGGGATTTCTCCAAAAATACAATTCTACAGGTTTTTTTTCCTGTGACGGAATGAATTGTGAAGTTACATTCGTTAACGGATCTTTCCAAAAGTTCATTGAACGGCCTTTGAGGATCTTCTTTCTTTAGATACCTCATAATTTCTATTAGGGTGGAGTGCTATCGCTCCACTTGGCCATTGACTTCACTTTTGTAAGTGGGTGTGCGATAGACTTTTATCTTGAGGTCATCTTCCATCATAGATGCCAATGACGCAGATCTTAGTGCATCTTCGTTGTCTATTACAACATTTTCAGGTACGCAAAAAGCAAATAGAATGTCCGTTAAGGGTCCTTTCATGTCTTCGATGGATCGAGACGGGAGTATTTCTGCTTTCGCAAATTTGCTAAATTTATCTATAGCCGTTAGGACACTATTTTTTTCGGTGGAGAATATATCTAGATGAACCCTGTGACCAGGATAATTGGGAATGGGGGTTGGATTTAAAAGAAGTTTATTCGGATGACGATCATATTTATGTTCCTTGAAGACTGTACACCTATTGACGAACCTCTTAATCTTAGCGGCCATTTTCGGGAAGTAGAAATTTTCAAGAAGTTCCAACCGATTCTCTTGCGCGTTGCAGTGAGCTCTTTTGTGAGTTGTTATTATTCTTTCTTCTTGTTCTACTTCATCGGGTACATCTTCTACAATTTTCTGGGTGAACCGTATTCTATAATTTGAAAAATGAAGAAGGTAAATTTCCTGTATGAGTCCCATAGTGGGTTCATCAGTTAGTAGTCCATTGATGGTACTTGGATCGAGATATCTTTTAAACGCATTGATGATATCGGTTTCTGTGTATTGTGGTTGGATTAAAATATGTCGTCTATAATTTTCAAATGGATCAACAATTTGATAGCTGGTTTCGTCATCGGTTTTCAATAAAAGTTGGTTTCGAAAAATGTTGACTAGAAGTTCGACTGTTGGTATAAGGTTTTCAGATGAACTATCAGCACTATGTTGTGTATTGGTCATAGCATGTACCTGAGAGTTATAGGGAGGTCATGACAAGGCATCTGCGACTACGTTGGCCTTACCTGGTTTGTACTTTAACTCGTAGTCATATTCCTCCAATGCTGATTTCCACCTTTTAAGTTTGGTATTGGTATTTTTGTTACTCAATGCAAACGTGAGTGGTTGATGATCCGTAAATATTTTGACCTTCCGTGAGCCATATAAATAATTTCTCAGGGATTGCAATGCCCAGAAGATGGCCAACATTTCCTTTTCGTTGGTGGCATAGCTTTCTTCTGTCTTTGACAAGGTTCTGGACAAAAACGTTATTGGTTTTTGGTCCTGCGACAGAACAGCTCCTATTGCATAGTTCGAAGCATCCGTTGTTAGCGCGAATTCCTTTTTGAAGTCCGGATGGGATAGTATGACTTCGTTTGATATTAATGAGCTTTTTAATTTATTAAATGCTTTCATGGCATCCGCGTTAAGTTCAACTTTGAGAGTTTTGGAAAGATTCTTGGACACGCGTCCAACTTCCCCTCTTAAAAGGGATGTCAGGGGCTTTGCGATTTTCGCGTAGTCTTTTATGAAACGACGGTAGTACCCTAATATGCCTAAAAAGGAACGTAAGTCCTTGAGTGTCTTAGGTGGAGGGAAATCCATAATAGCCTTTACGTTCTTTTGATTGGTTTTAATTCCGTTCTTGGTCACGACATATCCTAAAAATTCAATATCCTCTTTAAAAAATTCACACTTATCCAATTGTATTTTTAAGTTTGCATTTTCTAAAATTTCCAAGACTTTATAAAGATTTCGGAAGTGTACTTCTTCAGTTTTGCCGAAAATAATGATATCATCAATATAGATATAACAACATTCCCCAATAACTTCTCGCAAAATGTCGTCTAAAGCCCGTTGGAAGATAGCTGGACCATTTTTCAGACCAAATGGTAGACGAATGAATTCAAATTTCCCATTGTTTATCGAGAACGCAGTTTTCTCGATATCGCTTTCCCTAAGAAGAATTTGGTGGAAGCCGCTTTTTAGATCCAAGATGGAAGATACCTTATTTTCTCCGAGGTTAGCCAGGACACCATTAATTTCAAGGATTGGATAGGTGTCTGGGATAGTGACAGTATTCAACTTCCGGCAATCAATTACTAAACGATATTTCTTTTCACCAGACGCGTCATCTTTTTTGGGAACTAACCAAACTGGCGAGTTATAAGGTGATTTAGAGGGCCTTATGATTCCATTCTGCAGTAGCTTAGCTATCTGCTTTTGGACTACACCTTTGCGAGCCATCGGATAGGGATATGTTTTAGTGTAAACTGGGTCATTGGTTGTTGTGCGAATTTCGCCCTTCACCCTTGTGGTGTATGTCAACTTCTCGTCCGGCTCAGAGAGAAGTTTGGTGTGTGTTTTTATTTTGAATTGAATAAAGCTTTATTGATAGTAATAAGTTTGTGTTATAACATACATGTCACTTAATTTAGAGTTCTGAAAAATTCATTAATTCATTTCTTCTACGGTAATTGTTTCAGCTGTGCTGGTATTAATTTTTCACGGTTGGTTTAGCAATTTGAAGGAAAAAATGAACAAAAAACCTTGGCTGGGCCTAATAATACATAAAACTAAATAAAACCTATATCCTATACTTATGTACTACTTATATTCTAATTTTAAAGTTAATGTACTCATACAATTTTCTGAGCATTAAGAATTTATCAATAACAGAAGACATTGTTAAGGCAAAACTTACACTATAGGAAAGTGCTTTCAATTGCTAAGAGAAGCTATAAGAGGGTTAGATGAGTTGCTGGCTGAAGCCATTAATTTAAGTTGCCGCGAGTCCGCGAGCTGTTTTACAGGATCAACTCCAGTAAGTTCATGTAATTTCCGAGTAGAGAAATAGAAAGGTTTGTCAAACGCCATTTTCAGGAATCTGTTTTGGGTGGCTTGAAGCTTGGCTTTTAAGTATTCGGCACATTGATTCCAAGTTGGAGCTCCATAAAGCATGATTGGTTGTAGCACCATTTTTACGATGAGAGTCTTGTTTTTTAAGTTAAGGCTGGACTTCCGATTTAGTAGTGGATATAATGCTATGACGGAATGTAATGTCTTATTGCGTATGTGTTCGATGTGGTTTCGAAACGTTAATTTTGGATCTAGCACCAAACCGAGATAGGATAATTCGTTGTCCCAAGGTATGCATTGGCCCAAAAAGTTTAAGCGTCTGCCAGGAAGCATAGTGGGTTTTCGCTTCTTACTGAAGTAAATTGCTCTCGTTTTGCCCACATTGATTTTAACTTTCCATCTGTGGAA
The DNA here is from genome assembly GCA_954870665.1 of Stratiomys singularior. Classification (NCBI taxonomy): domain Eukaryota; kingdom Metazoa; phylum Arthropoda; class Insecta; order Diptera; family Stratiomyidae; genus Stratiomys; species Stratiomys singularior. The sequence goes on along the minus strand of OX940878.1, from coordinate 87,303,692 downwards.
ATATTGGTATGAGCTCTCTAGTCCTTGTTCTATGCTATTTATAATAGTCTCCGGTTCTGTTCCTATTGCATAAAGGCAAGTATCATCTGCAAAGGTCGCTATTTGGCAATTAATGTTTGTTGGGAAGTCCGAAGTATAAATGTTGTAGAGAGTGGGACTTAAGCAAGAGCCTTGCGGGACACCCGATGGAATGTTTTTTATTGAGGAGAGTCTGCCTCGTATTTTAACTTGATATTTCCTTTCGTGTAAGAAGGAAGCTATGAGGCTTGTCAAGTATTGCGGAAAGTTAAATTGTTTGAGTTTATAGAGAAGCCCTTCATGCCAAACAGTATCAAAGGCTTTCTCTATGTCTAACACCACCATGCCAACTGATTTCTTTTCCTTTAAGGCTGCCTTAATTTCTTTGGTTACTCGAAATAATTGATGCTCTGTGGAATATCCTCGCCTGAAGCCAAATTGGAAGTTAGGAAGGATCATTTTATCATCGGCGTTTTCGGCGATTCTTTTTAGGATCAATTTTTCGAATAGTTTTCCCAAAGCTGGCAATAAGCTTATTGGTCTGTAGCTCGCAGGTACATGTGGGTCTTTACCTGGTTTCAATATTGGGATCACAGTAGCATGTTTCCAAGATAAGGGAAAGTAGCTTGATCTAAGACATGCGTTAAATACATGGCAAGTGAGAACTATTGCTTTCTTTGGTAGATTTTTCAATACGATGTTGGGTATTCCATCAATACCTGGTGCTTTATTGTTACTCAATTTTTTCAGTGCAGCAGTTATCTCTTCGGTGCGAATAAAGTCTTTATGTGGTATACTTGAAGAGCTCATCTCCTTTTCAAATGATTTTTTGACCATCATATCGGTGATGGAATTATAACTGGATTGTGCTAAAGAATGAAAGGTGAGAAACTTATCGGCAAGGAGTTCGGCTTTTTCCTTATTGGAATGTGCCTGATATCCTTTATCATCTGTTAGTGGATAGGGCAAACTGTGTTGCTTTCGTTTGAATATTTTATTTAGTTTCCATACTTTCCGCGAGTTGAAGTCTAAATGTTCCAACATATTGTTCCATTGGCGATTGCGTAACGAAGAGATTTTCTTTCGAATTGCAGTAGTAAGGCTGTTAACACCATTTTTTGTAGAAGCAAGTCGTGTTCTTTGCCATTCTCGTCGGAGCGAGTTTCTTGTCCTAATGAGTTTGTAAGTTTCATTATCAAGCTCTAGCCACTGGAGTTTACTCTTGAATTTTGGGACACTGCATTCGATAGCTTCCCAGATAGTCTTTTTAAGAGAATCAACGGTTTCATCGATATCTGAGGCTGAGTGCAGCTTTTCGATCGTAAACCGATTTATGGATAATTTTTGGTTGATGTAACTGCGAAACTTGGGCCACTCAGCTTTTTTAAAAAGAAAGAACTGATTTGGCTGCTCAATGGAGCGTTCTGCAGTTCCAATTGTAAAATATACAGGCAAATGTGGAGAGGAAAGGGCTTGCATTACACTAAGCTCAGACAAATGAACATTTTCGTCGCTCAACGCTATATCGAGGGTTGAGCCGATTCCTTTTGCCGAGTAGTATGTGGGTTCATCTGGCGAGTGTATAAAAATGTTGTTATACTCTATAAGCTTATATAGTGCGCGTCCTGTAAGATTGGAGCGAGTGCAGTTCCATTGCTGATGACGAGCATTCAAATCACCACAAAGCAGGTATCTATGGTTTTGTTTGCAAAATCTCTCTATATCTCTCACGAAGTGATTTACTTTATCCTTAGTGTTTTTGGTACCCGGAAAATAGACGCTGTAAATTTTTAAATTCAGCTCTTCAATAAATATTCCGACATTTTCTATAATGGACGAATTCATTTCTGGTATGAGAGAGTGACGGATTGACTTTTTTATGGCGATCGCTACTCCTCCACCGATTTTATTTACTCGGTCTTTCCTATAAATGTCGTATAAGGGATGTTTTAATTTATCTTTCGGCCCTAACCATGTCTCTGTTATTACAAAAATATCTATGTTATAATTAGTTATAAAATTAAATATTTCTAAACTTTTGTTCCTTATGCTCTGAGCATTCCAAATTAATATTTTGATCAATTCAACCCGTATAAGAACTTAATTGATAGATTTACTATGACATTGAATTGTTCGTTTCTAGATTTACACGATGCTAAATTTTTAATTAGTTCCTGGGATATCTCCAGTAGCACTGCTGGTGGAAAGAGATTGCAGTTAGTGGAATAAGGTGCTGTTGCGGCTCAGAGAGAAGTTTGGTGTGTGTTTTTATTACATCTACCAATTTATTTGTCTGTTCTTTGTTAAGATGAGAAGTCCTTACATTGATGTTATTCATGTTTTGAGTCACATGCTGTTTTAGTGGAATATGAACAGTTGATAGGATCGTCATGTAGTTATCGTTCGTATGGATAACCGCATTAAGTTTTTTAAGCGTGTCATTTCCTATTATCCCATCAAAGGATGTCAAACTGGGAAGAATGTAAAATTTCAATTTATCTGTAAACATACCAAAAGGTTGTATGAAAGAATGGTGTGTTATACGAATGTTTCCAGTGACGGAATTAGCAAAAAAGTGTTTGTCGTTTGGGATAGGGTTTCTTATGTGACGGGGTTGTATGTAATTATTGTTCGAGCCTGTGTCTATGAGAAATTTAAGTATCTTTCCGCTTCTGGCTGTGTGCTCGAAATAAGGAAGCGAAGAGTGCTTTAGTCTTAAAAAATCAATGTCCTCTAATTGTTCTGAATATTCAGGTTCTGGGTTATCGTTTGAGTCTATGTATTCGTCTAGCGTTTGATCATAGTTTTCGTCTTCGTTATTTATGCTCTCCGTATATTCCTCCATTGTCTTGTTACTGTCGTCAGTAGTCTCAGTACAGAATATTCTTTGCATTTTCTGGGGTACTTGTGCCTGTAGGGCAGGCAAGCGTGTTTGAGGCTGTGGTGGGTTACGTGGTCGATTCGTGTAATTAATGTTTCGTGATCTCAATGAAAGATCGACGTCCATTGGTTCTGGCCTAGGTTGTGGTTTAGGTGGTAGTGGCCAGGCATTTTGAAATACGTTTTGAAAGCGAGGTTGTTGATATTGTTGATCTGGATTTTGCCTAAAAGGTTGCATAAACTGAGGATTATGCTGCAATTGTGGATAGAATTGCCGTCTAGGGGCTGGTATAGGCATTCGTTGAGAATTGTGTATATTTCTGCGAGGTGGAACTGGAGGTACAGTCTCTGGGAACGAATTTCGTGTTCCAACCTGTGAATAGTTAGCATGGTGAATTCTATAATCGACGTTTTGAAGCTTCAAGCAGAGATGTAATGCTTGTGGTAAGTCTTTAGGCTCTCTAATACTAAAGAACTTTGGTAACTCACCCTTAAGTCCCCGAACGAATGTATCGAGCGCCTTCTCTCTATATGATTGGGTCATGATATTCAATGACTCTTGGCTCAATTCCATTGAACCAATCTTGTTAAGTATCAAGGAGAGATGTTGGTATACCGCTTGATAGAATTCAGGGATGCTCTTTTTCCCCTGTACCAGAGTTGTCATCTGGTATTCTAATGTCCCTAGATCGCGTTTGTCCGCGTAATGAAGTGTGAGACATTTCGCAATTTTTTCCCAGTTGAGTGGGGTATTATAGGATTCAAGCGCAATATCCGCTTGTCCTACGACCTTATTGTGAATCACCGAAAGTATTCCGTAATACTTTGGTGTTCCCTTCATGCGGTCATATATTTTCAGAATCCTGTCCACACTCTTTTTCCATAAATTGAATTCTCCAGCGTTCCCAGAAAATTCTCTGAGACTTTTTACAATGTCCGGGATCTTATCTAGGTCAGACAGATCCCGTATATTTTCAGTATTTATGGCCACATCAACATCATTATTAATATCAGATAAGGGATTTAATAGGGAGTTGAATATCTTGAATACTTTCAGTTTGAACCGTGGTTGCCACCAAACGTGAAATCTGCTGCATCAATTGCTCATTGATGTAACTCCCATTTTCTGTGGCTACTGTGGGAAAGTTAGGAACCTCCAAGATTGGCTGTTTAATTAGATTATTTTGGTGTGCCATTTTCACTGATAACCAATCAAAACTATTAGAATAATTAAACGCCACTAAAATTCGTAAAGATAGTAGAATAAAATCACGGGTTTTCGAGGAATTTCGCAGAATGCAAGTATATGTCAGTTAGATGTATGAAATGTATCAAATGTAAGCGTCGACAGGGTAAGTAAAATATAATGATCACCAATCGGTCACTAAAAAACACGGCAATAAATTTTGCAAATTATCGGATGGTCGAGATAGTATTTCAGAAATTTCCCACACAAGATAAATTAGTCTAATGTGGGGGTCACAACAATCGATAGAATTTCAAACCAAATATGAGACTTATTCACCCACAAATGAAATTAGAGTCAAGGTAAAAAATCGATAATTTCGTAGTCGATCAAAACATGCAACAATAAGGATTTTTTTGTCTCTAATATTACTTTAGTGAGACAGTGATTTCACAATAAACAACTTTAAATATTCACTTCACAAGTTTCTTGGTTTTCCACCAATCAACTTTCTCTTTTATAGATATTCTACTTTAAATATTTTTCACGAAACTGCGGTAAATGCAATAATAAATTCATTAATATAATTATACTTTTGATATTTATATGAAATTTATGGTTTACATAAAATTCCACTTACATTAGCAGAAAAATTTGTGTATTTTCCATTGTAATGTGGATTCGTGCTGGGGCTGCATTGCTTAATCCTGGTGGCGGTGTCCTTTTTACCAAATCCTTTTATGTTGGCTACTCTGGTGCCTTCCTGGATGTAGTGCTGTTGTTCAATGGTCTGGTTACCAATAATCCCACGATACTTTGCTCCTTGGATAGGGTCGTTGAGATTTCAAGTCACTTTGTTAAGATTAATCTTTTTACTTTTAATTTAACTTAAATGATCTTTTAACAGTACTTTAACACTTTGATAAACCAATTAATAAACTCTGTGTAGAGTTTGTATTAGAAAAAGAATTTATTCAAAACTATTACAAAAATTCTAAATTAAACTCTTACTAAATGCTTATTTCAGCAACTCGGGAATACTACTTCTACCTTAGAAAATAATCTTTTGTGTTTATACTTACAATATCTTATCCTTATTCGATTCTCGATATTTACTTAGGAATTTACATATACATATTCGAACACCTTAACCTCTATAAAATTTCTCTTATTTTGCAAGACATCATAAAGTGATCAACGCATCTTTGAAATGCCGACACCCTCATAAAATGATAAAAGGAAAAAGGATATTTTGTATTATCCTTCTGAGATCATGAGGATGGTCAGCAGATGTGGTACATGTAGTGTGTAACTGATTCTTAGTATAGCTAATTACATTTATGATTTTCAATTTGCTTGCTTAAGTTTGTTGATGCATTTTTCTTGCACATAATGTTTATCTTCGGTTAACTTGTCCTGGTAGTCGTAAACTTGTTTACGACTTTTCTCTTAAGACGACTACAGTGGCGCGATATAAACATGCATGCATACCTACGTACATGCATACATTCACACATATCTACATACATGCATACATATATCCATACATACATACATGCATGCATACGAAGCTAATTGCAAATATACATAGGGGAAGGCTGGGTAAACTGGTCATGCTAAGGAATATTTATTTTTGTTGTGAAGAAAATAGATAAGAAATAATTTTTGTATTAACAAATACTTATCCTATATACTTAGCTACGTAAGTCAATATTTATTTTCACTTTATCTAAGTAAATTTTTTATATGTTTGTTCTTTACTCTAACCTTAATAAATGGCCATTTCGTCCGTAAGAGTAGGTCACAGTGAGATGGTCACCTTGCAAAATATAATATACAACATTTAAACTGAATTTGATCAACGGAAGGAGGAATTGTCCATAACTCCCCTTCCCTTAGACTGAACCTCATGCTTCAGATTATATTCGTGATTACTGTAATATTTTCTTTCTCAAAACATTTTTTGTTGTTTTTTTCCGGTATAGTTAACAGCATTTAATAAGGCAATTGTATTTTATAATATAAACGTTAGGATGCTTAAAAATTACGTATGATTTTTCGATGCAGTTATCAACATTTACGTTTTGGCAGGCTTACATTTTCTTAAGCATTTGGCAATAAAATAAGGTTATAAATTTTTTTTTGTTTATTGTTGCAAAGAAAATTTAACAATGTTTAATTAATGAACCACATGCATATACCTTTTGTAGTTGTATGCCAAAAGATTATATATTACTTTCATTCGAAGTATAATTGATTTTAGTGTGTTATTAAAGTATGTATTTAGATAATTTTAGTGTATTATCATGTATGATCTAGATTTTGTTATTTTCACACGCTATTTGCTAGGCAACATTAAGTCACAAAATAAAATATTTTTTTTAATATATTGTTGCGCTTTAGCCAGGTGTGCGACCTGTTTGCTCTTCGCAAATATTAGCAATAGTGAATGAAACACACCCGAATAATTTAACAGTAGCTGTTTAAATTTTTATTCTCAAAAATCACTACAACTTTACAATTATTTCACTAAATCACTATCTCACTTATTCACTTTTATGAGTTCACATTTACATTAATTAATCAATCACTTTTACTTGCTACTGAACTTCGAATATGAATTTATTTCACAACACTTTTACCGCACTACTTTTAACGCGCACTGTCGCTCGCTTCTTTACTTCATTCATAAGACTCCCTTCGCCGCTCGCCGTAATAACTTTTATACAACTACCAATCAACCCAGAATCTTCCATGTGGATTATTCCCGTGTTTACGCGCTGAGTCACTTGCACACGTATTTGTTGTACTCAATGCACGCAATGTGTTTATGTTATGCCTTCTAGAATTCTCGATGTACTGGTAATTGAAACTTGCTTACGACTTTTCTCTTAAGACGACTACAGTGGCGCGTGACATTATTTGAACATGTCACACTATCCTCGCCTTATATCTTATTCGCCCCGAAAAACTGTCACATCAGCTATCTCCGCGGGTCCAGACGCACAATTTTCGTTTTTGCCCTGGGTTTCTGGTGTTCCTGTATCTGGTATACCACATCATTGATTCGTGTGATGATTCTGCAAGGGTCCTTCCCAATTTGGCTGTAGCTTCGGAGATCTGCCTTTCAGACGCCGTGGGTTATATAGCCACACCAAGTCGTCCGGCTGGGATCCAGATGAGTTTCCCATTAAGTCATATCTGGTTTTCATGCGATCAGTGGTTGACTCTATTTCTTTTCGCACTAATTGGTGTATCTGATTCAGTCGTTGCCTTAAGTCACTTGTGTACTCCGAAGTGGGTTGAGGCTTCTCAGGGGGTGTCCCAAACTTTACATCAGCTGGTAGACGAATCATTTTATCAAAGATGACTTTCGCGGGTGCTTCTCCAATCGATGCATGTTCCGCAGTTCGGTATGCCATCAAAAATAATGGAATGCGTCGATCCCAGTCCCTCTGATTTTCATCAACCATCCTGGCCAAATGTTTATTAAGTGTGTCATTGAATCTTTCGATCATTCCATCGAACTGAGGGTGAAGTGGCGTTGTCCGTGTTTTCCGTATACCCAGCAGTTCACACATTTCGGCAAAAACTTGTGACTCGAAGTTTCTGCCTTGGTCTGAATGTAGTTCATGGGGTACGCCATGTCTACTAACCCACTGTGAAACGATTTGCTCCACTTCAGTAGTTGCCTCCTGGTTAGGAATCGGGTAGACTTCTAGCCACTAAATAAAGTAATCAGCTACAACGAGTAAATACCGATTTCCCCATTCGAACTCGGGAAAGGGTCCTGCGATGTCTACAGCTATTCTTTCGAATGGTACCCCCACGTTATAGATCTGCATTCGCCCTCTCGTTTTTCGATTTGGGCCTTTAACGGAAGCACATATTGTGCATTTACGACACCAGTCAAGAACATCCTCTCGAGCGTGGAGCCAGTAGAACCTTTCTTGCACCTTTGCCAGAGTCTTGTTCACCCCAAGGTGACCTCCCGATGTGCCTTCATGCATCTCCTTCAGTGTTCCTTTAACCCGACTGTTAGGAAGAACAATTTGCATCCTATGTGAAGTGCCGTCTGCGGTTCCCCATTTCCGTTTCAGAACTCCATCTTCGACCTCAAGGGAGTTCCATTGAGCCCAATAACTTTTTAATACCGTGCCGCGTGCTGATATGTCCTTCCACTCAGGACGTCCAGTTGTCTGCTTCCATACCAGCAATGGTCCAATATCATCATCTGCTAGCTGAGCGTTCCGCAGTTCGTGCTGCGTCCAACCCTCGTCGACTTCCGTTGTGATTACAGGCAGATCCACACCTTGTTCATTTTCCTCAGACCGTCGGCAGTTACAAGCCGCTGGACATGGGCGACGGGATAAAGCGTCAGCATTCCCATGCACTCCTCCTTTTCGATGGACGATTTCGTAATCATAGGACTGTAGCCTTTCGATCCATCTAGCAACTTGCTCTTCTAGGTTTTTGAAATGGAGCAGCTATTTCAGGGAAGCATGGTCTGTTCGAAGAACGAATTTCTGTCCGTAAAGGTACTTGTGGAACTACTTTGTTGCTTCAATTATAGCCAGTAGTTCTTTCCTGGTTACGCAGTAGTTCCTTTCACTCTTTGACAGAACTCGACTGTAGTATGAGATTACTCGCTCCTCACCGTCGACCTGCTGTGACAATACGGCCCCAATCCCATTGTTACTCGCATCGGTGTCTACTACGAACATTTTTCCTGGTTTAGGGTACGCTAGAACCGGTGATTCACAGACCTTATTCTTCAACGTCTCGAAGGCTTTTTCACACTGTTCATTCCAGATGAAAGGGCGATTCTTTTCCGTGAGCTGACGGAGACACTTCACTAGTTTTGCATAGTCTTTAACGAATCGGCGATAATAGGTCGCCAGTCCAAGGCCAGCTTCTCAAAGCTTCTATTTTCTCAGGGTCCGGTTTCACACCTTTTGCCGATACATGTCCTAGGTACTTTACCTCAGTAGTGAAAAGTGTGCACTTCTGTAGACTCAGCTTCAAGTTGGTCCATCGAAGCCTTGAGAACACCTCTTCCAAGTTGCGCACATGTTCATCAAACGTCCTCCCTATGACAATGATGTCATCCAGATATACCAAGCACGTTTTCCAGCTTAACCCGCGGAGTACACATTCCATGAGGCGTTCAAATGTTGCTGGAGCATTGCAAAGCTCAAATGGCATCACTACCAATTGCCACAATCCAGTACCCACTGAGAATGCAGTTTTCTCTCCGTCTTTCTTATCGATTTCAACCTGCCAGTGTCCACTCTTTAAGTCGAGAGTAGAAAACCACTTCGAATCCGCCATTGTATCCATAATGTCGTCGATGCGGGTGACATTATGCAAGTGGGTGGCTGTCATTTTTCGTGACATCGTTGAGCTGCCTATATTCGACACAAAACCGAGTGCTTCTATCCTTTTTCTTTAACAGGACTACAGGTGAGGCCCACGGGCTGATTGAAGGTTCGATGACTCCTTGTTTTTCCATGTTGGAGATCATTGCGCTTACTTTTCCCTGCTTGGCTAATGGAAGTCGTCTTGGTGCTTGTCGAATCGGCTTAGCGTCTTGTGTGTCTATAACGTGAGTCACCATACTCATACGTCCTTGATCGTCTTGACTATTTGAGAAAATATCGCGATATTTGCTCACCAATTCCGAGGCTTTCTTGAACTGCTCTGGTGATATCTTGGTTGGTTCCAATAAGGTCGACACTTACTCACGCGATTCACCGGTATTTCGTTTCCTAGCTGCATCTAGGCTATCTCCCACTTCCAACGATGTTACAGTAGAGACAAGCTGACAGCTCCCGATAATGTCTCCAGCTTTGATGTGGGTAAATGAGTCCGAGGTGTTAAGGTTTCTAAACGGCACGCATCCACTCTTATTTGTTGTTACTAGTGTCCGTCCTAATATTAGATTACGCAGTGCCGGTTTTTTTTGTTGGCTCAATTAGGTAGGATCTATGGTATCCAGGATCACCTTCGAATTTGGCCCATACAATGCTCTCGGAGGATTTTGGCACGTCAGTGTCGGCACTTACGATCACTTTCTGTGTTGAGATGTTGTCGTAATGAACTTCCATTAAGATCTCAACATTTCGCCATCTCAAGACCCGTCTGCCCAAATCCAATGTGAACCCGTGTGGTCTTAGGAAATTCATTCACAGGATGCAGTCGTCTATTATATCGGCAACAAGAAACTCATGTTGAAACATTATATCCCCTACTTGTACTTGGAGTTGGATCTCGCCGTATACGGGTGCTGCTTCTCCCGTTGCTATTCGTAGCAAAAGTGGTTTGCCTTTGGAGAGAACACGCCCGCTCACCAAATCTGGTCGCAATATTGACCTTGTTGCACCAATATCAATTGTGAGGGTGCAAAATTCACCGTCGACTTGCCCACGAACACATAAGTCTGCCTCTCCCTGATGTAGCCTAGACACTATGATGTTGGTGCTGGGGACTTCGATCCTCCTAGTTCTTACGCGTTTCCCGACCCCTTGGATTGAGGGGCCTTATTGCCAGGCTCTGATTTTGGCTTTAATCTCCTAGCGGCACAGGCAGGCAATAGCTCAATTTCCTCCAGTGGAAATTTTCCGCTTTTGCAATTCCTCCTTTAGTTGCGGTAGAGTAAGTGCGTTGATTTTACGCGGCATTGGTGTTTTGTTGTTTTTTTTGTTGACGAGTTGTCTTTAATGCAAAAAGTTAACACCGTAAGTATTCGCAATAGTTCGCAGTTTTTTTTTAAGTGTTCGATTTCGTTCACTTCACTATTGAAAGAATAATCCCACTTCTGACACCAGTGTTGCGCTTTAGCCAGGTGCCCGACCTGTTTGCTCTTCGCAAATATTAGCAATAGTGAATGAAACACACCGGAATAATTTAAAAGTAGATGTTTAAATTTTTATTCTCAAAAATCACTACAACTTTACAATTATTTCACTAAATCACTATCTCACTTATTCACTTTTATGAGTTCACCTTTACATTAATTAATCAATCACTTTTATAATCACTTTTACTTGCTTCTTAATTTCGAATTTGATTTTATTTCACAACACTTTTACCGCACTACTTTTAACGCGCACTGTCGCTCGCTTCTTTACTTCATTCACAAGACTCCCTTCGCCGCTCGCCGTAGTCGCTTTAATACACGTACTAATCAACCCAGAATCTTCCATGTGGATTATTCTCGTGTTTACGCGCTGAGTCACTTGCACACGTATTTGTTGTACTCAATGCACGCAATGTGTTTATGTTATGCCTTCTAGAATTATCGATGTACTGGTAATTGAAACTTGTTTTCGACTTTTCTCTTAAGACGATTAAAGTGGCGCGTGACGTTATGTGAACATGTCACAATATATATATATATCTTTACAGACGACCCCAATAGAAGAAATTTCAAAAGTTTTGTGTTAGAGTGAAGCGTGTTGACCTTTGTATATTTTTTGTCGCTATATTTTCTAATTTTTTTTTAAATTTATCTTTATGTTTTGGAAGTCTTGGCTCTTTGGTTTTTACATATCCTTTTTGCCTGCTCTCAGTGTAGTCTTCTTTATTTTTATTGGCGTTTGAAATAGATTTTTCTTTAATATTTTGTATATTATTCAATAAAGTGCTTTTATTTCAGTAACCGTGATGAATATTACATGGTAGATTGCGTGTAGAGTTTTTATAACTGGCGTTTCATTTGCTGTTGCTCCATATTTGGTTGCAATGGTTTGATGTTACCTTTCGATATCGGCGTTGCCTGTATGGCTATTCGGTTTTGTAAAGTGATAATTGATATTGTTTTCTTTAAAAAATTCTATTATGAATAAATTGTTAAGCTCATTATCTAGCACCACTTTGATTGGTTTGCCCATGGTAGCTATTAATGTCATTATAGCTTCTTTCAACGTTGGTTTTGATCGATCTGGCAGAATAACTGCTGAAGCATACTTTGAGAACTTGTTTATACAAGAAGCAATTTGTAATTTTTCTACGTAAAAAATATCTATATGAAATATTTGATTGATATTGTTCGGTGTTTCAGACATTTGAAGTTTTGGTTTAATCGGGTGAGTTTGATGTTATATCCTATTGCAGGTATCGCAATTATTTATGAACCGAGTAATTAATTTTTGAAGGTTAGGATAGTAATATATTTTGAATAGGCCGTAATATGTGGAATGGATTCCTTCGTGGCCAATTTCTTTTATATGATATTTTTCAACTTGTTTCAGTGCGTCTTCCTCAGACTGATATTTTTTACTTTTATAAATTTATAATTATTAGGGCGAATTTCTTTATTTTTAATTTGAACTCTATTATATAGATGATCGTCAAGATCAGAATATATTGCAATTTTTTTATTAAATGTAAGTTCAGGAGTTTTTCAGCAAATTTTCCGCCCTGGATTACTTTTTTGTTATACTTATTCTTTCGAACCTTAAACTTTTTGGAAGCTCGTTATTTGTTAGAATTATCTGAACAGTGTATTTTTTGACATGGTCTTCTGTTATTGGTATCAGCTCCGTAGTGTTTTCAATTTCAGAGTGTATTGTTATAAAATCATTACCTTGTTCTGGGTGTTCTACATGTAACGAATCAGTTGCAGATACATGTCTATCTACTCTTTCGTTTATTGTCGTAGATTTTGGTATTGAACCTATTTCCCCAGTGTATCCTTGTTGTTCACATACTTCATTATTTAATCTTGATAAATAGTCTGCTACTTTATTGTCGTTTCCTTTGATATATTCAACGTTAAAATCAAATCAAAATCAAATTCGTTTAGTTTCAGTTTCTATCTAATAAGTTTTTGATTTGGTTCCTTGAGATTTGTTAGCCAGATTAATGGTCTATGCTCTGTTTGCAATGTGAATTGTCATCCATACAAGTAAGTTCGGAATGATTTTGTTACCCATACAATGGCAAGTAGCTATTTTTCAGTCACCGAATAGTTCATTTCAAGCTCATTTAATGTTCTTGACGCATGTGCAATCGGATGCTTAATCTGTGATACTCTGACAACGGATGCATCCGTTGTCAAAAGTTATCAAAAAAGTCAAAAGTAAAAGTTTTCGAGAAGTCTGGGTAGCTTCAAACTGGTGGGTTAGTTAAAAGTTGTTTTAATTTAATAAACGATTGTACGTAATTAATATCGTGAATATTTATTTTGGCGTTCTTTTTAAAAATTTGGTTAACGGGACAGTTAAAGATGAATAAACCCTTATGAATTTGCAGTAACAGCCTGTTAATCCTAAAAATGATCTTGTATTTTTTTTTATTTTCTCCAATTTTTCCGGATTTGGTTTAGTTCCTTCTTCTGTAAGTATATGCCCTAGGAACTCTGTTTGCCTTGCGAAGAAAGCACATTTATCTGATTGAATTTTCAGAATTTGCTCTGCAAGTTTACTGAATATTTTAATCAATTTTATTTAGAATCAATATGTTCTTGAAGGGACGTGCTAAATATTAATACGTCATCTAAATAAACGACACATATTTTATTAATATATTCTTTTAAAACGCAACTTATCATCCTTTGGAAGGTGGCTGGAGCATTTTTTAACCCAAAAGGCATGCTATGATATTCATAATGTCCATTATGTGTACTAAATGCTGTTTTTGCTCTTTATCTAGGATGTACCATTATCTGGTGAAATCCTTTTGCGAGATCAAAAGTAATTAATTTATTAATCAGGGATGTGTTGCAGCCAGTATCTTTTAAGCATCTTAAATTTTTGTTTATTATTGTTATTGGAATGATTGGTAGCTCCCATTTGGTAATCCCTGTATTTCCGAGGCTGGTATTTGAAAATTTTCGACTTCATTTGAGTCTTGAATGAATTTGGTTGCAAGGAACGTTTCCACGTTTGGTTTGACTGTACTGTTCTCATTGACACACTTTCAGGTTTAGAGTTAACAGTTCTCATCGAAATGTCAGCACTATATGGATTTTTTGGTTGCATTGACCAATTGTGAATAGGGTTCTTTACTTGAAGAATAATGTTATTTGTATTTCTTTGATTAATCAGATTAGCATTATGTGGTGGTGCTAAGTTATCCCTGTGCATATTTGCTGAAGTCATTTGACCGAAGTTATTTTGGGTAGGAAAAAATGCATGTTCGTGAGTTTTATAGTTCTTATTGTAATTCCCTAAATATGAATGTCTTTGTTGGGGACTTCTGAAATATAGATTATTTAGAGGAAGGTGGCCCTCACGTTCTTGTTCCGTTTCTCTTAGAAGTTGATATGCTTCATGTAAAGTTAAACATTTGATTTGCGTTATTAGCAATGCCTTATATTCAGGAATACAGGCTTTTAATTTGTATATAGCAAGTGATTCATTATTGAACGTGTTAAAATATGGAAAAGGAGTAAGTTCTTGCTTCAACGTGGTTTAATTTATTTAATACATGACTGATTTTGTTATAAACTATTGTTATATTATGATTAAATTGTATATTTTGCATTTGGGCAACAAGGCAATTAAATGATTCTCTAATCCCATATTTTTGTGGCAATTTGAATTTACTAGTTTCCCAACGAGAATTTGGAAACCGATTTACAATTTGTTGTGGTTTTCCTCAAATTTTCCCGAATATTATTGGCTCTAGAAATTCTTTCTGGTCTTGAGAGCAGAATTGCAGAAATTTATCTATAACTGCGCAAACGACTTGCACGGATATTCCAAACTTAGAACATGAGAATTCTTCTATTCTCTGTATATTGCATAATATCTCACTAAAACTTAGACTTAATGAACTTATTCCATTTTGGTTTATTTCTGTGTGCCTTTATATTATCGGCCCCAAGATTTCCAGATTTCATCATGAGCAGCAGTAAATTCGTTGTTTCCTTGGTCTGAAGACGCCATTTCAATTAATATTTTCGAATTTTGACTTACTTGTAGCGTATTCCTTGGTTCCGCGAACACGACGCTGGGACTATATCCCTGTCCCGTTGTTGATCAAAATGCAAGATTTTGGTTCCTTTACCAGAACCTACTGAATTTACGAGTCTTCAGTTGAACTTGTCAATTGCACACTATAAAAATCCTTGTTGGGTTCGTATCTTTGTATAAAAACAAGGAAGGTTTTAAAAGATTTTTAAAGACTTTTAGTCCTCTTCCCAACAATATTTTATATTATTATTATTTTTTTTTTTTTTTGCTCCGACGTTATCACTTTCACGTTATCATTATTTTTCACTGTAATAATGATAGCTTCGTGAGAAACATGAACTAATTCCGTTATGGGAATAGGATTCGCGAGACCGACTGCGCAAATTAATTTGCGACTGCGCAAAATTAATAACCACCATAAAGACATCTCAAATAAAACTTATAAAGGTCATTTTATTGCTTTATTGCATTTTATCACTTTCATATTCTTGCAAAGTAATTCAAATATTTTCAACAGATGATTTGGGTTTTGGGACATCATAAAACATCATACAGACATCATAAGAAAGATTTGAAAGAGGTTATTTTATTGTTTTATTGTATTTTGTTCTTTTCCGAATCTTATGCTATGGAGGCAATATGTGTTAAGGATAGGAGTTATCCATAACTCACGCTTCGTTGATTTTGATTTCGCGTTTTGCTTTCCTTTAACTTTTTTCTTTGTAGTTTTCTTTTTGTACATTCCTGTTTTTACTCTGTTATTTTTTTCAGTTCCAGCTTTATTTCCTGAAGTCTTTCCCTTTCTTTTTTTTTGGTTTTGCGGCTACTAGTTCCATCGTGAAAGGGCTTAACGTTAAAACTGCAGCTGTTCCTTTTTTCATTTATTTTCTCGTTTGATAATATTTGCTTTAGGGATTGGAGCAATATTCTGTGGGCTTACAGCAAGAGTATAGGGTCTATTGGTTTTCGAGATGCTGTTTAAATCACATGCAGTACTGCTACGAGGCAGCGGGCTGGGTTGGCATTTTGAAGTACTTGGCTTTGGCGAGTTTTTAGAGATAAGAACAAATGTAGAGTTTGGATCTCCATATCCTACGGTGACATTTTGTCTGTGGTCATTGGAAAACATAGGAACTGCAGCGTTGAATGTAGAGGTTGCTTTTCGGCAATCTATCCCTCTAGACGGCGGTTTTTTTTACTTGCAGGTAGTGTCTCTTGACGTCAAGCAATCTTGTGTTGCGAAACTTCAAACTCTTTTCCTGGTAATACAGTAGAAGTTTTCTTCTGGTCTTCAACCCCTAATTCTGGATTTTCAGCTTCTTGAAAAGAGGTAGAACCGTGCACAGAGATGTATGTGGTTATGGCTGTAGCCAAATCCGCGTCAGTAAACTTGTGTCTGTTTATTGGAACTAAGCCACATTTTCCAAACCCCTTTACCGGAATAGTTAGACATTATAAGTATTGAAAGATCCCATGAAAGACTCATCCAGTGGATGCAGCTTATCACTTTGTGAAATACATTTGTGTGATTATTTCTAGCCGTTTCAATGAAATATAAATTTTTTGTATGGGTGGAGAGTCCATCAAGTATGACCAAGACTTGGTCGTCTTCGGATGACTTCGCCTACTTCAAGAAAAAGTCAAACCATTGTGTGGGAATCTCAGTTTGCATTCACCCTGAAGGATAACAAGCAAAAGTTGTTCAAATTGGCGCGCTGTCTTCAAGTTTTACTTTCTTTCGCTGCCTAGGGAAGATGATAAAAGGAGGAATAAAACCTCCCCCGGCTGACACAGATTACAAATGTGGTGGGAACACCTCTCTCTGCATATGTACGGGAGCCAACTCGCTGTCGCCGTTTTAGAGCAAAATCTTTTGTAAACTTCGACTGGACAGTCATAAGTACTGTCCAGTCAAAGTTTACAAAGGATTAAGTACATACTTTCCCGTTTCATAAACATTGTAAACCCTATGAGGAGAATACAATTGATGTTTTCAAAATCCTCCATAATGTCAGAATACTTGGAAACATTTGTTTTGTTAAATGCTTGCGCCCTTGCTGCTGAAGTTACCTCAGGTTTTCTTAAAACAAGACACCAACGCAATTTCTGCCAGCTGATTTCGTTTCTTTATTAAAATTGTGAGGAATGTTATTCCGTTCAGCCAGTTGGTAAGCAAGGCTGCACAAGTCAGCTACAGTACTTCCAAAAAACGTCTCTGCATATCCAAGAGATAATTTACCAACTGATGTTCATGGTCTTTGTTGAAAACAGCTCCAAAATGGCCTAGTTCTTGTTTTTTGTCAGTCACGACTTGATTTTTATTTAGTACACGACGTTTAAGTGTATTCTTAGGCACATTGTAAGTTTTAGCAGCCGTTTGATAGGACATTCAGGCTTTCTTCGCGGCAACGATTGCTCTGTGCATTATTGCTGGGTCCCATGATTACTGCTGACTCTTTCTCTGATATTTTGGCACAACCGATGTATCTGGAAAACAACAACGCTTTTGGTATTACATCTTAAATAGCATGAAAATATGAAAGTCATACGGCGCTTTCACTATGAATAAAGCTGCAATAATCTTATAAAGAAACGTTAATTTATTGTATAATGTAAACACATAGTACAATAATGGAACTTGGAATAAAATTACTAGTCTACATTACTTGCTGAAATAGCTTTGTTGCAGGTGAAAATCCCTAAGCCAGGCTTTAATCCGAAAGAATTCAAATAAAACACACTCCGCACATGCTGCTTGAAACTGTCAATAGCTTTGTAAACAACATACAATACTATTATTTTTCAATGAAAATATATTGAATAAATGAATGAAAAGTAGGTTTTATTCACAATCTTCTTAGAATTAGACAACAAGTACCTACAAACTATTTGAAACTAACTTAAAACTAACTTAACCTATGAGCTGTGCCTTTGAGGCCATGTTGCTCAAGTTCGTCTTGATATAAAGAAAGGAAAATTTCATGAATAAATTTCAGTTTAAAAGAAAATGTCAGATTAAAAACTAGTGCTGATACATTTATGGGCTTCAGGCCGGGCCAGTTAATGCATTGCTTAATGTTCGGTGCATTGTAGTGTTGATTGTAGATATTCGATGTGTGTTGATTGTAGGATTTGTGGTGATTCGTTGAGACCAGTTGTGTCGGATATCACGCTGTGTTCACTGCCGTCATCTGTTTGTGTTATTAAATATTATAGACACGTTCGGATTACTGTGATTTCTTCCTCGTTTAATGGCTGCATCGCGGAGTTTCCCAATATGCTGTGCGAGGGGCTCAAGTTTAGCTGCTTCATACAGTGTTGAGTTGGGGTAGAAGTAATCATTTTCTCTTCGGTGGAGATTAGTGGCTGTTCGGAGAATTCTCCTCTCGAATTTCGCCAACCTTTCGATTTGGTAGGCTCCGACCGATGACCAAATCAGAATGGCGTAAGTAAGGATGGGCTTTATGAGCTGCTTGTAGATAGTGGACTTTACTCTGTTATTCACGGGAGAGTTGGCTTTAAAGAGGCAGCTGAGTCTATGTTAAGCGAAAGTTGCAGATTGGAGACGGGACTTAGCTTGAGCAGAGAACTTTCTGAAAGGGTCAAAAATCACACCCAGATATTTAACTGATCTAGAAGGCATTATACGTGTGCCATTTATAGTGACGCTAGCTTGCTGTAGACCTTTGGAACGGCGCTTGTAACTATCATTATTGCCTCTAAAGAAAATAAGCTCACTTTTATTTGGGTTGACGGACAGGGCCCATTTGGAATAGTAGCTGATTAGCTCTGACAGATATCGCTGCAGCTGTATTGCTGCGTATCTAGGGTTGTGCTGTGAGCTCCAAACTAGCATAAAGATTTACCTTGAGGGTAGAGGCTCCTTCGGTAACTATATTTGGGATACATGCGGTAAAGACATTAAATAGTATGGGTCCCAAAATCGATCCTTGTGGAACACCACGCTCGATTTTGAAGACTTTAGAAGAGGCACCGTTTAGGCCTACGAAAGCGTATCTGTTTTGCAGAAAGCTCTCAATGAGACGAATAAAATGTACAGGAATACCAAGGTTGATCAACTTGAAGATGAGGCCATCGATCCAAACAGAATCAAAAGCCTTCTTCACATCAATCAAGCAGGCTCCGAGGACCTTGTTTTCACTCACAGTAGTCTCAATAGCATCCTTAAATACGGAAAGTGCGTCAACCGTTGAATGTTTGGCTTTGAAACCGAATTGTCTGAGTGGAATGATGTTGCGTTCATTGATCTCTTCTGATAATTCGGATAGAATTACTTTTTCAAATAGCTTTCCTACATTGGAGAGCATGGATATGGGTCGAAATTTTCTTAGTTCACACGTGCCAGAACTTTTTGGTAACGGGTAAATTTTTGCCCTCTTCCATGTATTCGGGAAGTAGTCTATGTTGAGACAGTTATTAAAGATAATTGTGAGATGGTGGAAGTAGAGAGTTGGGAGTTTCTTCAAGAGGAAATTAGAGACACTGTCTACTTGAAGATTTTTTTCGGGGCAAGGTGTTGACTAGGCCTTCTAGGGTGCCGGGAGTGATCAAGAGAGAGATTCCCGAAGGGGAGAGAGCAGTGTTTTTATGGCTGAAGGTTACCAGACAGAGGCCTTTGTTATTACGACGGAAAGTCGACACCACTTCTTTTACTTCGTTGGTGAATAGTGAATCAGAGCTTTCGTTACTATCACTGAAAACCACCGAGTAAGCTTCGGCTGCAGCATTGACAATACTATGATCGTCGCAAAGGGAAATACAATCGGATGTGAAGTTGCCGTTCACTCTTTTGCGGCCGGTGATTCGGTTGGTTTCTCTGTACATATCATGGTCAGGGGAAATATTTTTCAGGCTTTCTTCAAACTTGTTGTTCATGTGTGTTGCTGTTTTAATCATGATCAAGAAGTTTAAGTTTTTAATTAGGAAGCTGGTTTGCCGATACTCAGGGGTTACTTTATTAAGATTTCGATGGTATGTACGGGTTATGCGTCTTTTTAGGGTCCTACGTTTGTTGTGGAGGTCAAAAATGTTCTGGAGGAGGTCTCTAATGGCATAATTTCGGGATTTTTTGGGAATAGACACATTTTCTATGGCTGAATTAAGAACACTATTGAGTGAGTTGATGTAGACGTCGATCTCTTCTGGCGAAAGATTTCACACATCATCCAAGTCTAGGTATTTCAGTTTTTCTTCTAATGCTCTGGAGAAATTTTCCCAGTTAACTCTATTGTACGGAATATACAGCTCTGGTTCTGAGGCCAAGAAGCCGAGCCCATTTTTTCTTAGCAAGCTTAGTTGCACGAGTTGATGGTCAGATTCTGCGTCGAAGACGTCACACGACCAAGAGCCAAACTGAGGTAGAATGCTAATGAGACTGGGAGATACAAGGAAGAAGTCGATTACGCTCGACGACTTGTGAAATGTGGGCTCCGAAGGAGCAACGACCTATAAATTAAGAAGATTGATAGGAAACCATGCTTGTAAACTGGTTCCGCACGTATTCGCATGCTGGTTACCCCAAGCTGGGTGTCGAGAGTTGAAGTCTCCTCCAATTATTACCATACCGATCTGAGAAGCAGCAGCGTAAATTTTTTCTAGGTCAGTAATGACGTCTTAGTGGTGGAAACCATGATGGACGTAAACGCCCACGAACACGATCGTATCGCCACAAGTTGCGCACCAACGCAAATGGCTTCTATGGCACTAAGATCAGGGATTAAGTGACGTTGAGTCCTTATTCACTCTTTTATCATAAGTGCAGTTCCTAATCTGCAGTCCGTCGGAACGTCAGAGATGTCTTCGCGAATGGTACGATAACCATCCATTGCTACCTGGTGCCGGGATTTGAGTCGTGTCTCAGAGAGAAAAAAAAAGTTAGGATTTTCAGCTTTTAAAAATTCTTGGAGGGAGTTTCTTTTGTACGTAGGAACAAAAGAACATGAGTTTAGGGCGGCGAATTTAATGGGTCGCATCGAATCCGGAAAGTTTTAAAGCAAGTGACATTTATGCCTCGCTCTTCTCACTGGTTGATTTCATTTTACCTAGGCGCGGCACGAAGTCTTTGACTTGATTAACCAAAGTGAAAAGGTCAAAACTAAAAATACTCTGGCACTCTCAGAAGAGGACTGAGTTCAGTGTGGTTGGAAAGCTCTGTGGACTTGGTAACTTGGGACTGGGAGTTTTCGCGGGTGAAGCAGTTTTAGTTGATTGGAAATGACTCGCGTATGAGATGCCCTTCTTCACGGTGTTCGCAAAAGCCTTGCAGATTTCATCTTGTCGGCGTTGCTTATGCAACTTGTTGGCAAGTCTTCTTTCTTGTAGGCGTTTGGCCGCCGGGCACCCGCGATAACTGGCGGAGTGTCCAGTGGACTTGCAGTTTACACAGTAAACTTTATCCTTACCGGAGTCCTTGGGGAGAGTACACTCTTGCGTACCGTGGCATTTATCACTCTTCACGCAGTGTGTTGAGAGAGCACAGTTCGAAGCAATGTGGCCAACGTTTTGGAAATTAAAGCATTGCGTTATATTCTTTTTGCGCAAACTTTCCCATTGAATTTTGTAGGGAAGAAGGTACTTTACCTGAAGAAGGACTTTCTGGTCGGTGCTAGGAGTAAGCTGGACCAAAAATAGTCCCAGACTAATTCCATCCGCTATAGATTTTGCTGTGGTGAACTTGGCTTTGGCTTGACTTGGGCAACGTGGTCACCTAGAACTTTCTTCAATTCCTCAAAGACCTCTTCGTCATCGTAAGACGGATGGACGCCCTTCAAAAGAACAGTTGCACGCTTGTGTGCCGGGGGAATGAAAGTAAAACATGGTACCTCAGAAGCTTTAAGGTGCTCATATAAGTCCCCGTGGGATTCTAAAGTGTCCGGAAGTAGTGAGACACGGGAGGTGCTGTTGACTTTTACAACAAATTTCGAAATCTGAGGGGTTTTCCCTCGATAAGCTTCTTCAAGGGATTTCCTGAAAGCTTTCACGTCTAGTTTATAGCAGACAATTGGAGGGATTTTAGATTTCCTCGATTGTTGAGGAGCAGTAGGAGAAGCCTTAGTGACGGCAAGGCGCTGTCGAGATCGCGTGGTGGCGGCGCACTTACACTCGCGTTCCTCACGACTTGATTTAGCTTTGAGTAGTCTGCATTACCTGAAATCTGAGTGGCGTTGTAGGGTTTTGTAGTGGGTTGGGGGGATGGGGGATTTGCCCGCTTCCTGTAATTAATGGTGCTAAACTCACTTGAGCCCAACTCGGTTCCAGCCGTTGGGTCCTCCTCTCGATGCAGATGCTCCGCTTTCCTAAGGGTTGATACTGCTTTTTGTTCAACTTCGGAGTCTGAAGATGATTCGCCGCAGTCATCTGTCAGCTCGATGCCAGTAGGACGTGAATTCGGCTGCTTGTCGTCATGATTATTGGAATCCATTAATTCCTCTTCCTCGTCAAGCACATCCACTGATGTTCCCACTACTTGGACCTTGCATTGGCCAAGTAGCTCCGTCAAAAAGTCTTCTTTTAGGTCAGTGCCGAACTTCGTGCACAGCCTGCTAAGCTTTTTCTTCGTTTTGAGAACGAAAATACGCCGCTCCTCCAGCAACGTATCGTCCTCCTCGCCATCAGATACCATCGACATTGTTTTTCACAGTATTGTGGGTATCCTTTTTTTTCCTATTTCGTTTTAATAAAACAAGTTTTTTTTTACACTTATACACTCCGATTTGTACTCGCGCACTAGAGTACTATATACGTCTTCACTCGATCACGTCTCACGAAGCACCATGAAAATATATTTGCATATACATATATTTATATAGTACACACTTAAATACAGATATGCAAACAAGCATACATGTTTACATGCATACATATGTACATGCACACAAATAGACATACATGTATACATACATACATACAAACCTACTACATACAAAGTTGCATATATACATGCATACATAAATACATACATAAATACATACATACATTCGTAGGTAAATATATACATAGAAGTTAACCAACACCTTGAAAACTAGCCAAACAAGTTGCATCAAATTCCTAATCGCAGGCTTGCAATGTGCAACGTTGCTCGTTTTTGTTCCAAAAAATAGCAAAGTGCATTCCCATGATAAAGGAAAGCTGAGATATGCAAATAAGGTTTCTTCGTAGCTTAAAAGTAAAATTTTGTACAGTTATAATTGAGGGGATAGAGGTTTCAACCGTCGGAGTGACAGGTTGTGTTAGTTAGGAAAGTGTTTTAGCTAGAAAAGTGATATTTTCTAGCTAGGAAATTATTATCAGTGGTTAAACCGAGGCCTTAGCCCTTAAATTCTTGCTGAGGCTGGCAAGGAGCTGATAATATCCATTCATTCGTTTATTATAGTTTCATAATTAGTTTTAATATTATTAGGACAGTGGGCGAACCGAGACCTAAGCCCTTAATTTCCTGCCGAGGCCGGCAAGTTGCTGAACATTAACTGTTAATTAAAATATCGTTACATATTAATCAAATTGTCTGGAAGGGGTCCCTTTAATTTAACCCCGCATCCAAGCTCTGTCTTGGAAATAGTGGGGGTGCGTGACTCAGAAGCGGAGGGGGAGCTCTCCGCGGCAAAGGCTGCTTTCACGCGGAAAGCTAAGAAAAACCTACAGAGGTTTTGCCAGAAATTTGGGGGAAATATAAAGGAGTTCTTGCTAGACCTCATAGCAAGTTGCAAACTCCAATTGCAAGTCCCAGCAGAAGATCTAGCTGTAGATGGGTGTACCACTACAGAAGGAGACGCTCTGACGGATTGTGACAGAGAGTCTGATCAGGAAGAGTCAATGGAAGTGGTCCGAGATGAGGGTGGTCGGAAAAGGCCAATTGTGTCTCCAACTCCGGAGCAAACCTCAAAACGCTCGGTAAACGTGAGTGAAAGGAGTTTCCCGCAGCTTCAGGCTGCGGTTTCAAAAGCTTCAGCTATCACTAAATCTGAAGTCGCACCACCAGGGCGTAGAATAGCTATCGGAGCTAAGGGAAACCCAACCAACATTGCTGCCCCTAAGAAACAGAGGGTTCCACCAATAGTGTGCTATAGGCTTAATCTTAAGCCTTTCAGGGAGAGAATCCATCGAGAATGTGAGAAAAATCAGCTTGATGCTCCAAAATTTGATGTAACCGTCAACAGTTCTACACGAACATCGTTACATCCTAAAACTATAGAAGACCATAAAAGTCTCTTTGACTTCTTAAAATGGGACAAGGTGACATGCTACACCTATACGCTCCCAACTGAGAAAAAACTGACCTCGTTGCTAAAGGGTGTACACACTTCCTACGAAGACAATGATGTCAAGGAAGAACTCCAAGCCATCCTAGGGGAGGATATTTTGGGAGCCAAAAGGTTCTCAACAGTAACGTCAAGGAAGGAACAGAAAACTCTTTCGTCCTTCCTTATTCAATTCAAGCCTGACTTCGACGTTAAAAGGGCTATGAATGTAACAACGCTCCTACACCAAAAGGTGTATTGGGAGCGTTTGACAAAATCAAACACATCGCAGTGTTTTAACTGCCAAAGATTTGGACCTGTTGCCTCAAACTGTGGCATGGAGTCCCGGTGCGTCAAGTGCGACAAACACCACCAATCAAAAGAATGCCCAATTGAAAAGCTAGAGGGAAAAGATGCAATCTTCTGTGTGAATTGCAATAGTAAGGGTCACCCCGTGAGTTTCAGGGGATGTCCCAAGGCCAAGGAGGCTGAGGAGAGGAGACGGAATCTCCAAAAGAAGAAGGAAGAAAGGAGGGACTTCGTCACTTCTTCCTTAAAAAACACCATTCAAAATGGTGTCTCATTCGCTTTTGTAGCTAGGGGTTCAGCCAAGCCAGCTGCAGCTCAGCCTGTGCGGCAACTAAAAGTAGATACTGACTTACAGCAGCAGAAAACAGAAATACTATCATGTCCAATGACTGCAAACAATTCTTCGGGTGTGATTTGTTCACTCTCATCCGCAAAGTGGATTCATTCATTCCACAACACAAAAAACTCACTAATCTGAGTGAGAAAAAGGCGGCGTACCTGGACTTTGCCTTCAAGATCTGTTGTCGCGATGAGCTCCATTAAGCTCTCCATTGTCAACATTTGTTCGCTAGCTCCACATTTCAAAAGAAACTCTGTCCAAGAATACTTGGACACGCATAGACCAGATTTCTTGTTCATCTCAGAAACAAGACTGAGAAGTAAACACAAAGTTCACTTAGGGAAATATAAAGTCATAAGGGATGACGACCCAGATGGAATCCTTGGAGTAGCTATGGCTTTCAAGGAACATCTCAAAATTCAAAGACACTGTCTTCCAACTCTAAAATGTGCAGACGCCATGATATTTAGCTCGTTCCTGGGGGGTTACACATTTGCATTTGTTGGAATATACGTGAAACACGGATATTCGGGTAGGGATCTCATTGAAGACTTGGAAACAGTCCACACTTTGTGTGAACAGTTCGATTTCTTTGCGATAGGGGGTGATTTGAACGCAAGACATCCTTCCTGGGGCAATACCGTATCTAATGGATATGGAACGGCTCTGTTCAACTGGGTGCAAGCCAATATGGATGTCATATTGATTGCACCAAACGAGCCTACTTTCCGAAGAAGCTCGTCAACGATCGATTTCTTCATTGTGTCTGCTAATTTGGTGAATATCTCTCACAGCTGGAGGAATTTTGAATGTAGAGCTCTTGACACTAAATCTGACCATCTTTTGGTCGAACTCGCTTTAAGAGTTAAAAAGGGTGTAAAGCTGCAAGCAGCAGCCCCACAGCTCTTTATCCCATACAAGCGCATAGACTTGGAAGCTGTTAATGCTGACCTGACCTGACCTTGAAGGAATCTCGATCAACAGATCGAGAAACTTATCACCCACCGAGATTGAAGAAGGCATTGCTTGTTTGAACTCGACCCTTGCTACGGTAATTTCAAAGATATCCATAAAAAATTCCTCCAGAAATTATCTTTATAGAGACTTACCGGAAGACATCCTGAAGCTACATCGTAGACGTAGCACCCTCAGCAAACTGCTTTCAAGGATAGACCATCTCAACCTGAATATGGTTAACTGGGAGTATCAGCGGGTACACCTTTTAATAATGTCCCTTAAAAGAATGATTTCGAGGAGAACATCTGAAGTTGCCAATGAGAGATTCGAACAGACCCTAGCAAACATTCAACCAGGTGCCTGTATGTTCCCCAAAATTAATAAAATAACTGGTCGGAAGCGCCTGCCAGGAGTCCTCACTTATAACGGATCCATGCTCATGGATGAAAAGGCCGTTGCTGACTCCATCGCAAACCACTTTGCGACTGTTCTTCAAGAGGAGAAAGCAAGTGAGGACTCTGCTTTCAATTCATTAGTAAAGAGAACAATATCAACGTTCGACAAAAACCACAAGAACCTGTATTTGACTAGATTTTCAGATTCGAATCCCTCCGACGCACCTATTGGCAGCACCCTGTTTGTGAGCCCTGAAAGTCTCAGCATGCTTGCACTTGAGCAAAATTCCAAAAAATCGGCTGAGCCTGATGGAATTTCAAATTTTTTCTTAAAAAAACTTCCCCACACGTATTTTGTTCTCCTCGCAATCCTTCTAAATAACTGCATTAACATTTGCTACTTCCCAAAGCAATGGAAATGCGCAAAAATATTTGCCATCCCGAAGCAATCCAATAGCGTAGACGTAGTCGACACTCGCCCAATATCTCTCTTGTCTAATGTGGGAAAGTTGCTTGAGAGAATCATCCTCCAAAACATCAGACAGTTCTCTGAAGCGGCAGGAACTGTGCCGGAAAGACAATTTGGCTTCAAAAGAGGTCACTCAACGATAGACGCATTGGCTGTTTTCCAAGCCAGTATACAACGGAACTGGCAGGAAAAAAAGGTTGTTGCAGCGTATCTCATCGACGTAGAAAAAGCCTTTGATTAGGTTTGGATCGACGGACTTATCTACAAACTTATCCAACTGGACTTTCCGGTGAATATTATTAAAATTGTTTGCAGCTTCATGAGGGGACGAACTGCCTTTGCGGTGGCTGGTGGAGCTAGCTCTGAACCCTTTTTCATTAATTCGGGGGTCCCACAGGGGTCCATTCTTGGACCCGCTCTCTTCAATATATTTACGTCTGACATCCCAGGGATCAGGGATGAATTTAAACCTGGAATCGAGGTGAATCTTTTTGCTGACGACTTACTGGTGTGGTCTTCTGAGTACAATCTTCGCTTTGCAAGGTTGAGACTCCAAAGGTACCTAGACTCGTTAACATCATACTATGGAAAGTGGGGGATGAGGGTTAACGCCAAGAAAAGCGAGCTGATTGTTTTCAAGGACCCACATCAAAAATTTGGACGTCGCACAAGGAGTATCTGTGACACAAGAATAAAGCTAAACGGACAGGTGGTGCACTGTTCGAAGCAAACCAAGTATTTGGGGGTAATTTTTGATAGGAACAACAACTTTAATGCCCACGTAGACGCAGTATTGAAGAAAACAAGATACGCATACCATCTCCTTTTACCTCTTTTCAGGAAACAGTCATCAGCTAACAAGCGGGTGAAGCTACTCGCGTACAAATCACTGATCAGGCCCATACTATTATATGCGGTGCTGATCTGGCAGGCTACAGCGAGATAGGATTACTGGAACGCAGAATCCTTCGAGCTTGCACTGGGTTTTATAAACGGGAGGACGGACGGCCCTACCCCAACCGACAACTGTACCGGGATGCAGCCTTGGAACCAATCAACCTCTACGCCAAGAGGTTGATCGAGCGAGCGACGAAACGAATGGTGGAGCATGAGACCACCACGATCAGCAATGCGGCAGACAATCGAGCGATGGAAGCAGCCAACAGTTAGCAATAAGTAGTATATAAGAAATTTAAAAATAAAAAAAAATAAAAATCATTATAGAGTATAAGGAATTAGAATATATATATATTTTGTTACGTTAAGCTAAAATATGGAATATTTAAGGCCACACTTAGGGTGTAAGTGTAGAAATTAAGAAGAAATTTAATATATAACAACTTAAGTCGAAGAACAAATAAATTCTAGTTAGTGCTGAATTCTGGGTACAGCCATTAGGCAAAACCCGTAGGTTAAGTGATAGGTTAAGACTAATTGTAAATAATTGTACATAACACATAAAATTCACCCAATAAATTATTGAAAACTTGTTATAATTGAGGATTCTTTTCATAAACTACGGAACAAGTCTGGTCCCCCATTTTAAAAACAAGATATTTGCTACTATTTGTTAACTGGCGCCCAGTTTGGGGCTGTGCTAGTTCGCGTGTGAAGTAGCAAATGATAAGTAAAGTTATCTCAAAAATAAACTGACTAAGCCAAAATACACCATTATATCGAGTTGAGACTGCTTTTGTGCGCTATTTAAACGTTAAAATACGTCGGGGCTGGAAAACAGAATTGTAAGATCCCGAATCCTTGGTGGCTGTTTTCATGTCGTAAACGGGCTGACATTTATGCATTCATACGTACATACGTGGATACGTAATATCATACATACATACTTACATACATACGTACTTATATGCATATACATTTACATAAATACATTCAAATTAAATTATTTTTCTCCTTAGCTCATTTACTCGTTAATACTGGCTTGTGGTAACAAACATACTGAACTTTATTCTATCTTTTGTGGTTGCTTTTATTTGGGTGTTTTGCTGATTCTGCATCTACGATTGTTGTCACATATTGATGCATTTTCACCTGTGCACCTGTTTGCTGAGTTTGTGGGAACGTGTCCGTAACTGCATTCTCACCTGGGCACCTCTTTGCTGAGTTTGTGGAAATGTGTCCTTAAATCTTCCCACTGCAAGAAAGATAGTCCACTATCGTCAAAAAAGGGAAATTGTTGAATCTTGGATGTTCGTTAGCAGATACGCGTGGACAGGTGATTACTGGCGGCAATGAAGATCTATCTTATAAGTGTTATCTTAATTTCTGCTGTTGGTGAAATAATTGCTGACGTCGGTTTGCTTTTCTGGAAACAGTTCTTCCGGAGTTGGTAAGTTGATGCCAAGATCCCAACGCCGGCAATGAGACCATAGGTCATATATTGATGCACCTGGGTTTCGGATGTTAGCATCTCTATTTTGTCAGTATTGTTAATTCGTACCTCGCTCAGAACTTCAAGAGAAAGATGTTCGTCATCAGGCGAAGGTTGAAGTATGAAGTATGATTTCGTATGATTCGTAGCTTTGTCCTTTGATTGATGTATTATGAAATTTGATGAGGTACGACTTTCCATTCAAATTATGCGTCGAATCCTCTGCTTTCAGTTGACCGATGAATGCATTTACTAATGAGATGCCAGGTGAAATTTCTGGCCTGAACCGCTGATTATGTTAAAGGTGGCGTTTAAGCTTTGTAGCAATATTAGTATACATTTAGTTAGGCTAATATCTGTTCTGTCGGATTCTGTACATGTTAAAAATTTATTCTTACTTTATTCCGTAGAATTTTCCATTGTTCTATAGAATTTTCGCAAATAAAATCTGTATTACTAGATTTTGTTTTTTGAATTGATTTTTCTAACAACGTTTTTTTATTGTTTCTTTCTTTGTGATTGGAATATTTATTATATACAAAATAGTTTCTTGACTGATAATAATATTGATATTAGCAAGCTCTAGGGCTTTTTCGAAAGTCGAAAAAGGCAACATATCTTTATTTATTATGTCAGTGGCTAAATTGATTTCTTTCTTTGACGATAATTTCTTTAATTTTCTGTAACTCTTCCTGAACAATTTGCATTTTGTATTGTACATACGAAAGATATGGTTATTTGTTTTCTATCCTTCATTTAAAAATTTTTGAATGTTTTTGTTATGTTATTTATTTTATTTATTTTTATGTATATTTGTTTGTATAATGCATTTATAATAGCTTGTTTATTATTATTATTTTTTTGCACATTGGTAATCTTTTGTTGTACTGTTATAATATCTTCTTGATCGGAACTTCCCCAAATCCATTTCCATGTCGAGCCTAGAAAGTCGAGTGATCTTTTCATCTTTTGGGTTTTCGAGTTGATGACTAATGTCTCAATTTGGTGGAACTAATGCATTAGATAAGGAGAGAGTGGGTTGTGTTCAACTATTGACAGGTATAAGATGGGATGAATGCCCGTAGCGAATCTTTCGTATTGGTCCAAATCGATAATGTGAATAATTTTAAGGTTTCCGTCCTTGATTTTTGATTGTCCAAGGCGGAAAGTAATAATTTGTGATCCAAATGATGATGATGTGGTCCAAAGTTCGTAAGCTTGCGTTGATTGCGTGGGCAATAAATCTGAAAACTTAACTACGTATTTTATCCTTGTGAACTATCTTGCCAGATTCAGTTAATGTAGTGGTATTTATATTTTCTTTCACAATTTCCTGTCGATATTTTGGATTTAGTTTTGTCCCTATTCGCTTATTCTGTTAAACATAAATAACTTGTCCTGTATCGTAAGTTTTTAATGTTTGTCGGTTCTTGTTGTGGTTGTCCATGTCAGTCAGTTGCTTACGTTTGATTTTCGCGATATTGCTCAGACGTGCATTCCCTAGTTCTCCGGGGGTGTGATTGGGTGTTCGGCCTGTATACAATTCTACTGGCTTTTTACCTGTAGTTTAATGAATGGTGAAATTGTATCCATTCACTGCGCGTTCAAGCAGTTCCTCAATAGGGCGAGGGGGTCTTTCTCGTTTCAGGCATCTCATAGTCTCTATGAGGGTGGAGTGCCAACGTTCAATCTGACCGTTGACCGCACTCGTAGAGGGTGCAGTTTGGCAATGCTTAAATCTGAGCTCATCCTCTTTCATGGACTCTACGGACCCAGATCTAAGTGCGCCCTCAATTTCAATTACTACCATTTTGGGAATATGGAAGCAAAAAAGGTTGACTCGTATGGATCATTTGATATCTTAGACTTAGTTAGTATAGTACTTAGGCTGGCTTGTACGAACTTCGTGAATTTATATATTGCGGTAAGTACTCGTTTCATTCGGTCATGAATGTATCAATATGCACCATGTGTCCAGGATATTGAGGAATCGGTGTCGGTTCAAGGTATGGTTTATTCGGATGTCTGTCGTATTTGTTTCTTTACAAACGCTGCAAACTTTAACCAAGTGTCTTATTTTGGAATCCATTTTCGGAAAGTAAAAATTTTCTAGGATTTGTAAAAGATTTTCTTAAAAAGATTTACTATATCGCGTTCGTAAAGGGAATTTCGAAGAGAATTTAGGGCCCATGATTGCTAACATTTCTTTTTCATTCGTCGTGGAATTTTCTTCAGTTTTACTAAGAGTTCTTGACAGGAATGAAATATGTTTGTTGTCTTGAGATAAGACAGCACCAACTGCGTAATTAGATGCATCGGTTGTTAGCTCAAATGGCTTTGTAAAGTCTCGAAGTGAGAGTACTACGTCCTGTGATACGAGAATGTTCTTGAGCTTGCATACGCTGCTGTTGCTTCTCTATTGAGAAAAATGTGTTTGTTTTTGGATGTGTTCTTTGATATTCGTCCATCCTCCCCCCATAAAAGGAATGTCAGATGTTTTGCCATTTTCGCATAATCTTTTATAGATCGTCGATAATACCCTGATATGCTCAGAAAGGAACGTAAATCTTCAACTGTTTCGGGAAGTGGAAATGAAGCAATTGCTTTGACTTTCTTGGGATTTGCCATGATGTTATCTACGCTGACTGTTAAGCTTAAGAATTCGACCCTTGAAGAACTCCCTCTTGAGGAATTCATATTCGCACATTAATTTTCATGTGCGCATCCTTGAGGGTCTTAAGGATTATGTCCAGGCTTTTGAATTGTTCTTTTTCGGTTTTGCCGAAAACGATAATATCATCTATGTGGATGCGTCTGCGTTTTCCAATATGCTCTGGAAGGATATCATAGAGGGCCCTGTGGAAAATTCCAGGGCCGTTTTTAAGCCAAAATGGAAGACGGACAAAGTCACACTTGCCATTATTAATAGCGAACGCGGTTTTCTCGATATTGCGCTCCTTTAAGGGAACCGATGAAATCCCGTTTTGAGGTCAATGAACGAAAAATATTGATTTTCTCGAAGGTTGGAGAGGACATCATTAATGTCAGGACTAGGATATGCGTTAGTTATAGTGATGGAGTTCAGTTTCCGGTAGTCGTTAACCATCCGAAATTTTCTTTCTCCTGACGCATGCGGTTTCTTTTTTACAATCCAGACTGGTGGGTCGTAGGGCGACTTGGAAAGACGTATAATATTGTCTTTTAGCAGTTGTTGAATTTCCTTTACAACTTCGTCCTTCACAGCCATTGGGTATGGGTAACATTTTGCAGAAACAGGATTGCTTGTTCTCGTACGGATTTCTCCCTTGACAGTAGTTATGTAGGTTAGACTTCTGTTTAAATTAGCGATTAAGATATTCTCACTTTTAGTTAGGGATTCGGTCATATGGTTAATTATTAGATTCAAGTGGTTGACAGTTTGAAAAGTGTGCTGTATAAGGGGAATTCGGATACTTCCACCGATTGTCATGAAGTTGTTGTCTGTATGTATGATCGCATGAAGAGCTTTCGAGCTATCGTTGGCAATTATTCCTACGAGAGAATTCCTACAAAGACGGTTGGATAAAAAATTAGATTTTTTGAATTTCGGGTCCAAATAAAGAAATGAAAGCGTTGTGCGGTATATTGATAGATCTCCCAACAGAGTTCACGTTTTTCGTTTTCGATGGGATATTTTAGAAAACATGGCTGAATTTAATTGTTGTTGGTTCCAGTGTCGGTAAGGAATTTAAGAGTTTCTCCACTCTTCGCAGTATATTCCATGTAGGTAAGCGAAAAGCTCAACATTCTAAAAAATGAACGTCGTCGCGCTCATTTTCAGGACTCAGATCGGGGGCGTCTGTAGTCGAGTTGCGTATTCAGTAAGTGGGTCTACATACTGGTAGTTAGTCGTTTCGTTGTAACTGTAATACTGTAATACATATTGTTCACTGTCATAATTTTCGTTGATGTCAGTGTTTTTAGCTCCACATTATAAATATTTTGTTGTTTATTTGGTGCATGAACCATTAGGGATTTTCGTCGTTTTTGGGAAAAGTTTTGGTGTTGATTTTGAGTCTGATTTTGGTAGTTAACGACTCTTAATCTTAGCGAATGACTGATATACATAGGTTCATACTGTCTAGGTTTCGGAGGTAATTATCTAAAGTTTCGGTTGGATGCGAATGTCCTATAGTATGTATGAAAAGAGTTGAATTGAGGAACCGTAGGGCTGTGTAATGGCTCTGGGTAGACATTTTTTCTCAAGTTATCATTCTGCACCGGTGGATGATGCATATTGTTAGTGGTATTGGTTGGTGGTCATGGAGGTGGTGTATTCGGTTAAGTTCTTATAACTGGGTGTTATGAGCTCAAGGCATGTTGAGACCTGAAATCTACGTTTTGTAGTTTCAAACAAAGATCTAGAGCTTGTGGTAGATCGACAGGTTCTCTGATACTTAGGAGACTCGCAAGATCACCTTTGAGGCTCCACACAAATGTGTCTAGGGCTTTGTCTCCGTAGCATTACGCCATATTCCTCATAGGTTCGTGTCCCATGTCCATAGAAGATAGTTTGTTAAGAGTAAGGGACAAATGGTGGTACATAATATGGTAAAATTCATGTATGGAACTACTTCCTTGTACAGGGGTCGTCAATAGGTCAATAGATGAACGCTGATGATACCTGTCATCAGCGTACAGTGATATTTTTACTGTTCGGGGCAGAGTAGGAAGATCTGCAGTGTACATATTGTAAAGGACCGGTGAGATGGGTGATCCTTGAGGGACTCCAGCTTCAATGGGTCGCAGGGTTGATAGGCAGTTGTCAATTTTCACGTGGAATGTTCTGCCTTGTAGGAAGGAGCCAATGATTTGGGTGAGTTGTAGTGGCAAGTTGAGTTCATGCATTTTGAATATTAGTCCTGCATGCCAGACTTTGTCAAAGGCTTTGGCTATGTCAAACATAACTAATCCTGTTGACTTCCTGCGTTCTAGACCTGTTCTTATGTGCTGGACCACCCTTACGAGCTGGAGCTCTGTGGAGTGATTGGCTTTAAAGCCGAATTATTCTTCCGGTATGATGTTTTTGTCATATAATGCCTCGGTAAGACGATTCAAAATAACCCTTTCTGCGATTTTTGCCATCGACGAGAGGAGGCTGATTGGCCTCTAATTTTGTGGAAAAGTTGGGTCCTTTTGAGGCTTCGGAAAAACAATAATTGCCGCTGATTTCCATGCTTTGGGATACCTTCGCAGTTGGAGAATTTCGTTTATTATGTCCGTCAGTGCTTGTAGTATATTGTCTGGTAGCCATTTTAGCATGACGTTTGTTATTGTATCATTCCCCGGTGCCTTACGTTTGTTTAGTGTCTGTACTAGTCCTTTGATTTCGTCAATGTCTGTTGGTAGTATCGTTTGGTCGTTGTTCTCGTATGATCTCAGGAGCTTGTCGGCCGAATCTGATACGCCATCTGCAAAGTTATAGTCTTCGTCGTCAGACGAATTTTCCTTTAATTGCATTTCAAGGGAGTCCACGAATGCTTCGGCTTTACCTGCACTGTCATATTGTAGGCCGTTCAGGCCATGTATTGGAGGTATTTGTATCCTGTCTCGCAGTCGGAAATATTTGGACACTCTCCAGAAGTTTTCGGAGCCAGGGTCAAAGCTTAACAAAAATCTTTCCCATTGCTCATTTCTAAATTCACTTATTTTGTCACGTTTTTCGTTTGTTAGTCGTATAGCTTTCACTCTTTGTCGAGGATCACCCGTGTACCTGGCTCTTCTCCGAACTTTGTTCCTTCTCCTTATGAGTTTTTTGATATTTTCTGGGAGTTCGTAGGGATTCGTTTCCCTTCTCGGAGTTATGATCATGTAGTCCTCTTTTGCCTGCGTGATCTTATTTGTTAGAGTTTCTATTGTTTTCTCTATGTCGTCGGCCGTTTCAGGTGTTTGATGTGTTTCATTGGCTAATGCGACTTGGAAAGCTTTCCAGTCCGTTATTCTTTTTTGTCGTATGGGGACATCTAGGAAGATGTTTCCTACTCGAAATAGAACCGGCTTGTGGTCTGATGATAGTTCGTCGAGGACTTCTAAGCGAACATCGTTCATGAAATTACGTGAAATAGCGATGTCTAGTGCGTGGCCGTGTGTTCGCCCATAGTGGGTTGATTCGTTGGGGACATGCAGGCTTAATTGATTTGCTGTGCTGAACTTATGTAGCTCGATCCGAGCTTTGTTACTTCTCACAGCTCCCCAGAGGCGATGTGTTGCGTTAAAGACTCCAGAGATGAAGGTTGGACCGTCGAAGCACATCAGTGCTTTGAGGTCATCGGCATGGAAATGGCATTCTGTTCTGATGGGGTTGTAAGTTGAAATCGCAAAGAATTTCAGAAAGTCAGTTCGCACCTTTCTAACCGTGGCTTCCATGTGTTGGAGGTGTGGTGTCTTGATCACATTGTGGCTCACATTTCGCCTCACGAGAATTACCGTGCCTCCTCCTCTACCCGTTAGTCTATCATTTCTGTATAGAATGTAGTTTGGGATACAGAATCGGTCTCCCGGCTTCAGGAAAGTCTCTTGGATGTGTATGATGTCATATTTATAGTCGAATATGAACTCTTTCAGCTCACCAGAGTTCCGAAGCAGGAAATTTGCATTCCACGTGAGAATGGAAATGTGATCCTTGGGTGTCATCAAGCAGTTTTTTTTGTGGCGGTGAACATGATTTGACTTAATCCTATCTTTGATGGTTGCTTTTATTAAGATGTTTTGCTGATTTGTCATCTACCATTGTTGTCACATACTGATACATCTTCACCTGGGTACATGTTTGCTGAGTTTGTGGGAACGTGTCGTCTAACTGCATCTTCATCTGGATCACTGTTTGCTGAGTCTGTGGGAATGTGTTGTTAACTTGCTTGCATATATACATTCGTTCATACAAACCTACAAACATACATACAAACATATAAACAGACATATATACATCCATACAAACATATATGCATACATATATGCATACATATACATACAAACATTCATACATACATAGATAACAACATACATACCTGCATTCATACATACATACCTACATTCACAGTAATATGCATACCTGCATACATAGAAACATACATGCATACAAACATACATACATACTAACAAAAAAACATTCATACATGTATCCATACATTCTTATATACAAATATATATACATATATACATACATACATACATACATACATACATACATACATACATACATACATACATACATACATACATACATACATACAGACAAATATGCAAAATTACGTACACAATAACCTTCATGCATACAAGCAAACATACCTACATAAGAAAGATAGGATATAGATGGTCAAAGAAGACAGTAATAGCTATTGGATAGGTGTGAGAGTAGTCTGCGTCCTTGTCTAATCAGAAAGTGTTTTTATCAGTAGTGTGTGTGCAATTACGAAATTCTACGAAGCGACTAGCTACAGTATTGTGCGAGTCCCCTAATTCACTGAGCGTGGTAGTTAAACTCGCGACAACGTGTTCGTTATTGAATAGAAAAGAAAATAGAGAGAGGTGATAAGAGTAGTGTGAACATTTTTTAAAAATTGGAGACTTTTAAAATTTTTGTTTAAACACAAATAACTGGCTGTGCAAATTGCAGCCTGTGCAAAAAGTTCGACACTGACCTGAAAAAAGACTATTTGACGGAGCTACTTGGCCAATGCAAGGTCCAAGTAATGCGAACGTCAGCGGATGCGCTTTATGATGAAGAGGAATTAATGGATTCCATCGATCATGAAGACAAGCAGCCGAATCCACGTCGAACTGGCATTAGGCAGACAGATGACTGCGGCGAATCATCTTCAGATTCCGAAGTTAAACAACCAGTGGTATCAACCCTAGGGAAAGCGGAGCATCTGTATCGAGAGGAGGACCCAACGGCAGGAACCGAGTCGGGCTCAATTGAGTTTAGCACCATTCATTACAGGAAGCGGGCAAATCCCCCATCCACCCAACCCGCTAAAAAGCCCTTCAACGGCTCTCAGATTTCAGGTAATGCAGACTACCCAAAGCTAGATCAAGTCGTGTGGAAAGCGAATGCAAGTGCGCCGCCATGACGCAAACCCTCTCCACGGCATCTAGCCGTCACTACGGGTTCTCCTGCTGCTCCTCAACAATCGAGAAAATCTAAAATTGCTCCAACTGTATGTTGTAAGCTAGACGAAAAAGCTTTGAGCAAATCCCTTGAAGAAGCTCTTCGAGGGAAAACCTCCCAAATCCCGAAGTTTGGATTAAAAGTCATCGCCTCGCGTATCACGCTACTCCCGGACACTTTAAAGTCCCAAGGGGACTTATTTGAGAACCTCAAAGCTTCTGCAGTATCTTTCTTTACTTCCACTCCCCCTGCACACAAGCGCGTAACTGTTCTTCCGAAGGGCTTCCATTCGGTCGTTCCATTCTTCCGACGATGAAGAGGTCTTTGAGAAACTGAAGAAAGTTCTTCTGAATTGCATACATACACACATACATACATTCAAACCTACATACACACATACATACGTACAAACATACAAACATACATACATGCATTCATATCTGCATAAATACATACATACATACATACATGACTACATATACATAAATACATACATAAATACATACATACATAGAAACATACATACATACATGCAACCAAGCATTTATACATACATAAATACATACATGCATACATGCATATATTCATACATACGTACATACATACAAACATAAATACATACATGCATACATGCATACATACATCCATAGACACAAACATGCATACATACATTCAGACATACATACAAACATATATGCATATATTCAACCATTCATACATACACACAATCACATATATATATATACACATACATGCAATCATTGAGACAAACATACATACATACATTCATACATACATGCATATATACATCCAAAAATTAATACATACATAAAAACTTGCATAAATATGTACATACTTACTATTTTACATACATTCATAGATACATACATACATACCTACATACATACATACATATATGCATACATACATACATAAATACATACATACATACATACGAACATACATAGATACATAGGTACATACATATGTACATACATACATACATCCATACATACATAATAACATACGTACATACGTATATACATACATACACACATACATACATACAGACATACATACATACAATCATGCATACATGAATATATACATGCATACATGAATACATACATGCATACATACCTGCATACATATATGCATGCATATAATCATACATACATAAATAATTAATACATGCATACATCAATACATACATATAAACATACATACATACATACATACATCCATACGTACATGTAGATATATATACATTCAAACATACATTCGTACATACAGACAGACAGACATACATACATACTGTTGCGACCACTGCTGCTTCGCTATTTCTCTACATAGCAAGGTACGCAAGTTGACGTCATTCCTTGTTCATTTATCCCATCTTCACCTTTTCCTCTCACATGTCATGTTCCTTTTCACCTTGTTCCTCACAATATTCATCCCAGTACCCACTCCAAATAGTTGGTACACAATCCAATATATTTGAATTTCATATAATTCAAATATGCTGGATTCTACCAACAACAATCCCTGCCTTTAGTTACCCGACGTCAACATCGCGAGTGGCGACGGAGATGCCTGATCTTTGTTATAAATTAACATTCATCAGGTGACTCTGGGCATAGTGGGTCCGATTCAGGTTGTGGAACCCCGACTTCTGAGTTCGAATCCATCGTGGGTAGTAATCTTTTAACCTTTTGTCAGTTCCCCTTTTTCAGGGCAATTAATATCTTAATCCAATTGCCCTGGGGAAGTTGACCTGACCGAAGGGTGAAAGGTTAACATCCGCGAGCCGGTGAGGGACAGTTGTCGACAGCGGGATGATGTACCGGTGACGACAGCGGGTTGGCGGTGATGGGGATTTGCTGGATGAGGAGGCAGTTGTTGGATGGTGCTGATTGAGGGTGGTCGAGAGGTTTTTTTGTTCGGGAAGAGGAGAGTTGGTCGACAAGTTGGCGGTGTTACATATAGAATTCTGAAAATTGTTATTCTAAATTTTTAAGTGAATTTATGCGATTTTATTAACGTTGTGTTACCCCACGGCTCAGTATTTTCAATTTATATTTCACACGTTGTTTTACGGAGATACAATTCATCGTGCGCCGGGAGAAATTAGTGAAATTGTTGAAAT
The DNA here is from genome assembly GCA_954870665.1 of Stratiomys singularior. Taxonomy (NCBI): domain Eukaryota; kingdom Metazoa; phylum Arthropoda; class Insecta; order Diptera; family Stratiomyidae; genus Stratiomys; species Stratiomys singularior. Next base: position 87,264,278 of record OX940878.1, on the reverse strand, counting down.
CGGTTTTTGGCTAGGAATCGTTACAAAAAAATAAAATTTTGGTTCGTTAAGGGCAAGATTTAAACAAGTGAATTTTGAAACGAAAATACTAAACAAAATCTCTGTGCCCAAGAGTACCATTTGAAAAATTGTGAAAGTGAAATATGAATTCGTTGCTTCCATTGGAAGCCAATTAAATTAAACATTTGAAAATAGTAGAGTTAGATAAAGGCGTGAAATGCTGAGAGGTGACAGTGAGAAAAATGTTTTTTTAAAGGATACTCCATAAAAAAAAAAAACAAGAAAAAGGGAAAATGGAAATATATGGTGATTATGTGACTTTGTAACAAAACCTATAAGAGACATTTTACATTAAATGAAAATCTTATCGGAATAAGCGTAAATTGAAAATCCAGCGAAAATCTACTCGGTACGATTAAACTTTTATTTTGAATTGCACTCATCGTGAAATGCTTTCTCTGAACGAGGAATAGTTGGTCATCGTATGCGACAAGAAAATATGGAAAACATCATCAGAAAAATAAAGAAAATCGGAAAAATAGAATAGGCAATTTATTATATTTATTTTTATAACTGCACTTAATATATAGCATGCTGTGAACCGTACCCGATCGGGTTTGGTGGTGGTATTTTTATTGGTATATTATTTTTTTTTTGAATTTTTCTTTATTTTGTTCTTTCTTCCTTTTATTTTTATAGATTTAAATTTAAAAATTCTCTTTAAGTTTCCTTTTTTTTTTCATTATTTTTTTTCTTTTTCTTGTTTTGTTTGTTATTTTAATAAAAAAAAAATGAAGTAGAGTAAAAATTTTTTTTTCATTTCTCCAAGCCATCTCTCCTTCGTCCTTATCCCTTATTCCCCTCCAATTTGTAATGTTGTGATTCTGAATTAGGTGGCCCAGCACGGGCAGTGATCTTCCCCGAACGACCCCGACCAGCTGAGCCTAGCCGGCCTCAGTATGCCACCTGGGGGAACATGAGATCACTGCCATATAAATGTCTGCGACCGCGGCAGCGTGATCGCAACAAATGGCGCCCAAGAACACTGGTTATTTTTTTGAAGCAATAGCGTTAATATTTAGATTTTTTTTGTATTTTAATTTAAAGTTTTTCTTTTAACAAATTTTATTTAAAGTTAAACCGAATCCTTGTAAAGTTTTAAATTTTAAGTTGCGGGTGAAACCTTGGGGTGCCTGGCTTGAATAGTAGCCTGTGCATTTCAAGGGATTTTTTTTTTGTTTTTTTTCTTTGGTTGAAGGTTTTTTTTTAAATGTTTCTGTTCTTGTTTTTTTTAATCATGAATCGACGTTCGCCGCTGTCGCAGTGGCGCCCGCCGTGCTGGACTTTATGTTTCAGTCTTAACCGACTATGATAGCTCGCATTGGTTCGTGTAAATGATGGTGGGAACCATAGAGTTTTGTGTCGCTGGCTATATCTCCCTGTACGGGATAGCTGGACATCGATCCAGCTCTTGGAATTAGCCAACGCTCTCTAGCCTTCCATCATCCTGCTTGTGTTTTCAGGAAACTTTCGCGGCTCTTGTCCGAGGATTGTGGAATCTGATGAGATCCATAATAGCCTCGTAGTCGACCCTGGAGTGGTAGCAGTTTGAACGGAGTCCGCAGTGGAGGTTCATGGTCAGGCAAGGCACAGGCTGACCTATGCTGGCTTCTATGTGTGTTCGAAATTTCATCCTCTAATTTTTGCCTTGTGTGTTTCCCTTCCTGAATATCCCATAAATGAAGGAGAATTGTTTGGAGAAATGAAATACTTTCACGGCTCTACGGTTTAGTGATTTGACTGCGACCTTTTGCTTCTACGTTTTTTTTATTAGGTTAATTTTTCAACTTTTAATCGGTACTGGGGTAAATTCGCTCATAATGCATTGTCAAACTGTGCGAGTTCGGGGCGTGAGGTTTGTGTCTACGGTAAAGAGAACCATATTGGGGATTTGAAACGATGGCCAAAGCAGCAGCCAAAGGGAAAAAGGCGGCCAGCCCGAAGAAGGATAAGGCAGCGACGCCGAAGAAAACAATAGCTAAACCGGCGAAGCCAGCCGAAGAGAAAGTGAACAAGAAAGCGGCGGCGGACGCAGCGAAAGAGATCTGGGGCACTCATTTTTTGACTGTCCTCCTATTAGCCATGTCTTTTGTTTTGGGTGTGGTCAAGAAGGCACTTTGAAGCCCCGATGCTCCCGATGCCGTGCACGTGGTGTACCAACACCAGTGACCACTTCCCCCAGGATCGCCTCTTCTTCCAGGTTGCATAACAAAGTAGACGTGGCTAACAATGTGGATCCCGAACTGCGCCGCTCCTCATGACCCAATTTCGACTACTCCTCTTCACCGTCTCGAACCTTACACACAACTATCAACACCACCTTTCATGGAACCGTGCACCAGGGTGGTGGTTTACCCGGTAACGGGCAAGAATCCCCTGCTTCTAACCATTCGCGCTTTCTTCGGAACCGTTTCAACCGATCCTGGAGGTACTTTACGGTCCGGCGTCTGTTGAAGCGTGCTTGCTTGGAATCGATTGTCACAGCTGCTGGCGACAATAGGCCCCACGCTGACTTTTTCATTAAGGGGCGTAAACTCACGGGCTTGCTCGATAGTGGTGCCAGCGTGAGCATCTTTGGATCAGGAGCCTTGGACCTACTATCTGACTTGGGATTGCGACTTCACTCGTTGCACGCCCAAGTACAGACAGCATCAGGACACAAGGACCCGGTTCTAGGATACGTCACAGCATTCGTCCAGTTCAACAATACCACCAAATTGATGAGGTTTCTGGTTGTTCCAACCCTGACACACTCGGTGTACCTTGGTATAGACTTCTGGGACCTTTTCAAGATCACGCCCATGCAGGTCAGTGCGGTAGAGCCTGTTGAAGACCGTCTAAATCCGGAGTTCCATCTATTGTCCCCACAGGATCAGCAACGACTTGAGTTGGTCAAACAGCGGTTTCCTTCTTACAACGAGAGAGGCTTGGGCAGAACCAGTCTCGTGTCACATAATATTGACACTGGTTCCGCCCGACTCGTTAAACAGCGACATTACGCTGTCTCCCCAGTTGTCCAGAAGCTGCTGTATGATGAACTCGATCGTATGTTGTCTCTGGGAGTAATAGAGGAAAGTCTGAGTTCCTGGAGCTCTCCTGTGACCCTGGTAAGGAAGCCCGGCTGGATGAGACACTCAGGGTCTGGGTCGTCCCCACGATTGTTGCGACCACTGCTGCTTCGCTATTTCTCTACATAGCAAGGTACGCAAGTTGACGTCATTCCTTGTTCATTTATCCCATCTTCACCTTTTCCTCTCACATGTCATGTTCCTTTTCACCTTGTTCCTCACAATATTCATCCCAGTACCCACTCCAAATAGTTGGTACACAATCCAATATATTTGAATTTCATATAATTCAAATATGCTGGATTCTACCAACAACAATCCCTGCCTTTAGTTACCCGACGTCAACATCGCGAGTGGCGACGGAGATGCCTGATCTTTGTTATAAATTAACATTCATCAGGTGACTCTGGGCATAGTGGGTCCGATTCAGGTTGTGGAACCCCGACTTCTGAGTTCGAATCCATCGTGGGTAGTAATCTTTTAACCTTTTGTCAGTTCCCCTTTTTCAGGGCAATTAATATCTTAATCCAATTGCCCTGGGGAAGTTGACCTGACCGAAGGGTGAAAGGTTAACATCCGCGAGCCGGTGAGGGACAGTTGTCGACAGCGGGATGATGTACCGGTGACGACAGCGGGTTGGCGGTGATGGGGATTTGCTGGATGAGGAGGCAGTTGTTGGATGGTGCTGATTGAGGGTGGTCGAGAGGTTTTTTTGTTCGGGAAGAGGAGAGTTGGTCGACAAGTTGGCGGTGTTACATATAGAATTCTGAAAATTGTTATTCTAAATTTTTAAGTGAATTTATGCGATTTTATTAACGTTGTGTTACCCCACGGCTCAGTATTTTCAATTTATATTTCACACGTTGTTTTACGGAGATACAATTCATCGTGCGCCGGGAGAAATTAGTGAAATTGTTGAAATCGGTTTTTGGCTAGGAATCGTTACAAAAAAATAAAATTTTGGTTCGTTAAGGGCAAGATTTAAACAAGTGAATTTTGAAACGAAAATACTAAACAAAATCTCTGTGCCCAAGAGTACCATTTGAAAAATTGTGAAAGTGAAATATGAATTCGTTGCTTCCATTGGAAGCCAATTAAATTAAACATTTGAAAATAGTAGAGTTAGATAAAGGCGTGAAATGCTGAGAGGTGACAGTGAGAAAAATGTTTTTTTAAAGGATACTCCATAAAAAAAAAAAACAAGAAAAAGGGAAAATGGAAATATATGGTGATTATGTGACTTTGTAACAAAACCTATAAGAGACATTTTACATTAAATGAAAATCTTATCGGAATAAGCTTAAATTGAAAATCCAGCGAAAATCTACTCGGTACGATTAAACTTTTATTTTGAATTGCACTCATCGTGAAATGCTTTCTCTGAACGAGGAATAGTTGGTCATCGTATGCGACAAGAAAATATGGAAAACATCATCAGAAAAATAAAGAAAATCGGAAAAATAGAATAGGCAATTTATTATATTTATTTTTATAACTGCACTTAATATATAGCATGCTGTGAACCGTACCCGATCGGGTTTGGTGGTGGTATTTTTATTGGTATATTATTTTTTTTTTGAATTTTTCTTTATTTTGTTCTTTCTTCCTTTTATTTTTATAGATTTAAATTTAAAAATTCTCTTTAAGTTTCCTTTTTTTTTTCATTATTTTTTTTCTTTTTCTTGTTTTGTTTGTTATTTTAATAAAAAAAAAATGAAGTAGAGTAAAAATTTTTTTTTCATTTCTCCAAGCCATCTCTCCTTCGTCCTTATCCCTTATTCCCCTCCAATTTGTAATGTTGTGATTCTGAATTAGGTGGCCCAGCACGGGCAGTGATCTTCCCCGAACGACCCCGACCAGCTGAGCCTAGCCGGCCTCAGTATGCCACCTGGGGGAACATGAGATCACTGCCATATAAATGTCTGCGACCGCGGCAGCGTGATCGCAACAATACATACATACATACATACATACATACATACATACATACATACATACATATATACATACATGCATACGTACATACATAAATACCTACATTAACAAATACATACTTACATACATACGAACATACATACCTACATACACACATACATGTATACAGACATGTATACATACATGCCTACAAACGTACGTGCATACATAAACATATATATATATATACATACATACATACATGCATACATGCATTCATACATATATACAAACATAGAAACATACATACATACGTACATAAATCCCAACATCCATAAATACATCCATACGAACACACACACATAAATGCATCCACACATACATATATACATGCATACATACATGCCTATATACAAACACGCATACATACATACTACATACAAACATACATACATACATACATACATACATACATACGTACATACATACATACATACATACGTACACATATACATACATTCGTACATACATACCCAAATACATACATACGTACATACATACACACATACATACATGCATACATACATATATACATACATACATACAAACATACATGCATACATACATATGTACTATGTTGCTACATCCCTCTGGAGTGTCTGAAAATTTTTTCACCAGTATCCGTTCATAAGTTGCCGAGATAGGCTTGGTTGAGTGAACTTGTGTTTAGTTCCCCGGTGCAAGCTCTACGATGGATGAGAAATTCGAACATCGTGCCGCAATTAAATTCTGCTATAAACTTAAAAAAAACTTTCGTGGAAAGAAAAAAAGGATCGTTTTGGCTTACGGTGGCTGTTAAAACGTCTGAATCGCCGGATTAATTGCATCAGGCCCGAGTACAAGGAACCGAGATCGTGGAGTTTGCTGGATGACAATGCGCCTGCTCGGTCTTCGAACATTTTGAAGCGTTATCTCTCCAAAAATCAAATCCCACGCATCAATCACGCCCAATACTCGACAGATCAGGCTCCAGCCGACGTTTTCTATATCCCAAGCTAAATATGTCCTTGAAAGGACGATTTTTTGAAGATGTACCGAGGATTCAAGCGGCTTGCACCGAGCGTCTCACAGCGACACCTTCAGAGGAGTGCCAGAGAGCCTTCGAATCACTCATAGAGCGCTCAAATGAGTGTATATCTAGGGAAGGGGACTTTGTTGAAAGTTAACTGGAATAAATTTCTTTAGATGTAGTTTTCGATTTTTTATTTCAAACGTTCGGGAGCTTTTCCGACATACTGTGTACATACATAAATGCATACATACATACATGCATAATTCCATACATAGATAAATAAATACATACATACATACATATAAACATAGTTACACATATACATACATTCATGCATAAATACATCCATGCATACATACATACGCACATACATACATACGTTCATACATACATACACAAATACATACAAACATACATACGTACATACATAGATACATAAATCCATACAAACATACATATATGCAAGCATGCATACATACATGCATACATACATTCATTCATGCGTGTATACAAGTTAAATTCCGATAAATAAGGAAAACCGCTTTTTTGTCCGCTTATTAAACTTTATTCCTTATTGCTACTTTTACGAATGAATACTAACTAGCTAAGCATTATCCTAAAATCCTTCTTAAATACTATTCCGGCGATAATAAAACTAAACGATCATAAAAGGGTTATCGTGAAGGACAACGATCATAAATCGAAATCCATCGGTAACACTCATAAAAGGATTGCACGACGATTATCATAAAAGCGGTTTTTCCTAAATGTACGTATCTCTAAGTTTTCTCGGAAAATAGATTAGCATTTATTACAGTGTTAACGTAAATCGCCTTCGTAAACAAATATTTTGCAGAATTGCATTTTCCGCGAATGTGGGATTCAAATTTGATAAATTTGAATGAATCAATGAGAATTTGAGAATTTGAATGAGATCAAATTTGATCATGCATTCAAATTTGATATTTGGAATAGGTTGGTGGATGACGGCCGTTAAGTCCTCCCCACTTAAAACCGATCGTCCTCGATCGTTAGAAATAAGGTAGATCGTTGAATCGTCTTGTTGTCGGGATGTTGCGTTGAGGCTTTTCAGCAGCTGCGGGATGCAATAAGATTTGCTTATATCTACTATGTTACTTTCGTTACAAATTATCAAGTTGTTATATTGTTTACAATTTTGCGATATGCCAAATATTTGGTCTTTTAATTTAATAATTTTTTCGAAAGGAATGTCGTACGTTAAATTTTGCTTTTTTATAGGTTTAGTCAATAGAGTGTCAAATAATTGATTGGTTGTAACCGGAATATTGACGATATATAAAATACATTGATTGTTTGTTATTATCTTAATCTCGGATACATCTAATGCTTCTTCCACTGTTGAGTATGGTAATGTTTCTTTATTTAATGATTTTGTGGCTAATTGAATTTCTTCTTTTGATAAAATAATAGAGTTTACAATTCCTGCTTTTGCCCACTGAATTGCATATATAAGATTTGTAAGGTCATCTTTTATGAGTCTTAATCCAGAATTAAGTTGTTTTTAACATCGTCTTTTGATTTTAACATTTCTTGCATTGTGTTTGCCAATTTCGTTATGTTGTTCATTCTGTCGTTATATAACTTATTTATTATGACCTGTTAGTTGTTGTTTTTTAGGACGTCTGACATTTTGTGCTTGATTGTGACAAAGTCCTCGTGTACTAAATGATGGGCAAGAGGATGATGGCGGGTTGCAGGGAGGTTCAGAAATGCATTTATGTCATCTACTAATTTTGAATACTTCTCTAAATCGACTATATGGATCAGCTTAAAGTTTCCCTGTCGTATTTTCGCATGCCCCAGATGGAAGGTAGTGATATAAGAGTTGGAGAAGTCTAAGATTTGGATGCTCGCCAAAGTGGTGCGAAGAATAAATCTGAAAAAATAGTACCCATTTAGCTTTTGATTCGGTCCTTGTGTATAATTTTGCCTCCTTCAGTTACGATGGTAGTATTTTTATTTTCTTTTACTGTTTCCTGACGATATCTAGGTGTTAGTTTTGAGCCTAAACGCTTATTTTGCCTTACGTAAACAACTTCTCCTACCTCATAGTTTTTTATCGGTTGCCTTTTTTTATTATGGTACTCTAAATCCTTTTGTTGTTTTTGTTGTATTTTTTCGATATTAGTTTGCCTAATTTTTTCGAATTCTTCTGGGTCAATGTTGGGGCTTCTTCCGAAGTATATTTCAACGGGTTTGGTTTGGTTTCGACCTGTGGTAGAATGAATTGAATGATTATACACATTCACAGCTCTGTCTAGAAGTTCCTGGAAGGATCGGGACGGATCATCTTTTCTAAGGCATCGCATGAGCTCGCTCAATGTGGAATTCAATTTGGCCATTGACTGTACTTTTGTAGGCAGGGGTTTTGTAAACTTTGATCTGGAGGTCGTCTTCCATTAGTGATGTCAGGGATATAGAGGTCAGGGCACCTTCGTAGTCAATGACAACGTTCTCAGGTATGCAGAAGAAGTAGAGGATGTCTAAAAGGGGCTGTTTTATATCCTCAACGGACTTTGATGCAATTATTTTGGCTTGTGCAAATTTTGTGAATTTATCGATTGCGGTCAACACCAACTTCTTTTCGGTGAGGAATAAGTCGATGTGAATTGTATGTCCGGGGTATTTGGGAATAGGGGTTTCGTTTAAAATTGGTTTATTTGGGTGCCTGTCGTATTTGCTAACTTTACAGGTTTTACGACGTTTTAGAAGTCTTTTAATTTTGTATAACATACGTGGGAAATAGAAATGTTCAAGAAGTTGAAGGCGGTTTTCTTCTGCATTGCGATGTGCTCTGCGGTGAGTTGTCAAGTTTTTTTCCTCTTGTTCCACTTCGCTGGTAAGATCTTCAACCAACTGTCGTGTGAATTTTATTCTGTAATCACGAAAGTGGTGAGGGAATATTTCCTGGATCTTTCCCATGATCTCTTCGTTTGTCATAAGGCCGTTAACTGTACCCGGGTTCAAATATCTTTTGAGGATATCTATGAGGTTTGTATTACTGACTTGAGACTTTTTCAGAATGTGCCTTGTATATTTATCAAATGGATGGATTATTTGGTAACTGTCCTCCTGGTCGATTTCGAGAATGATTTGGTTCCAGAAAACATTGATAGGGATTTCTACGATAGGTATAAGGTTATGGGACGAGCTTTCGTCACTGTGCTGGGTTATGGTTAAAGAGTAAGCTTCTGTGGATTGGGGAGGTCTTGATAGAGAGTCGGTAACGATATTTTGTTTGCCAGGCTTGTATTTGAGCTCGTAGTTATACTCTTCGAGGATCGCTTTCCACCGTTTCATTTTGCTGTTAGCGTTCTTATTGCTCAGCGCATAGGTTAGCGGTTGGTGGTCCGTGTAGATAACTACCTTGTGTGATCCGTAGGGATAACTTCTCAAAGAGTTTAGAGCCCAAATTATTGCCAGCATTTCCTTTTCGTTAGCAGCGCAATGTTCTTGTGTTTTATCAAGGGTGCTGGACAGAAACGTCATTGGTCTATTGTTTTGTGAGAGTACGGCGCCGATGGCATATGTCGAGGCGTCCGTTGTGAGCTCGAAAGGTATAGAGAAATCTGGGTGAGCGAGTATAACTTCGTTAGAAATGAGCGAGTTTTTAAGTTTGTTAAATGAATTCAAGGCACTGTCATCCAGGTGTATTAGTTTCTTTTTAGAAAGGTTTTTGGACACATGTCCATCCTCCCCTCTTAAGAGGGATGTCAGGGGCTTTGCTATTTTCGCATAGTCGCGGGTAAAGCGGCGGTAGTATCCCGACATTTCGATTTACGAAATGACCGTAAATCTTTCAATTTTTTGGGCGGAGGAAAATTAGCAATTGCCTGGACTTTCTTCGGATTGGTTTTTATTCCACTTTTGCTAATAATGTATCCCAAGAATTCTATCTCCTCGTGCAAGAACTCACACTTATCGAGCTGAATTTTTAGATTTGCTGCTTCTAGGATAGAGAATACTCGTTCGAGGTTTTTGAAATGTTGTGTCATATCTTTTCCAAAAATGATGATGTCATCTTTATAAATATAGCAACTTTTTCCTATTTCCTCTCGGAGGATATCGTCTAGGGTTCTTTGAAAAATTGAGGGTGCATTCTTCAGACCAAATGGGAGTCTAGTGTATTCAAATTTTCCGTGATTTATAGAGAACGCAGTCTTTTCAATGTCTGATTTCTTGAGAGGGATCTGATGGAAGCCACTCTTCAGGTCGATAATAGAGAAGACCTCGTTTTTCCCTAAATTAGCCAAAACTTCGTTGATTTCTGGGATGGGATATCGGTCAGGAATGGTGATTGAGTTCAACTTCCGATAATCTACTACCATGCGAAATTTTTTTTCTCCCGATGCGTCTTCCTTTTTTGGAACGATCCAAACCGGAGAATTATAGGTGGATCGTGATGGCCTTATAATCCCATCGGCGAGAAGTTTTATCACCTGTTCTTCGATTTAATTTTTCAAAGCCATTGGATAAGGGTATGACTTTGAGTATACAGGATCGTTTGATGTTGTACGGATTTCCCCTTTCACCCTTGTAGTGAAAGTTAGGCGCTCATCAGGCTCATTGAAAAGCTTAGAAAACTGATTTATAAGATTTAGTAATTTAGTTGATGAATCTTTATTCAGATGGGATGTTCTGATATTAATATTGTTGACTGATTCAGAAACGTGTTGCTTCAGAGGGATACGTAGTCCTGTGTCGATGGTCATATAATTCCTCTTAGTGTGTATTACAGCATTGAGTTCCTTTAAAGTATCATTTCCAATGATACCATCAAATGCTACAAGACTGGGCAATATGAAGAACTTAAGTTTTTTTGTATAAGGGCCGAAAAGGCTTATGTAAGAATTGTGGGTAATTTTGATGAATCCAGCAACTGACTTAGCGTAAAATTCTTGCTCGTTAATAAAGGGATACTTAATGTGACGTGGCTGAATATAGTTGTTGTTAGATCCTGTGTCTATGAGGAATTTTAATAGCTCTCCACTCCTTAATTTCAACTGGAAATATGGAAGTGAAGAGCGGTTCAGCCTAAAAAATAGATGTCGTCGAGGTGTTCTGTACCGTCTGTGTTTGGGTTAGCATTTTCGATCTGTGAAGCAGGGTCTTGATCTGTTTGGGAAGTTTCAGTCAGTTCGGTTGGAAATGGTTGTGTGTCGCCCTGTCCTAGGTATTCTAGGAAGCCTTCTTCGTCTTTAAGTCCAGGGCTGCTAAATACTTCGCCATATGCTTCTGGCGTTATATTATGGTTATGGGTCGTAAAATGGGTACGCTGAAATTTATTTGGAAATTGTGGTACTGGCTGTTGTCTTTTGTAAGCGAATCGATGATCAAAGCGTGGTCTGTTAATGTAATTTGCGTTGCGAGAGCGCAGACTTTGATCGGCATCCATTGGTTCGGGTTTATTCGGTTTCGGGGGTAATTGTCGAGGGTTTTGAAAGAATACTGGTGGTTGATTAGGATATTGCGGAGGTCTAAATGCTTGAGGGTTATTAACTAATTCGGGATAGAATTGCCGTCTTGGCGCGGGCACAGGCGCTGGTTGATGGTTATTTGAGAATTGTCTTCTAGGAGGTACTGGTGGTGCAATTTGGGGGTTTGGTCTATTGGTACGGATATGTGTATTGTTCGCGTGTTGCGTTCGATAGTCGATGTTGTGTAATTTCAGGCACAAATGTAAGGCTTGCGGTAGGTCAGCAGGTTCTTTCATGCTAAGGAGTCTAGAAATGTCGCCTCTAAGTCCCCGAACAAAGGTGTCTAGTGCCTTGTCCCTATATGCCTGAGTCATAATATTTAGTGCTTCTTGGCCCATATCCATTGACCCAAGTTTATTTAGGATTAGTGAGAGGTGGTGGTACACTGTTTGGTAAAATTCTGAAACAGTATTTGATCCTTGAACCAGCGTCGTCATTTGGTACTCTAAGGTTCCCAAGTCACGCTTGTCGGCGTAGTGAAGTGTCAAGCATTTTGAAATTTTCTCCCAGTTTAGAGGCGTGTTATACGGCTCGAGGGCAATATCAGCTTGCCCTACGATTTTGTTACGGATCACGGATAGGATACCGTAATATTTTGGTGTTCCCCGCAAATTACCGTATATTCTTAGTATCCGATCAACGGATTTCTTCCAGGAGCTAAATTCTCCAGGGTTACCGGAAAAATCTCTCAAACTTTTAACGACGTCAGGTATCTTGTCCATGTCGGCAAGATTACCGTCGTTATTTATATTGACTGGGATATCGACATCGTTGTTAATATCGGCGGCTGGGTTCATGAAGGAGTGAAACATTTGTCTGCCTTGCGCTTGAAGCGTTGCGGTGACAATTTGAGTGATAATATTCCTAATATCCTCACCAATAGCTAGATTGTTAGGAGCGACAGGTTGGGGTTGGGGCTGCGCGGGTGCATTTCGAGCACCAATTTCTAGACGCGGAGGCCTAAGGAGATTGTTTGGGTTTGCCATGATCAATTAGAAACGGAACGAGGGCACCCGGTCGATATATTGGTTAACGCGGTAATTCCGAGAACTTTGTCACTTTCCACACCAATTTTTATCACAAAATGATTGAAAAAGGTACACTAGAGATTTCTTTCAATAACCAACCACGATTTGAGTTTTTTTTAATATGTTAGAAGATACTAAATATGTTGATTCGTTAAAGCACAATGGTCATAAATAGAATAATATTTCTTCTGTGGATATATATATTTCTGATATTCTTCTGTGGATATATAATTATTTTGAAATAATTGTGAAATATGCTTATTTTGAAATAATTGTTTTGAAATAATGTGAGATATGTTTATTTTGAAATAATTATTTTGAAATAATGTGAAGTATGTTTATCTTCATAAATTAAAATAATATAAGTTTCACTTTAATATGTTCACTGCATAATGAGTTTTGCAAAAATTTTCCACAAAAAATACTTTATATGGGCGAAAGAGTTCACTCTTTATTTTATGTTCAAATTTTTCAAAAGGTTTCTAGTTTGAATTTATCGAAAGTTAACAAAAAATTTTTGTTAACAAAAAAGTTTTGTTCAAAAAAAAAGAAACAACAGTGGAAGACTTACATAATTATGTATGTTTTCATCCTTGTGATCGTTGAGTTCCCCCTAGGCTGCAATCGTATTTCGGTTCGGCTTTGCTTGGTTTGCGTATCCTTTTTGCTCCACCTTGTTTATTCGCTGAAACTACTGGGGGGCCTTCCCGAATTCGTCGTGGTCTTCAGCACTTGGTTGTACCGGTGTGAGATTAGAGCCAGATCCTCAAGGTTTTTGATTCACAGCACTAACTTTTAATTTGTTTAATGGACCATTGGCCAGCCTCAGCACAATGTTTAAGACCGTTTAAGGCTTAATTATCTTGCGATAATTTGGTCTATCCACTTAACACCACGCGCGATGCAGCCCCACGTTGGGCGCCAGTTAAATTCCGATAAATAAGGAAAACACAAATGATATTTTGTCCGCTTATTAAACTTTATTCCTTATTGCAACTTTTACGAATGAATACTAACTAGCTAAGCATTATCCTAAAATCCTTCTTAAATACTAGTTCGGCGATAATAAAACTAAAACGATCATAAAAGGGTTATCGTGAAGGACAACGATCATAAATGGAAATCCATCGGTAACACTCAGAAAAGGATTGCACGATGATGATCATAAAAGCGGTTTTCCTAAATGTACGTATCTCTAAGTTTTCTAGGAAAATAGATTAGCATTTATTACAGTGTTAACGTAAATCGCCTTCGTAAACAAATATTTTGCAGAATTGCATTTTCCGCGAATGTGGGAAAATGCATTCATTGATTTCTGGGAATTGCTGACCATGTTTTTTCGGCGGATGGTGTTAAATTTGATATTTGGAATAGGTTGGTGGATGACGGCCGTTAAGTTACATACATGCTTACATACATACATACATGTATACATAAATATATACATACATACATATATACACACATACATATATTCATACATACATACATACATTGAGAGATATTTTCAGAAAAATAATAAAATAATGAAAATAAATTCATAATGATAAAAGTAATAATAAGGCAACCGATAAGTCGCACCTGCAGCGGAAGGAAGGAACAAGGTTAAAGAGACAGGGTTATTTGAAAATACAAAGGCCGCATAATGGCGGCCGAAGGAAGTTACTTTTAACCAACTAGCTCACCACGCAAGGGTAGGGGCTAGGACATTATTTAAGCCCTGATATTTCCATGTCACATACACACACACACACAAAGAGCTTACTCATTCATATTAGATTAACAAATAAATAAAAGGGATCAAATATCAAAGGATCAAACCACCTGTGAATTGTGCTGCGCTGATTGTGACCACCTGTGAATTGTGCTGTTCTGATTCTGACCACCTCTGCCTCCTCTAGCACGAATCTCCACCTCAGCTTGGTTTCGGGACTTGAATAAATTCCACTGCGCTACCTCTGATCACTTCTGCTTCCTCCAACACGAATCTCCACCTCAGGTTGGTTTCGGGACTGCACTTGCTTCTGCTGCGCTTCCTCCAACACGAGTCTACACCTCAGGTTGGTTTCGGGACTTCACTTGTTCTGCTGCGCTACCTGTGATTGTGCTTCCTCTAGCACGAATCTCCACCTCAGCTGGCTTCGGGACTTCACTTGTTTTGCTTCTGCGCTACCTCTGGCCACCTCTGCTTGATTGCGGGACGTCAAGGAATTCCGCTATGCTGCGTCCTGAACACCTCTGCTGCCTGCTTACTATGTTCTTGGCATCGATCTTATTGTTCTCTTGGGCTCGGTGATTTGGCGATTCGAGGACTCCTGGGGCTAAAAAAACAGCTTCTTCTATCCATTGATACTCCGATACTTTGGTACTTCTTCTACTCTACTTCTACTTTGGTCCTGATTGAACGTCCCATACCTCACAATTTCTATTCTTTTTATAGCGATATGTACACAACAACCCAATGAATCATATCAATAGAAATTTTTATCGCAAATAACTTCCAAGAAAGTTTATGGTTTTTCGTTGTTTGCTACTGGGAATAATTTTTTTCTGACATTTTATTTTTACTGAGACTTTTTTTTATTTATTTTTTTGGTTTGTTTGTTACTAATATTATTTAAATCTAACTATCAATGTTTTTATTTCAATTTTATTCTTGCTTCTATTTCATCTCGTATGATTTTCTTTTAACTTAAAAATATGGGTACATATAAAAAAACTTAACCAAAACAATTAATTGTTACATTCAAAATTAATTGCTTTTTTATTTATTTATTCATTTATTTATATATATATTTTTTATTTGTTTAATATCGCCTACACATCGGAATACGTAACACGTGGGGACGACCTACCCCTTGAGAAGGGCCTCACTCCAAAAGCCGGGCTACTATCCGTGTAGGATTAAGGGACTATAGCCGAATGTCCTGGCAATGGGAGACTCCTAAAGGTTTCCCACCTGGGGACTCCAGTTCATACGCGAGCTGTCCAACTAAACGAACTACTCTGGGCGGTATGAATTTTGGTGCGAGCTTAGCTGCGGATTTGTCCAGATCACTACTGAGTACGTGATTTCGTACGAAAATCATTTGTCCGGGGGTAAAAGAACGGGTCCTTGCCCGCAAATTGTAATGCCTTTTTCCTTTAGCGTAAGGTTGTGAGGGGTCATGAGCTCTGCTTCTCTATCTTCAAAAGAAGACAACTTCCGGAGGAGGTCGTAGTCATGGTCAGTAGTCAGTAGTCAGTCAGTAGCCATGGCTCACTGACTGAAATCCGAACATCAGGTAGTGAGGCGAACAACCAGTCGACTCGTGTATAGTGTTTCGGAATGCAAAGCTTGATTCTCGCAAATACTTATCCCACGTGCAGTGGTCATCACCTATAAAGGAACGAATGGCAGCTAAGATAAACTGGGTGACCCATTCGGAAGCATTCGATTGAGGTGAGTACTGAATGCAATATTCTCAAAGGAATTACATGAGTAGTTCGGGCACACCAAATGTACAGAATATATCTAGAGGGTATTGAGTAGCGTGTTCGGTAGTGGCTTTGGGCATGGCTTTCATCCATGCAAATTTTGTATAATGGTCGAGCACGACAAACAATTGGGTATTTCCACTCTTGGAACGTGGATAAGGTCCTAGAAAATCGATAAATAAGCGCTGCATCAGCCTATCAGATATGCGCTCTTGACCCATAAGTGGTCGGAGGACCTTGTTGTAGGGCTTAACTTGCTTACAAGAACTGCATCGGGAGATGTAAGAAGCGACGTCCTTACGAAGGGTTGGCCAATAATAATATCGCTGTAGTACTTCGGTGGTCTTACGTATGCTACAATGAGATTATTCCGCTCTATAGTGAGCTTGGGAAATTACCCTAGATTGCTGACTCACGGGTACCAATAATTTGGTACGAGGGATGTCTATATCCGGATCGTTAACTCTTCCTATATTAATGTAGATACGACCATCTCTTATCCAGAGGTTGGGAAACCGTGTAGGTTCTTTCGAAATTGAAACGATTCGCTCTATACAATCAGGTTCTGTGAAAGCAGAGTCTGCAAACAGGGAATCGATATGATGGTGCTCGGGAAGGAATGGGAGATACAGACACGAAAGTTCACTAAGACTCTCGTGAACTCGGGACAGGGCATCGGGAACAGTATTAGCGGAGCCCTTAACATGTTCAATATTGAAGTTGAAACCTTGCAACTTCAGACTCCAGCGAGCGAATCTGCCGGAAAGGTCTTGTTGGCTCATGAGCCACTTGAAACTAGCGTGGTCAGTGATGGTGGTGAAGGGAAGTCCTTCAATGTAGGCACGGAATTTTTTTACGCTCTGTACGGCGGCGAGACACTCCAGCTCAGTGATAGTGTAATTTCGCTGCGCCGACGTCAATTTGGCAGCCATGAAAGCAATGGGATGCTCTTCTCCCTTCTCGTCCTTTTGAAAGAGAACACAACCAATTCCAGTGGTGCTTGCGTCGCACTGAATGAAGAAGGGTTTTGTAAACTCAGGGTTAACCAGTACAGGTGCGGACACAAGAGCTTGTTTGAGTTGGTTAAAAGCATTTTGAGCACCGTCAGTCCATTTAAAGGACAATTTGTTTTTCAGCATGTCAGTTGGAGGGCCGGTAATGGAGGCAAACCTTTGTATGAATCGACGGTACCATCCGGCCATTCCCATGAGACGACGAATATCTTTAGTGGAGCGAGGAGCTGAGAGTTTAGAGGGATCTGTCTTCAGGATACCATCGCTAACGATGTATCCAAGGTACCTTATTTCACGCTGGATGAATTTGTTCTTCTCAAAATTTATTGTGAGCCCAGCTGATGAGAGTAACTTGGCTACTGTAGACAACAGATCGAAATTTTCCGTGGAGGAAGAGCTGGTCACGAGCAAATCATCAAGGTAAACAAATATTTTGTCTTGAACCTCATGCGGAATAACCTTGTGCATTAGACGGCACATGGTTTGGGGAGCGTTGCACAATCCGAAAGGCATGACCTTAAAATGGTATGAAGGGCGCCCCGGCACCGTGAAAGCTGTCTTTTCCTGTTCAAGTTCCATCAAGTTCCATCAAGTTCCTTGTACAGCAGATCCTGTACGACCGGTGAAACAGCATAATGCCGTTGTTTGACTGGCTTAGCAGTCAATGTGGTGTGTAACTAGTGACGTTTTTCCCAGACGAAGCTTATTGAAGGAAGGAAATTTGGCAACTACTTCTTACAATAATAGCTTTTGCTCTGGTGTCAATTGGTGAAGCGTGTCAGCCTCTTCAGCTGGAAGAGAATTAGGGGCTCCTTGGAGCGCACTGAAATTTTTGGACGACACTGGTGCCAGTTGGATCGCATTGCAGGAGTCAATGCCAAGGTATAATTTACCGGCGAGGGAAGGGACGACTAAGAACTATAAAAGTTTAGTCTCGTTATTATATGTGACGGGAAAATTCACGTATCCCGTTGCTGGAACTCGCTGTCCAGACGATGGTTTTAAGGGAGTGAATTTTGAGATCAAAGTCTCGAAGTAACTCAATGGACCGATGTCCTAAGACACTGACGCTAGCTCCACTGTTCAGAAGACCGGTGAGCTGATAACGTAATATGATGATGTCACAACAGGGACGAGGATCGTTCAGAACGCTATCGGCACTACCAGTTCAGTTCAGTTCAAGTTCAATAATTTATTGAGTGAATTGTTTTGTTACATACAATTATTTACAATTAGTCTTAACCTATCACTTAACCTACGGATTTTGCCTAATGGCTGTACCCAGAGTTCAATACTAACTAGAATTCATCCGTTCCTTAAATTAAGTTGAAATATTAAAATTCCTTCTTAATTACTACACTTACATCCTAAGTGTGGCCTTTAATATTCCATCTTTTTGCTTGCATTAACATAATATTATTTTTATTACAAAAACTCCTTTTTTTGACTACAATGTTCCTTATGTACTACTTATTGCTAACTGTTGGCTGCCTCCATCTCTCGATTTTCTGCCGAATTGATGATCGTGGTGTTCTCATGCTCCACCATACGTTTCGCCGCTCGCTCGATCAACCTCTTGGTGTAGAGGTTGATTGGTTCCAAGGCTGCATCCCGGTACAGTTGTCGGTTGGGGTAGGGCTGTCCGTCCTCCCGTTTATAACGAACAGTGCAAGCTCGAAGGATTCTGCGCTCCAGTAATCCTATCGTGCTCCATTTGTACATCGCTGTAGCCTGCCAGATCAGCACCGCATACATTGGTATGGGCCTGATAAGCGACGTGTACGCTAGTAACTCCAGGTACCTTTGGAGTTTCAGTCTTGCGAAGCGGAGATTGTACTAAGAAGACCACACCAGTAAGTCGTCAGCGAAGAGATTCACCTCGATTCCAGGTAAAAATTCATCCCTGATCCCTGGGATGTCAGACGTATATATATTGAAGAGAACGGGTCCAACGATAGACCCCTGTAGGACCCCCGAATTAATAATAAAGGGTTCAGAGCTACCTCCACCAGACACCGCAAATGCAGTTCGTCCCCTCATGAAGCTACCAACAATTTTTATAACATTCACCGGAAAGCCCAGTTGGATCAGTTTGTAGATAAGTCTGTCGATCTAAACCGAATCAAAGGCTTTTTCTATGTCGATGAGACACGCTGCAACAACCTTTTTTTCCTGCCAGTTCCGTTTTATTCTGACTTGGAAAACCGCCAACGCGTCTATCGTTGAGTGACCTCTTTTGAAGCCAAATTGTCTTTCCAGCACAGTTCCTGCCGCTTCAGAGAACTGTGTGATGCTTTGGAGGATGATTCTTTCAAGTAATTTTCCCACATTAGACAAGAGAGATATTGGGCGAGTGTCGACTACGTCTACGCTATTGGATTGTTCCGGGATGGCAAATATTTTTGCGCATTTCCATTGCTTTGGGAAGTAGCAAATGTTAATGCAGTTATTGAAAAGGATTGCGAGGAGAACAAAATACGTGTGGGGAAGTGTTTTTATAAGAAAATTAGAAATTCCATCAGCCCTAGCCGATTTTTTGGAATTTTGCTCAAGTGCAAGCATCCTGAGACTTTCAGGGCTTACAAACAGGTTAGTGCCAATAGGTGCGTCAGAGGGATTCGAATCTGAAAATCTAGTCAAGTACAGGTTCTTGTGGTCTTTGTTGAACGTTGATATTGTTCTCTTTACTAATGAATTGAAAGCAGAGTCCTCACTTGCTTTCTCCTCTTGAAGAACTGTCGCAAAGTGATTTGCGATGGAGTCAGCAATAGCCTTTTCATCCATGAGCATGTATCCGTTATAAGTGAGGACTCCTGGCAGGCGCTTCCGGCCAGTTATTTTATCGATTTGGGGGAACATACAAGAACCTGGTCGAATGTTTGTTAGGGTCTGTTCGAATCTCTCATTGGCAACTTCAGATGTTCTCCTCGAAATCATTCTTTTAAGGGACATTATTAAAAGGTGTACCCGCTGTTACTCCCAGTTAACCATATTCAGATTGCGATGGTATATCTTTGAAAGCAGTTTGCTGAGGGTGCTACGTCTACGATGTAGCTTCAGGATGTCTTCTGGTAAATCTCTATAAAGATAATTTCTGGAGGAATTTTTTATGGATATCTTTGAGATGACCGTAGCAAGGATCGAGTTCAAACAAGCAATGCATTCTTCAATCTCGGTTGGTGATAGGTTTCTCGATCTGTTGATCGAGATTTCTTCAATCCTTTTACTCAGGTCAGCATTAACAGCTTCCCAGTTTATGCGCTTGTATGGGATAAAGAGCTGTGGGTCTGCTACTTGCAGCTTTACACCCTTTTTCACTCTGAAAGCGAATTCTACCAAAAGATGGTCAGATTTAGTGTCAAGAACTCTACATTCAAAATTCCTCCAGCTGTGAGAGATATTCACCAGATTAGCAGACGCAATGAAGAAATCGATCGTTGACGAGCTACTTGGGAAGGTGGGCTCGTTTGGTGCAATCAATATGACATCCATATTGGCTTGCACCCAGTTGAACAGAGCTGTTGCATATCCATAAGATACGTGATAACCCCAGGAAGGATGTCTTGCGTTGAAATCACCCCTATCGCATAGTAATCAAATTTGCACACAAAGTGGATACTGTTTCCAAGTGTTCAGTGAGATCCCCTCCCGAATATCCGTATTTCACGTATATTCCAACAAATGCAAATGTATACCCCCCAGGAACGAGCTCAATATCATGACATCTGCACATTTTAGAGTTGGAAGACAGTGTCTTTGAGTTTTGAGATGTTCCTTGAAAGCCATAGCTACTCCAAGGATTCCATCTGGGTCGTCATCCCTTATGGCTTTATATTTCCCCAAGGGAACTTTGTGTTTACTTTTCAGTCTTGTTTCTGAGATGAACAAGAAATCTGGTCTATGCATGTCCAAGTATTCTTGGACGGAGTTTCTTTTGAAATGTGAAGCTAGCGAACAAATGTTGACAATGCAGAGCTTAATAGAGCTCATCGCGACAACAGATTTTCACGGCGAAGTCCAAGTACGCCGCCTTTTCCTCACTCAGATTAGTGAGTTGTTTGTATTGGGGAATGAATGAATCCACTTTGCGGATGAGAGTGAACAAGTCACACCCGAAGAATTGCTTGCAGTCATTGGAAATGACAGTATTTCTGTCTGTTTGCTGCTGTAAATCAGTATTTACTTTAATTTGCCGTACAGGCTGAGCTGCAGCTGGCTTGGCTGCACCCCTTGCTATAGTAGTGAATGAGACACCATTTTGAATGGTGTTTTATAAGGAAGAAGTGACGAAGTCCCTCCTTTCTTCCTTCTTCTTTTGGAGATTCCGTCTCCTCTCCTCAGCCTCTTTGGCCTTGGGACATCCCCTGAAACTCACGGGGTGACCCTTACTATTGCAATTCACACAGAAGATTGCATCTTTTCCCTCTCGCTTTTCAATGAGGCAGTCTTTTGATTGGTGGTGTTTGTCGCACTTGACGCACCGGGATTCCATTCCACAGTTTGAGGCAACATGTCCAAATCTTTGGTAGTGTTGAATTGATGTGTTTGATTTCGTCAAGCGCTCCCAATGCACCTTTTGGTATAGGAGCGTTTTAACATTCATTGCCTTTTTGACGTCAAATTCAGGCTTAAATTGAATAAGGAAGGACGATAGAGTTTTCTTTTCCTTCCTTGACGTGACTGTTGAGAACCTTTTGGCTCCCAAAACATCCTCCCTTACGAGGGCTTGGAGTTCTTCCTTGACATCATTGTCTTCGTAGGAAGTGTGCACACCCTTTAGCAACAGGGTCAGTTTTTTCCCAGTTGGGAGTGTATAGGGGTAACATGCCACCTTGTTCCATTTTAAGAAGTCAAAGAGACTTTTATGGTCGTCTATGGTCTTAGGATGTAACGAAGGTCGTGCAGAACTTTTGACGGTGACATCAAATTTTGGGGCATCAATCTGATTCTCCTCACATTCTCGATGAATTTTCTCCCTAAAAGGCTTAAGATTAAGCCTATAGCATACTATTGGTGGAACCCCCTGTTTCTTAGGGGCAGCAATGTTGGTTGGGTTTCCCTTAGTTCCGATAGCTATTCTACGCACTGGGGGTGCGACTTCAGATTTGGTGATACTTGCTGAAGCTTTTGAGACCGTAGCCTGTAGCTGCGGAAAACTCCTTTCACTCACGTTTACCGAGCGTTTTGAGGTTGGCTCCGGAGTTGGAGGCACAATTGGCCTTTTCTGACCACCCTCATCTCGAACCACTTCCATTGACTCTTCCTGATCGTACTCACTCTCACAATCCGTCAGAGCTTCTCCTTCTGTAGTGGTACACCCATCTACAGGTAGGTCTTCTGCAGGGTCTTGGAATTGGACTTTGCAACTTGCTATAAGGTCTAGCAAGAACTCCTCCTTGATATTTTCCCCAAATTTCCGGCAAAACCTCTTCAGGTTTTACTTAGCTTTTCGCGTGAAAGCAGCCTTTGCCGCGGAGAGCTCCCCCTCCGCTTCTGAGTCACGCACCCCCACTATTTCCAAGACAGAGCTTGGATGCGGGGTTAAATTAAAAGGACCCCTTCCAGACAATTTGATTAATATTTAATTATATTCTAATTAATAGTTAATGGTTAATGTTCAGCAACTTGCCGGCGCGGCAAGAAATTAAGGGCTTAGGTCTCGGTTCGCCGACTGTCCTAGGAATACTTAAACTAATTATAAAACCTAACTATAATAAAGGAATGAATGGATATTATCAGCTCCTAGCCAGCCTCAGCAAGAATTTAAGGGCCTAGGCTTCGGCTTGACCACTGATAATAATTTCCTAGACAAATAATATCACTTTCCTAGCTAAAACACCTTCCTAGTTAACACAACCTGTCGCTCCGACGGTTGTGACTTATCTCCTAATTACAGGCGTTACCAAACTAATCGCTAGTTTATGAAGGGCGCGTTTCGCGTGAAAGTAGGCTATTGTTATTTTTTTTTTCTTTTGGGAGGTGAAGGCTGTTTACGCCCTGAGTGTCGGACTCCCCCGCTACCAGACTACCGACTAAACACCTCCCCTGTCACACCGAGAACCTAGCCTGGAACTGGTTGTCACATTACTTCGGACTAGGCCTCATTAATCATCGCTTAGCAATGTCTTCAGGATAAGGGAAATTTCTCTTTCTCCGCGGTTGGATAGGAAGGAATTGCGATTAGTAACTATAATATTGGGTTACAGAGATGTTCCCTCCTTCGCAAGCGATCCATTATGTCCTTCTTTATAATGAGTACTGTCCGTACGTAATGCGGCACACAGTTCCAATTGTCCTTTGATTTCATCATTTTTCCCGTTACATTTTCTGGGGAAATCATGCCAATTTTCTCCGAGAGATGCGAACGGAGTCTTGTGAATCTATTGCACGTAAAGAACGTATGGCAGGCGTCATCTGTCATCCCCGGGCAGAACACGCAAGTTGGAGATGGTGTCTTTCCCATCTTATACAGGTAAGACTGAAAATACCCGTGAACACTGAGTAGTTGCGTCAGATAATAATCAGTCTCACCATGCATTCTGTAGAACTACGGCCCCAAGTCACTCATCAGCCATGCGGTCCACCTGCCTCGCGTTTCGTTTTCCCATGTTTGCTGCTACAAGGTTAGGGTTCTTCTCCGTTCCTCTCGACTGACGGTTTCTCTCGCCAACTCCCCCCTACGTGAGTATACACGTTTCCGTTCGTCTGCAAGTAACTTAATTGGAACCACCCTCGAGATTACCAGCACTGCAGGTTCAGAGACAGTGCGGTATGCAGCGGCTATCCGCAAAGCTCCTTGCCTCTGCACTTGTGCCAGACGCCTTCGGTACGTCTCTTTACTAAGAGCGTCAGCCCAAACCTCGGAGCCATACAAGAGCACTGACTCCATTGCACTCATCAGTAGATGTCTTTTGCTCGAGGTTGGTCCCTGCGTGTTGGCCATAATGCGGTTTAGCGCCGATACCCGCACGGAGGCCTTATCTGCTGACGCTCAAACCTGCTCGAAAAAACTCATCTTCGAGTCAATCATGAAGCCAAGATATCTGATTGATTCTTTTGACTCGATGATCATTGCCCCCACCCAAACCGGCATAACACGAGGGATTCGCTTCTTGGTGAGGACGACAACCTCGGTCTTTTCCAGTGCTTGGCTAAGCCCACGGTCTGTCATCCACTCGCTGACTCGGCGTATTACCGCACCCAGTTTGAGCGGCGTCTGTCCGACAGTACGTCCGGCGACTAGTACTGCTACGTCATCTGCGTAGCCAACCAGGCGTGACTCCCCCGGTAACTGCAGCCTCAAAAAATCATCGTACGAGACATTCCAGAGGTCCGGGCCCAGAACGGAACCTTGCGCGAAACCTGATGTCAAATCAATTCTTCGCCGGCCTCCCAACGAGTCATAGATGAGTTTCCGATTTTTGAGGTAGTCCTTCAATATCCGCATCAGATACCTCGGCACCCTGAAATATTCCAGAGCACCAAGAATATCTGTCCATCTAGCAGAGTTGAAGGCTAGAGACATAATAACTCACATCTAGAGTTATGAGCAGTACTATTCGTCTCGAGTAATGATTATGGGCTTCTGCCTGCTGGACCACGCTCACTACCTCTGCTATTGCACCAATTGTGGATCGAGCAGCCCTGAAGCCGTACTGCCGAGGAGACAGATCCCCGGCAGTTCGAATGGCTTCTCCAAGTCTTTCTCGAATGAGCCTCTCGAGTACCTTGCTAGTGGCGTTCAGCATACATAGGGGCCGATATGTAGATGGTTGCTCCGCGTTACCCTTCCCCTTGTGGATCAGCACGAGCCTCGCCTCTTTCAAGCAATTTGGAAACACGCCCTGCCGCAAACAGGCATTGAAAGTGGTGAGCAGCTTTTCAGGACAAAGTTGATGTGCAAGCTGTATCACTTCCGCTGGTATACCGTCTGGTCCCGGGGCCTTTTTCGATTTTAAAGCTTTTACCGCATTATCCAGTTCGATGGCAGTAAAAAGTGGGCATTCTCCGAGACATTCAATATCTGCATCATCGGGACGAATAGGATGCATAGGGAAGAGCGCTCTAACAATCTGGTCCATTTTTTCCGTTTCAAGGACACAGGGCCTCCTTGCAGCTCCTAGTTTCCGCATGGCAAGCTTGTAACCCAGCCCCCACGGGTCTCTGTCGATGTCCTCAACTAGATTGCGCCAGCAGCGAGCCTTGCTTTCGTTAATTAACCTACGGAGAACTTTTCTAGCCGACCTGTATGCCAGCGTTCGGGAGTGTGACTCGTCTCGATTTCTTAAGCGTTGAGATTCGCAGCGAAGTTTGTGACATTCTCTTCGCTTTTCGGCGATTTCTGCCGACCACCAGTATACAGCAGGCTTATTGTGTCGAGGCCGTCGCCTGGGCATAGAGAAGTCGCACGCATTCTTGATGAGCCTCATGGTGGAGTTCACCATGTTTTCAGCTGAGGCTCCTCCCGTTACCGTCATAGTTTCACCTCTCATAAGAGCTGTGGCGAACGTGTCGACATCTATTTTAGATATATTCCAACCTACAGTTGAGGGTTGGGTTGCTACGCGTCGAGTAGCACAGTCGCCAATTGCAAAAGCAATGTACTGATGATCACTCGCCGAGTAGTCCTCCAGTACCCTCCATCTGTGTATCCTAGGCACTAAGGATTCCGAAGCAAATGTCACATCCGGTATAATTCCCAAGCAGCCCCCCCCCCGTTTAAAAATTGGTGTGTTCCCAACGTTCAGGATGACAAGTTGCCTCCTAGCCGCCATTTCTAGGATTCTTTTTCCTGTCGAGTCTGGCAGAGGCATTCCCCATTCTATCGTGTTGGCGTTAAAGTCACCGCCAACAAAGATTCGGCCTTCTGTGCTCGAGACAGCTTCCTCCAGTTCATCGAGCCTGCTCTGAAAACATGAAATTGACTCATTTGGAGTGAAATAGACGCTTATGAATGTCAAATCGGCGCACCCAATGAGCACGAAGCCATTTCCGCTGGAGCAAGTCCGAGCTGTGGGTAGAGCCCTATCACGTACCCAGATGGCGGCGGTGCCGGATCGATCACAATACCATTCAGCTTCCTCTTTGTTGTGGTGTTGCTCGGATATCAGCAACAAGTCAACTTTTTTCTCTCTTACAACCTGGTCTAGTAAATCTTGAGCGGTTGAGCTACGGTGTAGGTCTTTGCTCTTTTCTTGCTTAGTGCTTCTTTGAACTCCTGGCACCTACCACTTCCTGGAATATGAGTCAGATCTTCAGACTTCCGTCCCTTATCTTTGCACAAGGTACAACTGGGTTCGTTTGGGCAGTCTTTCGCCTTATGGCCGGAAGTGCCACACCTGTAGCACAGTTTGCTTCGATCTGGCCCCTTGCAGTTCAAGGAGATGTGTCCGAAGTTAAGGCACTTGTAGCTTCGAATACCCTACCCTACCCTCCGACGTATCCTGCACACAACCCAGCCGATTTTAATTTTCTCCGTGGCCACGAGCTGCACAGCGTCTTTCTCTGGGATGTCTATTATTGCCGCCCTTTGTCCTCTAGGGTTGGTAGGCGTTAGCCTTACCCTAAAGCTCTCTGCCGTAGGAAGAATTAACCTAATGGAATCTTCTACTTCTTTGGCATCCGCAATGCAGTCAAGGTCTCTTATTTGCAAAGAGGCCATTGGCTGCAAAGTCAAGATAACAGCTTTAGAGCCCAGGAGGTCCTTGACAGCGCTCTCGAACCGTCCCTTGTCGTTGGATTCCGCTCCGAGTTCTACGAGGAGACCGCCTGTTCTGGTCGCTCTTACTGTTCGTATACAGACACCGTTTTATTCGGGTTCCACATTTTGCCTGATTTCCTTGAGGACCTCGGCGTAAGTTCTCCCGTCTGCAGATTTGATCAGTAAAGCATCCCTGCGCTGCTTGTTCCTGGTCTTTTTTGGCATTGCACTGTGTTTCGTGCCTTCTTGCTTTTAGGGCGCCTGTTTGGAATCTTTTGTTATCGCTTGGTGTATCTTCTTCGCAGCTTTCTGTTGCGATTTAGAGCGCACCAATTGAAAGCCATCATTTTTCTCCTCCCCTGGACTGTTGTCTCCTGTCTCGACTGTTATCGGCCCCTTCGCCCTTTTCCTACGGTCAGGTTTAAGTGGACTACATGCAGCCCTTTTGCCATTTACGACAGGAGTAGCATTTTCGGTGAAGGGAGTTTTATTTTCTGGAACTTTCTTAAGCTCTTTCAATTCACTCTCCACCCGTAGCCACCTGCGGCGAAAGTGCTGGATCCTATCAACGAAGTCCTCCAATTCGTCAATCCCATTTTTGATGTCCTTGTTGACATTTTTTTGGATATTCGTTGAATTTCTCATCACTTTTATTATAGCGCTTATGTTACTTGTTAGACGCTCTTCCTCACTTCTGTCAGCGGCAATTTTAGTTATCAGGTCCTCCTCAGGCGAAGTTCTCTGTCAGCAGGAGGGTCTTGTTGTTGTTGAGCATCATTGGTTTCGCCTTCCACGTTGTTCAGTATATGACTTTTAATGGCCTCTGGAGAATGGCGCTTCGGATCGATGACTCCACTGCCCGAAGCCTCCACTACGCTTCTGGTATCGTTCGCTCCATCGCCTTGTGTAGGAGCAGTGTTGTGGACAAGCACCTTTTTGCTGTTGCAAAGCATTCGATGGAGGTTTGCTTGCACGATGTTTTCTCGATGCCTTGATTAGGCTTGGCTACTCTTTGAGGCGGAGTTCGCAGTAGTTTTGGCCTTCAGGCGAACATGCTTGCGTTGTTGATTATTTCACTTGTAATTTTTGATTCTTCAGTGTTCCACCACTGAAAAATGCCCAGGCCACTTATCCCCAGCATGAATGCTGGAGCTGGAGAGAAGCCCGCATGAGGTCGAGGCTCCCTCACACGTCGGGGTATATATCCCCACCCCTAATTTACTATTTTTGTTGTCACTCATCATATATATTTTTTTTTGGGTGCTTTTAGTGACGTGATCACGCGTCTGGATAACGGGCAACCTCGTGAAGCCCCCCACCAGCGTTTCGCGCGAAAGTAGGTGATAGCGCGAAGTCGTCTTCTATATCTTCAAGTGGTGGTGAACGGGGGAAAACGGCTGACGGGAGTGGGTTTGTTCAATCGAGTGGTCTGAGCTATAGAAGTCTTGTCATTATGTGATGATGGACTATTCGAACTCAGCGATTGCGACGCAATTCGGGATCTACATTCGTGGCTGCGTCTACAGTATTGACTCGGATTTGAGTTGTTGCTTAAGGGTTAAAGTGTCGAAAATTGGGAGCATGCCGACCCCTCATATGTGGGCCGCTTCTGGAATAGTTTCCCGGAAGCTTACACTTTTGGCATTGAGTCTTTCATTAGAATCAGCTTTCGCGGTGGATTGGCTGCCATCATACCCAATTTTTGTTTTTTTTTTGCTACTGGGAATATTTTTTTCTAAGACTTTTTTCTCTGACATTTTATTTTTACTGAGAAATTTTTATTTATTTTATATTTTTATTCATGGATGCGGAATCTGTAGAGCAATATTGATAACTAGTAAATAACCAGTCGACATCCACCTAAGCTGGTAGTGCCAATCGACGCGTCCCAGCCTGTGAGTTGGCACCTGATGAGAAGCGGCAGGGACGCGTGTTCGAAACCAGCTTGAGCTCTTTCCACAATTCTTTATAAATACTAAATTCACTATCGAGGTACTCGAAACATTTGATCAGAACTTCCGCACCCATGAGTCTTCGCTGAGTTAGCTTAGCAAGGGTATAAATCACTTATAAGTTGTAAGTGAAAATGGAAAAATTGATCTACCAAAAACTTCTGAAACATTCATATTGTTGCGCTTTGGCAGGTGCGAGACCTGTTTGCTCTTCGCAAATATTTGCAATAATGAATAAAAAAAAAAACACTCGCGAATAATTTAAAGTTAATGCTTAAAGTTTTATAATTTAATTGTTTCACTTAAATCACTTTATGACTTTAATAAGTCCACCTTTAAATTAATTACTTAAGCACTTATTAAACATAAGCATTAAACTTATCCAACACTTATTAAACTTTTACTTTCTTTTTAATTTACTTGACCGCATTGTTACTCGTTGGTTCACTTCATTCACAATACTTCCCTCGTCGCTCGCCGTAGTCGCTTTCTTTTATACAACTACCAACCATCCCAGAATCTTCCAAACGGATTGTTCTGGTGATTACGCGCTGAGTCGCTTGCCCCGGAATTTGTTGTACTCAATGCACGCAACGTGTTTATGTTTACGCATTCGAGAACTATGGATGTATTGGTAGTTGTAAACTTGTTTACGACTTGTCACTTGAGACGACTACAGTGACGCCTAACCTGAACACGTCACACTATCCCCGTCTTATATCTTTTTCGCCCCGAAAAAGTGTTACATTAGCTAACTCCGCGTCTTCCTGCTGATTATATGGGGCAAGGCGGTCCAGATGCACAATTTTCGTTTTTGCCCTAAGTTTCTGGTGTTCCTGTATCTGGTATACCACATCGTTGATCCGTTTGATGATTCTACAGTTTCCCTCCCCATTCGGCTGTAGCTTCGGAGATTTGCCTTTCCGATGCCGGGGGTTATATAGCCACACCAAGTCGTCCGGCTGGAATCCAGATGAGTTTCCCATTAAGTCATATCTGGTTTTCATGCGATCAGTGGTTGACTCTATTTCTTTTCGCACTAATTGGTGTATCTGATTCAGTCGTTGCCTTAAGTCACTTGTGTACTCCGAAGTGGGTTGAGGCTTCTCAGGGGGTGTCCCAAACTTTACATCAGCTGGTAGACGAATCATTTTATCAAAGATGACTTTCGCGGGTGCTTCTCCAATCGATGCATGTTCCGCAGTTCGGTATGCCATCAAAAATAATGGAATGCGTCGATCCCAGTCCCTCTGATTTTCATCAACCATCCTGGCCAAATGTTTATTAAGTGTGTCATTGAATCTTTCGATCATTCCATCGAACTGAGGGTGAAGTGGCGTTGTCCGTGTTTTCCGTATA
This sequence comes from Stratiomys singularior, assembly GCA_954870665.1. Classification (NCBI taxonomy): domain Eukaryota; kingdom Metazoa; phylum Arthropoda; class Insecta; order Diptera; family Stratiomyidae; genus Stratiomys; species Stratiomys singularior. The sequence goes on along the minus strand of OX940878.1, from coordinate 87,234,116 downwards.
CCCAGCAGTTCACACATTTCGGCAAAAACTTGTGACTCGAAGTTTCTGCCTTGGTCTGAATGTAGTTCATGGGGTACGCCATGTCTACTAACCCACTGTGAAACGATTTGCTCCACTTCAGTAGTTGCCTCCTGGTTAGGAATCGGGTAGACTTCTAGCCACAAAATAAAGTAATCAGCTACAACGAGTAAATACCGATTTCCCCATTCGAACTCGGGAAAGGGTCCTGCGATGTCCACAGCTATTCTTTCGAATGGTACCCCCACGTTATAGATCTGCATTCGCCCTCTCGTTTTTCAATTTGGGCCTTTAACGGAAGCACATATTGTGCATTTACGACACCAGTCAAGAACATCCTCTCGAGCGTTGACCCAGTAGAACCTTTCTTGCACCTTTGCCAGGGTCTTGTTCACCCCAAGGTGACCTCCCGATGTGCCTTCATGCATCTCCTTCAGTGTTCCTTTAACCCGACTGTTAGGAAGAACAATTTGCATCCTATGTGAAGTGCCGTCTGTGGTTCCCCATTTCCGTTTCAGAACTCCATCTTCGACCTCAAGGGAGTTCCATTGAGCCCAATAACTTTTTAATACCGTGCCGCGTGCTGATATGTCCTTCCACTCAGGACGTCCAGTTGTCTGCTTCCATACCAGCAATGGTCCAATATCATCATCTGCTAGCTGAGCGTTCCGCAGTTCGTGCTGCGTCCAACCCTCGTCGACTTCCGTTGTGATTACAGGCAGATCCACACCTTGTTCATTTTCCTCAGACCGTCGGCAGTTACAAGCCGCTGGACATGGGCGACGGGATAAAGCGTCAGCATTCCCATGCACTCCTCCTTTTCGATGGACGATTTCGTAATCATAGGACTGTAGCCTTTCGATCCATCTAGCAACTTGCTCTTCTAGGTTTTTGAAATGGAGCAGCTATTTCAGGGAAGCATGGTCTGTTCGAAGAACGAATTTCTGTCCGTAAAGGTACTTGTGGAACTACTTTGTTGCTTCAATTATAGCCAGTAGTTCTTTCCTGGTTACGCAGTAGTTCCTTTCACTCTTTGACAGAACTCGACTGTAGTATGAGATTACTCGCTCCTCACCGTCGACCTGCTGTGACAATACGGCCCCAATCCCATTGTTACTCGCATCGGTGTCTACTACGAACATTTTTCCTGGTTTAGGGTACGCTAGAACCGGTGATTCACAGACCTTATTCTTCAACGTCTCGAAGGCTTTTTCACACTGTTCATTCCAGATGAAAGGGCGATTCTTTTCCGTGAGCTGACGGAGACACTTCACTAGTTTTGCATAGTCTTTAACGAATCGGCGATAATAGGTCGCCAGTCCAAGGCCAGCTTCTCAAAGCTTCTATTTTCTCAGGGTCCGGTTTCACATCTCTTGCCGATACAACATGTCCTAGGTACTTTACCTCAGTAGCGTAAAGTGAGCTCTTCTGTGAACTCAGCATCAAGTTGGCCCGTCGTAGCCTTGAGAACACCTCTTCCAAGTTGCGCACATGTTCGTCAAACGTCCTCCCTATGACAATGATGTCATCCACATATACCAAGCACGTTTTCCAGCTTAACCCGCGGAGTACACATTCCATGAGGCGTTCAAATGTTGCTGGAGCATTGCAAAGCTCAAATGGCATCACTACCAATTGCCACAATCCAGTACCCACTGTGAATGCAGTTTTCTCTCCGTCTTTCTTATCGATTTCAACCTGCCAGTGTCCAGTCTTTAAGTCGAGAGTAGAAAACCACTTCGAATCCGCCATTGTATCCATAATGTCGTCGATGCGGGTGACATTATGCAAGTGGGTGGCTGTCATTTTTCGTGACATCGTTGAGCTGCCTGTATTCGACACAAAACCGAGTGCTTCTATCCTTTTTCTTTAACAGAACTACAGGTGAGGCCCACGGGCTGATTGAAGGTTCGATGACTCCTTGTTTTTCCATGTCGGAGATCATTGCGCTTACTTTTCAATGCTTGGCTAATGGAAGTCGTCTTGGTGCTTGTTGAATCGGCTTAGCGTCTTGTGTGTCTAAAACGTGAGTCACCATACTCATACGTCCTTGATCGTCTTGACTATTTGAGAAAATATCGCGATATTTGCTCACCAATTCCGAGGCTTTCTTGAACTGCTCTGGTGATATCTTGGTTGTTTCCAATAAGGTCGACACTTACTCACGCGATTCACCGGTATTTCGTTTCCTAGCTGCATATAGGCTATCTCCCACTTCCAACGATGTTACAGTAGAGACAAGCTGACAGCTCCCGATAATGTCTCCAGCTTTGATGTGGGTAAATGAGTCCGAGGTGTTAAGGACTCTAACCGGCACGCATCCACTCTTATTTGTTGTTACTAGTGTCTGTCCTAATATTAAATTACGCAGTGCCGGTGTTTTTGTTGGCTCAATTAGGTAGGATCTATGGTCTCCAGGATCACCTTCGAATTTGGCCCATACAATGCTCTTGGAGGATTTTGGCACGTCAGTGTCGGCACTTACGACCACTTTCTGTGTTGAGATGTTGTCGTAATGAACTTCCATTAAGATCTCAACATTTCGCCATGTCAAGACCCGTCTGCCCAAATCCAACGTGAACCCGTGCGGTCTTAGGAAATCCATTCCCAGGATGCAGTCGTCTATTATATCGGCAACAAGAAACTCATGTTGAAACATTATATCCCCTACTTGTACTTGGAGTTGGATCTCGCCGTATACGGGTGCTGCTTCTCCCGTTGCTGTTCGTAGCAAAAGTGGTTTGCCTTTGGAGAGAACACGCCCGCTCACCAAATCTGGTCGCAATATTGACCTTGTTGCACCAATATGAATTGTGAGTGTGCAAGATTCACCGTCGACTTGTCCACGAACACATAAGTCTGCCTCTCCCTGATGTAGCCTAGACACTATGATGGTGGTGCTGGGGACTTCGATCCTCCTAGCAAACCTCTACCCCGCGAAGTTGGCTCTTACGCGTTTCCCGACCCATTGGATTGAGGGGCCTTATTGCCAGGCTCTGTTTTTGGCCTTAATCTCCTTCTAGTGGCACATGCCGGGCAATAGCTTAATTTATTTTGCTGCTTGCAGTTTCGTTGGGGATGCCCTCGTTCACCACAATTCCAGCGTATAGGCGATCCATTCACCTGCGCTTCTTCACTGATGTCAACACACTCGCATCTACATTCTTCCGTTGTAACCTGTCGAATCCTGGCTTTGTAACAAGTGGTTGTTTTGGCAGCTTCGAAGTTAAAACAATATCTCAGTGCGTCCTTTACTGAGCATTTTTCGGCTAGGCGGACAGCTTGTGGCATTTCCCTGTCCTGTAACGCGCTTATGAAAGCCTCCGTTGCTACATCGTCCCGATGATCTGGGTCGTAGGTAGGGTAAGCCAAAAGTGCAAGCCTTTCAGTATCCAGTCTCAGTAAAATTAAATGTCAAAGAAAACTAAGCTTGTTCTTTACCTCTGTGTGTGTGTGCTTGTGTACGTGACATGGAAGGATGAGGGCTTGAATAATGTCCTAACCCCCACGCCCACGCGGTGAACTAGTCGGTTTAAAGTAATTTTCTTCGGCCGCCATTATGCGGCCTTTGTATTTTCAAATAACCTTGTCTTTTCAAACTTGTTCCTTTCTTTCGCTGCAGGTGTGACCGATCGGTTGCCCCCCGATTATTATTCATTTCATTATTATTAATTATATATATTTATATTCTTTTTGAAAATACATAACATGGCGCCCAAAGTTTGTGGCTTTGTTCGGTGAAGGTGATGGCAATATGCGGTAGCGGAGGATTTCGTTTTTGAAGTTTGTAAACAAAATCTTTGCTCCTCCACTGGCACACTGCACCATGGCTTAGGTACATTACGCACCGATTGCTTGCATCTGCAACTGGCGCCCCAAATATTCTTTTCTTATCTTTCTTCTTTCGTGTTTCCATGGGTGATGTTGACTGTCGCTTCCGTAGATTTCGACTCGATGAGTTTTGAGACGGAGCGTTAAGGGTCGACGAAGGAGATGGTTGTATTCTCCTTTTAAGGACTTGAATGCCTCTCCTGAAGTTGACTTAACCGACATTGCGCATGCCTACTTTTGAGGGGCGTTTGCCTCTGCTGATCTTCGGTACATTTCACCATTTATTTTTGGTTCGAGCGGAGAACAGGCGGATGCACACGTACCTCGAAACACCACTAATTGTTTTCCTTTGCAATCTACTTTAAATACATTTACCTTCCGGTGTTGTTGGCTCTGTGCCGACTGATATTTATCGCTCTGTGAGTTTGAATCAGAGGCCAGATGAGCAACAGCAACCTTTGGAATTGCTAAGTTACTTCCATTTCACCTTTAACTTTCTCAGCCTTCTTCACGTCCTGATCCGGAAACACATGTCCTCGGACGCACACGTACACACACATTAATAAATAAGAACATTCATAATTGAAAATTATGTTTTTGTATAGTTTGGAAATAATTACTTTTTTTATTTGTCTATATAGACTATAATTATAAATTAGGAATTTTAGAAACTAAAAACTAAGGATAAAATAAGGACAAATGAAAAATATATAAGAATCAAACCATGTCGTCTCCATCACCGGGGAAATTTTGTCGTATGCCAAATGTCTAGAATCTAGTCCCTTAATCCTACACGGATAGTAGCCCGGCTTTTTGAATGAGACCCTTCTCAAGGGGTAGCTCGTCCCCACATGTTACGTATTCCGAGGTGTAGACGACATTCATTCAACAACAAAAAATGTATATCTATATATATATATAAATGAATAAATAAATAAAATAATAATTAATTGGTTAAGTTCTTTGTATGTACCCATATGTTTAAGTGAAAAGAAAATAATACGAGATGAAATAGAAGTAAGAATAAATGTTACGTATTCCGAGGTGTAGGCGACATTCAACAAGCAAAACAATATATATACATAAGTAAGAATAAAATTAAAATAGAAATATTTATAGTTAGGTTTAAGGTAGTTACTAATTTAAATAATATTAATAGCAAATAAAAAAAATAAATAAAAAAAGTATCAGTAAAATTAAATGTCAAAGAAAAAAATGCCAACGACACGCGGTGTTCCCAAGCGGACCCCCATCTAAGTACTAACCGCGCCCGATACTGCTTAACTTCGGTGATCGGACGAGAACCGGTTAAGTTAGTTAAGTTAAAAATTCTCTTTATTTTTTTTCCAAAATTTAACAATAATAAGTACAACCTTTTAAAAAGAGATTAAAAAAAACAGGTAACAATCTTAAGTCTACTTACACCTATGGCCACTTAGGGCACTCTGGTCTAGGCCGTCATATTCAATGGGTAGGTTCCCTTACAATCACTATCTTTAAATTTTATTATTTACAAACATCTTATTCTATTTTGAAGAAAAGCTTAGAAAAACTTCAAATGCCTAGCAACGAGAACCAGTAGGCCAGTATGGTGTGGCCGTTGAGAATGTATATTCTAATCATTCAAATCTAATTTTACTCAACGCGTGAGTCGACGTTATCTTAAACGAAGTTAGAGAAATTGTCTACAGACAACAGAACGCTTTATTTTATTTTAAAGTCTCAATTAAGAGTTACACTAAATAGCTTTCTTGACCTTAACATTTATGGTGCATACAAAAAACTTAACCAATTAATTATTATTTTATTTATTTATTCATTCATATATATATATATTTTTTTGTTGGATGAATGTCGTCTACACCCTGGAATACGTAACAGCCTTTGTATTCCCTGTTGTGATACTGGCTGTACTCGTTATCGGGCTTGAGTTACTCGCCATTGGGCTCGGGTTACTCACTATCGGGGCCGAGCTGCTCGCTATCGTTACTTTCGCTTGTTTTAAGTCTTCTTTTATTCTTTCAATCTCTTACCGAAGCGTCTCCACTTTGGTCATCCTTTCTTCCACTTTGTCCATCCTTTCTTGGAAACCTTAAATTTGATGGTTAAGCTTTCGGTTTAGTTCACCTAAATATGCTCTTAATTCAGCAGATTTCTTGTCGAATTACTGGTTAAAGTCTGCTGATTGCTGGTCCAGTTTCTGGTTCAGGCCGGTGGATTGCCGGTCGAGCTGGTTTAACGCTGTTGACTGCCGGTCAAGCTTCTCGTTTAACTCGGTTGACTGCCGGTCAAACTTCTTGTTTAAGTCCGTTGACTGTCGGTCGAGCTTCTCCTTTAAGTCGGTTGACCGCCGGTCGAGCTTCTCGTTCAACTCGGTTGATTGCTTTTGCATTACCATCAGCATCCGCATCAGTCCTTTCGCAGTCAGAATTTTTTCCTCCTCCTCGCCTCCAGTGCAACTTTCAGCATCGGGAAACTCAAACGACTCTTGATCCATTCCTTCCGCTACCAGCGCTTCGTTGAGCCGGGTGATAAATCTAGCCTTGCTTCCATCGGTGGAAATTTTCCGCGTTTCCAGTTCCTCCTTTAGTTCCGGCAGAGTGAGAGCGTTGATTTTACGTGGCATTTTTCTTACGAATTTTCTTTAATGCAAAAGTTCAAAAGTGTTCACTATAGTTCGCGTTCTTTTTTTAAGTGTTTGAGTTTGCTCACTTCACTATTGCACGAATAATTCCACTTGCTGGATTCCAGTTGCGCTTTAGCAGGTGCGTGGCCTGTTTCTTCTTCGCAAATATTTGCAATTATGAATAAAAAACACTCGCGAATAATTTAAAATTAATCTTTAAAGTTTTATTCTAAATTTTACTCTACACTTTACAATTATTTCACTTAAATCACTAGATCACTTTAATAAGTCCACCTTTGAATTAATTACTTAAGCACTTATTAAACATAATCATTAAACTTACCCAAACCTTATTTTTTTTGTGGTAGGGAGGTGAAGGCTGTTTACGCCCTGAGTGTGGGACTCCCAGACGCAAAATGCATTTGGACTACCGACTAAACACCTCCCCTGTCAACCTAAGAACCTAGCCTGGAACCATTTGACACATTACTTCGGGCTAGGCCTCGTGTTCCTACGCCTAGAGGCGCCTTCGCATTATGGGTATCTCTTCTCTAACGGCAAGGACAGGAGAGGAAGGAAGAGCTACAAAAGAGATCCATCCATCCCCGATGCCTCCCAGCGCTCCAATAAAGCTTTTTTTAATGTAAGCACTGCCCGAGCATATTGCGCCACGCAATTCCAATTGTCAACTGTTTCCAGCATTACTCCAACGATAGTTTCCGGACAGAGCTGTCCGATTTCGCTGAGTAGGACCCCTCGCTGCTGGCTCCACATTTTGCAGTAGAAGAATGTGTGACAGGCGTCATCCAACTCTCCTGCACAAAACACACAGTTAGGACACCGTGCTTTGTCAATTTTGTACAGGTAGGACCGAAAACAACCGTGCCCGCTTAAGAGCTGGGTCAAGTAGAAATCGGTCTCACCATGCACTCGACTGAACCACGGCCTCAGGTCAGGGATCAGACGTGCAGTCCACCTTCCCCTTGTTTCTTGCTCTCAGGACTGTTGCCAATCACTGAGAGAGCGACGTCTCTCTTCCTTGGTAATCTTTTCTCTTCGATCTTCGCCTCTGTGCAGGTAAATACTTCTGCGCTCCCTCGCAAGGAGGGTGATGGGTATCACCCCTGCGATTACCAGCGCTGCCGCCCCGGAGACCGTTCGGTATGCGCATGCGATTCGCAATGCTCCTTGTCTCTGCACCTGTGCCAACCGCTTCCGGTGTAACTCCTTGCTGAGAGCGTCGCCCCACAGTTCTGATCCGTAGAGTAGAAACGACTGCACAACGCTCATTAAGAGCCGTCTCCTTGATGTGGTGGGCCCCCCTATGTTGGCCACTAATCGGGTGAGTGCCGTCACACGCGCTAATTACGAGATCATCGCCCTAACATTTTTAATCCACCTGAGATGGACCCCACGTGCCGGAAGTGCACACAAATTCGTCACAACAATTTATATAATTGCAGGTGTTTTCCTTCACCTATTTATGCACGTGCTAGCTATCTTAGCAAATTTCTTAGAAAAGTAAAACTGTAGTTCGAAGAACCGATAGATATATTTTTGCACATGTTAGCTTCAAAGGATATAAAAACCGAAAAATTGAAGAAGAAAGGGAGTTGTTAATTAGACTTTGGAAGAAATATACGTTGTATAATTTAAAATTGGTTTATTTTGAAACATAGTTCTATTTGAACTATAACTGGCGCAGTCGATACTTAGGCGGCGGAGATATTAATAGTGATCCGACGGTTTATCGGAAACAAAGTGGTGATCCGACGGTTTATCGGAAACAAAAATAGTGATCCGACGGTTTATCGGAAACAAGGTGGCGATCCGACGGTTTATCGGTCAAGTGTAGGAAAAAATCGGCATTTGCAATTGTTGCTGTAGCAGAAATTCAAGAAAATTGAATTATCCCAAGTATGTGGATAATAATTATCTGGTAAGTCGAGACTTTTTTTACTCCTATGCCACTACCCACTCCACAAAAAAAGAAATCCGCCCCTAACCCGTATCCTACTCTCACACGTAGGCTAAGAAATTTTACAAATTTTACCACAAACTTAAGATTTATCTCGGAAAGTGAAAGTGTGAATAGCGTTAGTCGAAATATAAATAATATCGGTAGTGATAGTGAAAGTATAACAATTGATAATAATTATAATACCGATAATAGTAAAAACATAAATAACATCGATAATACTAGTGAAAATATAATAGTTAATCATAATTACAATACTAATAATAGTGAAAATAATTTAAATAACAACTCGCGAACTCCAATGACTAATAAAGAAGGTGAAATTGTTATGACAACCATTGATATTTTTAACTCTCTCCGCGTCCCGGATGCGATAAAAGATCTACCAAAATTCGACGGAAATCCGCGGCTCCTCTTTGATTTTTTGGACAACGTTAATGAAATTCTGTCGTTAATCAGTATAACAAATGGCACTGCTTATGGGCAACTCCTTCTGAGAGCCATAAGGAATAAAATCGTCGGCGAAGCCAACGAAGTGCTTAACATGTACGGCACTCCCTTGGAGTGGAACCAGATTAAGGAAAATTTAATCTTACATTATTCGGATAAGAGGAACGAAACCTCTCTTATCAGAGACCTTCACGGTCTACGGCAGAATAACGACTCCGTACATAAATTCTACAGTAATATCGTAGAAATACTTTCTAGCATGAATACCCACACAAATATACATGAAGTGGATCCTAACGTTATAGCCGCCAAAAAATCTTTATTCTCGGAAATGTGCCTAAACGCATTCCTTTCGGGCTTGAAGGAACCACTGGGCTCGACCATTCGAGCTATGAAACCAGAAACCCTTGCAGCAGCGTATGCATGTTGCATTAAAGAACAAAACATGTTTTGTTCCAAATCTAACTCTGATAGGCATCATTTTGCTAAATCACGACCGCAAACAAACGAACAAATGTTATTAAGGCCCAAACCACCACAGTTTCACATACCAACAGGAATTTATGCTAGACATCCCCACAACCAGCCACATACATTCCTCCCACTGAAAACTATGATGCCAAACTATCAAGCGCCAAATAATAACACTTTTGGCCTCCAGCGTCACAGTGCTTCAAATCAATCTTTTAATCGTAACCAATTTATGTTGCCAAATAATAATTTTAGACCAAATCATTATCACAATACAATTACTCCTCAAAATAAATCATTCTTTAGCAGACCGAACAATAACATTCAGTCAATGCCTGAACCGATGGAAACATCAGGAACAATAAGGAGACCTCTACAAAGACCACCTATCCCACAAGCAAATAACTTCTTTACTCCTCAAACAGCACTGTGAGAGAATTATTTAATATTTCGGAACAAAATCCTCCAAATTACTACACAAACAGCGACAACCAAATTCAATTCGAACCCCAACAGTTTATGTTGCCAACGGACTATTACCCTATGGATAATCCAGGATCCGTGATTCAAAATTATGAAAATCTTTACGAACCTTTTAACATGGATCGCCAGGACTCTCATTCTGACCAGGATTCATATCCTCCTAACACCAAGGTAGACGATGAAAATTTTCAGTTGAATGCCTCCACAAACCCATCGGGTACCTAGACGTAAACAAACATGGGAACACTCTACCCTACATACAGATATCTACTCCTTATGGAAGACCCTTGAAATTTCTCATAGATACCAGCGCATCTTCATCATTCATCAATCCTGAATATGTGAATCCCCATGACGTCAAACCAATAAAACCAGTTTCAATCTGCACAATTCTAGCAAAACATGAAGTGAAAGAAGAAGTGACTCTTCCTAATTTTATCGAGTTTAACAAACCAGGAACAATAAGGTTCCTGATTTTCAAATTTCACGGGTATTTTGATGGCCTACTAGGCATTGACACATTATCTCAGTTAGGCGCTAAAGTTGATTTCAGTAAGAACGTACTCATAACACAAAACGCAACAATTCCACTCAACTTCAAACCAAACTTCATGTCTGAAAAGTATACTGTACCACCTCATTCAAAATTCATCGCAAAATTGCCTGTGGATGCACGGAATGGAGACATTCTTATAAAACCCATCCAAATTACCCCAGATTTATTCATCTCTGAAGGCATATACACAGCTGTTAATTGGTACGCCCCCATAGAAGTAACTAACGTGTCTGGAAACGAGAAAGTGCTCTTCATCGAACAACCCTTAATGGTAGAACAAGTTTCAGACAATTATGAGGAAATTAACAACGTGGAAATTAGATGCGAACAAAGCTCTCCATTCACGGACTCAAATGATCTCATCGATCTTTTACGAGTTTCCCACCTTAATCGCGAAGAAAAAAAATTGTTATTTAAAATTTGTCATCAGTACAATGATATTTTCTTTAAAGCTAATCAGGATCTGACGTTCACCAATCAGGTGAAGCACAGAATCAACACCACCGACGATTTGCCAATTTATACAAAATCTTACAGATATCCTTTCGTGCATAAACAAGAAGTCCACAGACAAATCGAGGATTTGCTCAAACAAGGCATAATCCGTCCGAGCTATTCTCCTTGGAGTTCACCCGTCTGGATAGTACCTAAGAAATTGGACGCTAGCGGTAAACAAAAATGGAGACTGGTAATTGATTACCGGAAGTTAAACGAGAAAACGATAAGCGATAGATATCCACTTCCTAATATTAACGAAATATTAGACAAATTGGGCAAATCTATGTATTTCACAACACTGGATCTCGCTTCCGGTTTCCACCAAATGGAAATGGATGCCAGAGATATTCCAAAAACTGCTTTTACAGTCGAAGGCGGTCACTACGAATACGTTCGTATGCCTTTCGGCCTAAAAAATGCGCCTGCCACCTTTCAACGTGTCATGGACAACGTACTAAAGGACCTTCAAGGCAAGGTGTGCCTAGTATACTTAGACGACATCATCATCTTTTCATCGTCCTTACAGGAACATGGCGAACACCTTCGAAAGGTATTTCAGAAATTACGAGAGGCAAATCTGAAGGTCCAACTGGACAAATCAGAATTCTTGAAGAAGGAGATCGAATTTTTGGGTCACATCGTCACAACAGAGGGTATTAAACCCAACCCCGAAAAAATCCATGCGATAGCCAACTATCCTATACCAAAAACACCAAAGGAGATTAAATCCTTTCTCGGGTTGCTAGGATATTATCGCAAATTCGTAAAAGACTTTGCAAAATTGACAAAACCCTTGACAGAATGTTTGAAGAAAGGACGTACCATAGATTTAAATGATCGCTACGTACGCGCCTTTCACGATTGTAAAAATCTTCTTATGAATGACCCGATCCTGCAACATCCTGATTTTAGTAAGCCGTTTGTTTTAACAACAGACGCGAGCAATTTCGCGATTGGGGCCATTCTATCACAAGGACCCATCGGCAGTGATCGTCCCATTTGCTTCGCAAGAAGTAGAACCTTAAATGACTCAGAAACAAATTATTCCACGATCGAAAAGGAGCTTTTGGCCATTGTATGGGCCACTAAATATTTCCGACCATATTTGTTTGGAAGGAAGTTTAAGATCGTGACCGATCACAAACCACTCACCTGGATAATGAGTCTTAAGGATCCTAATTCCAGATTAATACGTTGGAGACTTAAACTTGAGGAATATGATTACGAGATAATTTATAAGAAAGGCACCCAAAACAGTAATGCCGATGCTTTGAGTAGAATAAAATCACCGGCAACCATGAAAGCAGCGTCCGTGGAAATATATAACAACGAAACCACAAACTCACCTTCCAACATTTCAGCTCAGAGTACAAGAGGTACTACCATACATTCGGCAGAAGAAGACATGAATACCGGTATACCAATTTCAGAAAAACCTTTAAACGAATTCTCGCTTCAACTAGTCCTGGAAAGAACTAATAGACAACCTTCAACCTCCGTCGAAACACCGTTTAGGAACAAACAGAGACGAACGATTAAAATGCAGGATTTTTCAGAACCCACGCTTACGGAAATCTTTAGAAAATATATTCCCCCTAATAAAACTACGGCAATTTACTCAACAGATGACATCTTTAGAATAATTCAAAACGTTTATTCAAAACATTTTTCACAATCCGGATGCTACAAATTAGTTAGATGCACTGAGCGTCTTAAAGAAATCATTGAAAGCGATGACCAGGACGCTCTGATAAATAACTATCATTTGAAAAATAACCACCGTGGAATAAATGAGACTATAGCTCATCTCAAAAGAGACTATTACTTCCCTTATTTAAAAAATAAAATAACGCAAATTATAAATAATTGTGACAAGTGCCAACTTCTCAAATATGAGAGGAGTCCTCCCAAACCAGAATTTCAAACGTCTCAAACACCCAACAAACCCTTAGAAATACTTCATTCAGACATTTATACCATAAACAAACGTTACATTCTAACCATCATCGACAAATTCTCCAAATTTGCAGCAGCATACCAATTACCCGCAAGAAATAGTTTATCCATTATTAAAGCACTAAAACACTATATCAGTCTACACGGCACCCCCCAAAATTTAATAACTGTTGTTACAGATCAGGGATCAGAGTTTACCTCCACTCTCTTCAATGATTTTTGCAAACAATTCGGCATAAACCATTCCACGACGTCATATCAACAAACCAGTAGTAATGCACCAGTAGAAAGGTTACATTCTACTTTAACGGAAATCTACAGAATAGTCTACGAAAAAAATCGTGAAAATGACCCGGAAGACATTTTAAACGAAGTTATAATCACTTACAATAATTCTATTCATTCCGCTACGAAATTCACTCCCTATGAATTATTCTATGGTAGAACATACAAATTTAATAACAGTCTAACACCCTGTCAAACGCACGAATATCTCGAGAAACTTAAGGAATTCCAATCTAAATTATACCCCCAAATAAAGCAACTACTAGAAGAACAAGTTAATAAAAGAAACGAAAAATTAAATTCCTCTAGAGAAAGCCCTGAAACATATAACGAAGGATCAATAGTATATAGAAAGGAATGTCGTAGAAACAAATTAAATCGAAGATTTTCAAAACATGAAGTAAAACAAAATAACCATATCACTATTATCTCAAATAAAAATAAAAAAATCCATAAAAGTAAACTAAAGAAAAAACGCAAATTCCAGGCACATGCTCATAGCACACGGACAGGAACTGGACATACGGGACTTGACGAATAACAATGGAGTCTTACCCATAAAACTTGGAACAGCACGACTTATCACATCCTATGACAACTTGATACATATCGTACGATTGAATGACTATCGAACAAATATCGACTACATACAAGACACACTCGCAACCTTCAAAACATCTCAGAACTCAAACTATCCTTAGACATGACAAAAGCTAAAGTGGCAGAGCTCAATAACAAACTACTTAACCTTATACCTATTAATCGAACAAATGATAAAACGTTTTGACAAATCACATTAATCAACAACAAAAAATTATTACAAACTATTTGAACTATATAAACGAAAATCCTAAAAACCAAGTTATTAAGGAACATAATAATTTAAAATACATACAGTATTAAAATCAAGTAAACTATAACATTGACCTACTAAACGATCATATCACTAGCATTTCGGAAGCAATCATCTTTGCAAAACTAAATATTATATCAAGAACAATTCTTAGTCCACTAGAACTATCCGAGATAAATTCCATTTTCGAAAATCAATAGCTAGACATAAAATCCAATGAACAAATTTACGAATGATTGAGACTACAAGCCTACTCAAACGATTCCAATATAATCTTCAACATTCGAATCCCTATTACATTAAAAGAACATTACTTTCTATATCACATAATCCCTCTCCCGATCAACAAAACCATCCTAACAAAACCCTATCTCCTTTCGAGTCTTAACAACTCACATAGTCTCGACGAAAAATGCCAAAACATTGAGAACGTTTGCTATTGCTCAAAACCAACTACAATGAGAAGAAGTACCGAAGAAAATTGCACTGCAAACATTATAAGCAACATACCTGCGAATTGCGAACTACATGACCGCGACTTCGAGATGGAAATCTTCGAGCCAGAACCTAACCACCTAATGTTCGTGGCACCACCATCACAACCACCTGTGGCCAAGACGAATTGAAGATCGAAGGAACCTTTTTCATACGCTACAATAATTGAGAAATAAGCACAAATGGAATTACATACAGCGCCAAAAGACCAATCCATTGGGACGAAATTCATATCGTTCCAACCTTGTTTCAACAGTGAATTTCACACCCGCCAGTACCAACAACATCCAACTAGATGAATTACAGAAACATCAATTCATCAGGAGGAAGGCCGCTACTCTCGGCAATCATACGTACCAACAGCAATTCTATACAGCACTTACCATAATGTCCTGTTTAACCATCATCGCAACTGCCTGCACAATCTGTTGTCTGCAAAGATCACAAGTAATACAACTCCAACAGGATTCACGAGTCGTAGCTCAGTCCAACGAACCTGCAAGGATCCAGTTTCTATGGCCATCGCAACCTTCTAAAAGGGGAGGAATTACGAGATCATCGCCCTAACATTTTTAATCCACCTGAGACGGACCCCACGTGCCGGAAGTGCACACAAATTCTTCACAACAATTTATATAATTGCAGGTGTTTTCCTTCACCTATTTATGCACGTGCTGGCTATCTTAGCAAATTTCTTAGAAAAGTAAAACTGTAGTTCGAAGAACCGATAGATATATTATTGCACATGTTAGCTTCAAAGGATATAAAAACCGAAAAATTGAAGAAGAAAGGGAGTTGTTAATTAGACTTTGGAAGAAATATACGTTGTATAATTTAAAATTGGTTTATTTTGAAACATAGTTCTATTTGAACTATAACTCGCTGCAGCCTTGTCAGCTACTGCCCTGATTTGTTGGGAAAAACTCATCTTCGAGTCTATCAGGACGCCCAGGTACTTTACTGCTGATTTCGATTCGACCAGCTCGTCCCCTATACTGATAGGCCGTATTCTGGGGATTCTCCTCTTCGTTAGGATGACCACTTCGGTTTTTCCAGTGCCAGCTTTAATCCGTGAGTGGTCATCCAGCCCATTACCCTCCGCATTAACGTATTGAGTCTGAGCTGCGCATGGTCTACTGTGCGTCCAGCGACCAGCGCCGTGATATCATCCGCATAGCCGATCAAACGTGACTCTTCCGGCAGTTCAAGCTGCAGGAGTCCATCGTAGGAGATGTTCCACAGGTCCGGGCCAAGGATAGAGCCCTGAGCGACACCTGAAGTAAGATTTGTACTTCGCCTACCCTCCTTCGAGTCGTAAAGTAGGCTGCGCTCCTTCAAATAGTTCCTGAGAATCCGCATCAGGTACACTGGTACTTGAAAACGATTTTCTAGCGCTTCCAGAATATCCACCCATCTAGCGCTGTTAAATGCATTTCGGACATCCGGAGTAACCAGCAGGACGACCCGTCGTGTGGAAATACTGTGAGACTCCGCACGTCGGATCGCGCTCACTACTTCTCCAATTGCATCGATGGTTGAGCGGCCTGCTCTGAAGCCATACTGCCGTGGAGATAGATCCCCGGCAATACGAATCACGTCAGCGAGTCTTCCCCTGATAAGTTTTTCAAAAACTTTTCCGACCGTGTCAAGCATACACAGTGGGCGGTATGCAGCTGGCGACTCGGGATCCCCTTTTCCCTTCGTAATGCGCACAAGTCTCGCCACCTTCCAGCACTCCGGGAACAGCCCTTCGCGCAGGCATGTGTTGAACATGCGGAGGAGCAGGTCAGGGGAAAAGTGGAAGACCATTTGTAGCACCTCTGCTGGAATCCCATCTGCTCCTCAAGCCTTTCTGGCCTTCATAGACAAGACTGCTTTCTCCAATTCCATCTTCGTGAAAAATGGAATTTCCATTGGTGTTTCATAGTGAACGGCTTCAACGATGGCGGGATGGATGGGGAAGAGAGCCTGCACGATTTCGTCCATCTTTTCTGCCTCGTATGAGTTGTTACGTATTTCGATGTGTAGGCGACATTACACAAACAAACAAATATATATATATGTAAATAAATAAATTAAGAAATTAAAATAAAAATATTTAAAGTTAGATTTAGTAAAATAATATTAGTATAATATTTAGTAAATAATATTAGTACATAATATTAGTAAAATAATAATTAGTTATTAAAAAAAAAAAGTTATTTTTACGATCGATACGATTCACTGGGTTGTTGTGTTCGTATCGATATAAAAGGAGTGGAAATTGTGAGGTAAGAGAAGGTATTCAGCCGATAGAAGATACTTAACAAGTGAAGATATTCAGCCGATAGAAGATACTTAACAAGTGAAGATATTCAGACAATAGAAGATATTCAGACAATAGAAGATATTCAGCCGATAGAAGATACTTAACAAGTGAAGATATTCAGCCGATAGAAGATACTTAACAAGTGAAGATATTCAGACAATAGAAGATATTCAGCCGATAAAAGATACTCAACCACAGAGGACATTCTGCCAAGGACCACTAACCGCCAACCAGTAGAGGCCAATCTGCCAGTGGATGACACTCAACCACAGAGGACATTCTGCCAAGGAACACCAACCAGTAGAGGCCAATCAGCCAGTGGATGACACGCAACCACAGAGGACATTCTGCCAAGGAACACCAACCACCAACCAGTCGAGGACATTCAACCATAGAAGACACTCAATCAGTTGAAGATACACAACCAGTAGAGGAGGAGGTGTTCACAGTCAGCGCAGCACCATTGAGCGCAGCACAATTCACAGGTTGTTTGATTTTTAATAATTTTTATTTAATATAATATGAAGGACTAAGCTCTTTCCCTGTGTGTGTGTGAGTTGCATGGAAGGATCAGGGCTTAATGAAGTCCTAACCCCCACGCCCACGCGGTGAACTAGTCGGTGGAAAATTAACTTTCTTCGACCGCCATTATGCGGCCTTTGTATTTTCAACTAACCCTATAATCTTGTTCTTTTCTTTCGCTGCAGGTGCGACCTATCGGTTGCCCAATTATTATTTTATTATTAATTATATATATATATATATTTCATTATTAATTTCCTTTGAAAATACATAGCATGGCGCCCAAATTTGTGGCTTTGTTCGGTCAAGGTGATGGCAATGTGTGGCAGCGGAGGATTTCGTTTTTTTTTTAAGTTCGTAAATAAAATCTTTGTTCTTCCGCTGAGACACTGCACCATCGCTTCAGTACATATCGCGCCGATTGCTTGCATCTGCAGCTGGCGCCCCAAAAGTATTCTTTTCTTATCTTTCTTCTTTCCTGTTTCCGTGAGTGATGTTGACTGTCGCTTCCGTAGATTTCGACTCGATGAGTTTTGGGACGGAGCGTTAAGGGTCGACGAAGGAGGTGGTTGGTTTCTCCTTGTTGGATTATGGAATTAGGATTCAGGGATTAGTATTTAGGAATGCCTCTCCTGAAGTTGACTTGGCTGACATTACGCACAACTACTTTTAAGGAGCGTTTGCATCTATTGATCTCTTGTAGATTTCGCCATATGTTTTTGGTTTGAATGGAGAACAGGCGGATGCACACGTACCTCGAAACACCACTAATTGTTTTCATTTGCTATTTTCTTTAAACATGTTTACCTTTCGGTGTTGTTGACTCTATGTCGACTGATATTTATCGCTCTATGAGTTTGAATCAGGGGCCAAATGAGCATCAGCAACCCTTGGAATTGCTCACATACTTCCATTTCAACTTTAACTTTCTCAACCTTCTTCGCGTCCTGATCCGGAAACGCATGTCTTCAAACGCACACATACACACATTAATGAATAAAAACATACATATAATATAAGTAAGGAATTAAGAACTAAATAAGGACAATTGAAAAGTATAAAGGAGTCAAATTATGTCGTCTCCACCATCGGAAAAATTTTTGCCGTCAGGACACTCTACGCCCCAGGGCTTCTCCATTACCAATGTCCCGGTGAGGACAGGAAGACGATTTGCAGACACTGGACTACCCTCGAGTGTGCAGACAAATGATTGTCCGTTTGATCAAAATACAAAACTGAATGATTCAAACCCCTTTCGTCATTTGTCTCCTGAGTCTGAAAAACCCCACATTTTTACGGCAGAATTATATGAAACTCTAACATCCGTGACCACGAGTCATAATCCATTCATTTCGGAACCTAAGATAGAGCACCTGATTGAAGAAATCCAGCGGCTGGGGCAAGTTCTGGAATCAAATGTTCTAGGCCCCATGAGGCAATCACTGGATGTTAGTCCAGCCTCCCGTCCAGTCCATGCTACCACTACATCACAGATTCCCCGAGACAATATACGTGATCTTGGTACGCGCTCTCCCGCACGCTCACGTCCAATAAGCCAAATGTCTATACCAATATCCAAATGGGGTATTGGGTATGATGGCAGCACCCAGAATGCACCCACATTCCTTAGATTGGGATTCTCTCACCCATTCTTTCCTCAATCGATTTTCCCGTGCTCGAGCAGACATAGATATTCGGCGTCAAATGTATGCACGTCATCAGGCGCAGGGTGAACCCTTCATTGAATTCTTCGATGCCTTAGAGACGTTGTCGCTGCAGTTACAGAAAGGCATGTCTGATTTGCATATGCAGCACTTGTTGTATCTTAATATGCATCGTCGGTTGAGAGACCATCTCGCAGGTCGGCAATTTATATCAGTCTATGAGCTGGTACAGTGCTGCACTTCAATAGAATCTGTTTGGAACTTGAGCAAGGTAGAACGACCTTTCGGTCCTGTTCGCCAAGTCCATGCCTTGTCACACACACGCTACCAAAATCTCCCAACAGAAGTGCCCGAAGAAGTAATCAAATCTCTGGACCCTGCTAGTGATCCCGAATACCGTTTGTGTTGGAACTGTCAGGATATAGGTCATTTCTTCAGCAAATGCCAACTTCCGATCCAGAGATTGTTTTGTTTTGGTTGCGGTACTCCGGGAGTACGAAAAACTCAGTGCCAAAAGTGTAAACCTCCGGGAAACTATTCCAGGAGCGGCCCGCATATGAGGGATCAGCACGCTCCACATTTTCGAAAATTCAACCCTTAAGCAACAACTCAAATTCGAGTCAATACTATGGACGCATCCACCAATGTAGATCCCGAATGGCGTCGCAATCGCTGAGTTCGAATAGTCCATCATCACATTATGACCAGACTTCTATAGCTCAGACCACTCGATTGAACAAACCCACTCCCGTCAACCGTTTTCCCCTGTTCACCACTACACGAAGATATAGAAGAAGACTTCGCGCTATCAAATACTTTCGCGCGAAACGCGCCCTTCGTAAACTAGCGATTAGTTCGGTAGTACCCAATCGTGATCTTAACGATCCGCGTCCCTATTGTGACATCATCATATTAGGATATCAGCTCACCGGTCTTATGGACAGTGGAGCTAGCGTCAGTGCTTTAGGACACCGGTCCATTGAGTTACTTCGAGACTTAAATCTCAAAATTCACTCCCTGAAAATCAGTGTCCAAACAGCGTCTGGACAGCGAGTTCTAGCAGCAGGATACGTAAATGTTCCCGTCACATATGATGACGAGACTAAACTTTTGCAGTTCTTAGTCGTCCGTTCCCTCGCGGGTAAATTATACCTTGGCATTGACTTCTGGAATGCGTTTCAGATAGAACCAGCGTCGTTCAAAAATGTCAGTGCGTTCCAAGAAGCCCCTAATTCTCTTCAAGCCGAAGAGGCTGACACCCTTCACCGATTGACACCAGAGCAAAAGCTATTATTGCAACAAGTAGTTTCCAAATTTCCTTCCTTCAATAAACTTGGTCTGGGTAAAACGTCACTCGTTACACACCACATTGACACTGGGACTGCTAAGCCAATCAAGCAACGGCATTATGCTGTTTCACCGGTCGTACAGGATCTGCTGTACAAGGAACTTGATCGTATGCTCGCATTGGGTGTGATAGGCGAGAGTCACAGTTCCTGGAGCTCTCCAGTAACGTTGGTTCGTAAACCTGGAAAAGTACGTTTGTGTCTGGATGCGCGACGTGTTAACGATGTTACCGTTAAAGACGCATATCCTTTGCCGTTAATCGATGGATTATTATCTCGATTGAGATCCACTAAGTTTATTACAAGTCTCCATTTAAAGGACGCCTTTTGGCAGATACCTCTTGATCCTGAATCGCAGGAAAAGACAGCTTTCACGGTGCCGGGTCGCCCTTTATACCATTTTAAGGTCATGCCTTTCAGATTGTGCAACGCTCCCCAAACCATGTGCCGTCTAATGCACAAGGTTATTCCGCATGAGGTTCAAGACAAAATATTTGTTTACCTTGATGATTTGCTCGTGACCAGCTCTTCCTCCACGGAAAATTTCGATCTGTTGTCTACAGTAGCCAAGTTACTCTCATCAGCTGGGCTCACAATAAATGTTGAGAAGAGCAAATTCATCCAGCGTGAAATAAGGTACCTTGGATACATCGTTAGCGATGGTATCCTGAAGGCAGATCCCTCTGAACTCTCAACTCCTCGCTCCACTAAAGATATTCGTCGTCTCATGGGAATGGCCGGATGGTACCGTCGATTCATACAAAGGTTTGCCTCCATTACCGGCCCTCCAACTGACATGCTGAAAAACAAATTGTCCTTTAAATGGACTGACGCTGCTCAAAATGCTTTTAACCAACTCAAACAAGCTCTTGTGTCCGCACCTGTACTGGTTAACCCTGAGTTTACAAAACCCTTCTTCATTCAGTGCGACGCAAGCACCACTAGAATTGGTATCGTCCTCTTTCAAAAGGATGAGAAGGGAGAAGAGCATCCCATTGCCTTCATGTCTGCCAAATTGACGTCGGCGCAGCGAAATTACACTATCACTGAGCTGGAGTGTCTCGCCGCCGTACAGAGCGTAAAAAAATTCCGTGCCTACATTGAAGGACTTCCCTTCACCATCATCACTGATCACGCTAGTTTGAAGTGGCTCATGAGCCAACAAGACCTTTCCGGCAGATTCGCTCGCTGGAGTCTGAAGTTGCAAGGTTTCAACTTCAATATTGAACATGTTAAGGGTTCCGCTAATACCGTTCCTGATGCCCTTTCCCGAGTTCACGAGAGTCTTAGTGAACTTTCGTGTCTGTATCTTCCCTTCCTTCCCGAGCATCATCATATCGATTCACTGTTGCCAGACTCTGCTTTCACAGAATCTGATTATATAGAACGAATACTTTCAATTTCGAAAGAACCTACACAGTTCCCCAACCTATGGATAAGAGATGGTCGTATCTACATTAATATAGGAAGAGTTAACGATCCGGATATAGACATTCCTCGAACCAAATTATGGGTACCCGTGAGTCAGCAATCTACGCTGATTTCCCAAGCTCACGATAGGCCGGAAGCATCTCATTGTGGCATACGTAAGACCACCGAAGTACTACAGCGATATTATTATTGGCCAACCCTTCGTAAGGACGTCGCTTCTTACATCTCCCGATGCAGTTCTTGTAAGCAAGTTAAGCCCTACAACAAGGTCCTCCGACCACTTATGGGTCAAGAGCGCATATCTGATAGGCTGATGCAGCGCTTATTTATCGATTTTCTAGGACCTTATCCACGTTCCAAGAGTGGAAATACCCAATTGTTTGTCGTGCTCGACCATTATACAAAATTTGCATGGATGAAAGCCATGCCCAAAGCCACTACCGAACACGCTACTCAATACCCTCTAGATATATTCTGTACATTTGGTGTGCCCGAACTACTCATGTAATTCCTTTGAGAATATGGCATTCAGTACTCACCTCAATCGAATGCTTCCGAACGGGTCAACCAGTTCATTTTAGCTGCCATTCGTTCCTTTATAGGTGATGACCACTCTATATGGGATAAGTATTTGCGAGAATCAAGCTCTGCATTCCGAAACATTGTACACGAGTCGACCGGTTGTTCGCCTCACTATCTGATGTTCGGATTTCAGTCAGTGAGCCATGTCTCCGACTACGAGCTCCTCCGGCAGTTGTCTTCTTTTGAAGATGGAGAAGTCAAGCTCATGACCCCTCACGAGAGATTGAGGGTGGTACGTGAACGAGTTAGAGAGAAATTAGGCGAAGCTTACGCTAAAGGACAAAGGCATTATAATGTGCGGGCAAGGACCCGTTCTTTTACCCCCCGACAAATGATTTTCGTACGAAATCACGTACTCAGTAGTGCAGTAGACAAATTTGCGGCTAAGCTCGCTCCGAAATTCATACCGGCCAGAGTAGTTCGTTTAGTTGGACAGGTCGCGTATGAACTGGAGTCCCCAGATGGTAAGCCATTAGGAGTCTACCATTGCCAGGACATTAGGCTCTAGTCCCTTAATCCTACACGGATAGCAGCCCGGCTTTTTGAGTGAGACCCTTCTCAAGGGATAGGTCGTCCCCACGTGTTACGTATTTCGATGTGTAGGCGACATTACACAAACAAACAAAAATATATATATGTAAATAAATAAATTAAGAAATAAAAATAAAAATATATAATAATAAAAATAATAAAAAAAAAACCCCAAAAAAAAATTCTTGGAAGTTACTTTTACGATCGATACGATTCACTAGGTTGTTGTGTTCGTATCGATATAAAAGGTGTGGAAATTGTGAGCTAAGAGAAGATATTCAGCCGATAGAAGATACTTAACAAGTGAAGATATTCAGCCGATAGAAGATACTTAACAAATGAAGATATTTAGACAATAGAAGATATTCAGCCGATAAAAGATACTCAACCACAGAGGACATTCTGCCAAGGACCACTAACCGCCAACCAGTAGAGGCCAATCTGCCAGTGGATGACACTCAACCACAGAGGACATTCTGCCAAGGAACACCAACCAGTAGAGGCCAATCAGCCAGTGGATGAAACGCAACCACAGAGGACATTCTGCCAAGGAACACCAACCAGTAGAGGCCAATCTGCCAGTGGATGACACTCAACCACAGAGGTCATTCTGCCAAGGACCACTAACCGCCAACCAGTAGAGGCCAATCTGCCAGTGGATGACACTCAACCACAGAGAACATTCTGCCAAGGAACACCAACCACCAACCAGTCGAGGACATTCAACCATAGAAGACACTCAATCAGTTGAAGATACACAACCAGTAGAGGAGGAGGTGTTCACAGTCAGCGCAGCACAATTCACAGGTTGTTTGATTTTTAATAATTTTTATTTAATATAATATGAAGGACTAAGCTCTTTCCCTGTGTGTGTGTGTGTTAGTTGCATGGAAGGATCAGGGCTTAAATGAAGTCCTAACCCCCACGCCCACGCGGTGAACTAGTCGGTGGAAAATTAACTTTCTTCGACCGCCATTATGCGGCCTTTGTATTTTCAACTAACCCTATAATCTTGTTCTTTTCTTTCGCTGCAGGTGCGACCTATCGGTTGCCCAATTATTATTTTATTATTAATTATATATATATATATTTTATTATTAATTTCCTTTGAAAATACATAGCAGAGTGGGGTGACCTTTGGACACCGAGCTTCCGCATTACTATTTTGTAGCCCAGGCCCCATGGGTCTGATCACGTCGTCCACCAGGTTTTGCCAGCGGTTGGCCTTGCTGCTGTTGATAAGTCTACGGAGGCATTTTCTAGATGACTTGTAAGCAGCTAATTGGATACATGCCTCTTCCCGGGTTCGAGCTCGCTGTGTCCTGCGTCGTAGTTTGTGACACTCCCTTCGTTTTTCGGCAATTTCAGGTGACCACCAGTATACTGGAGGCTTGCTGTGCGGGGGTCTTCGTAGGGGCATTGAAGACCTGCAGGCGGATGTAATGATTCTCATAGTTGAGTTAACAACATCTCTTGCCGTGGGTTCTCCGTCTTCTAGCGTTGCTTCGGACAGCGATGATCGCGCCGTAAGCAATTCAACAAACTTCTCAATATCCGCTTTCTCAGTATTCCACCGGAGCGCAGAAGAACAAGCGCGTGGTCTTCGGGAAGCATCGTGATGGATCGCACGTGATGAATCAATAAGTACTCCGAGTGCAAATTCCTAAAAACTCTAAGGAAATAAAATCCTTCTTGGGTTTAACGGGATATTATAGGAAGTTCATAAAGGACTATGCTAAGCTGGCACAGCCAATGACAAGATACTTAAAGAAGGATCAGAAAGTAAATCTGAATGACAGCGAATATGTCGGAGCATTCGAAATGTTGAAAAATTTGTTAACTTCAGCACCTGTTATAAAAATTCAGAGGAAAAGACATTGCTCCAAGATTACAAAGATGGATCTTAAAATTAGGAGAATACGATATAAAACTAGAATACATTAAAGGAAATGTTAATATTCCTGCAGACTTTCTATCAAGATTAAGAGAATCAAGAGAAAATAATATGGTAAACAATGAAGGTCAAAATAAAAAGAATAAAATTCATATAACATCCATTAAAACTCTAAAAGATAAAGTGCAAGGTGAACAAACATCAGATGTTTCATCAGACATAAACTTTGATTTACAGTTTTATCCAGAAATAAAAAAAGTAAAAAGACAAAGAAAATCTATAAAAAGTACTAGTGGTAATACGATACATTCTCAAGCCGAACATTTTAATGATCATATCCCAATTAAAGATGATTTTATTAACAAATATAAACAGCAAATCTTACTAGTAGCAAAAGAAAAACCAGAACACAGAATCAAAACAAATAATAGCAAAATAATTATTTTACCCTTAGAATATATCAAATATGAAAGTAAAACAATAGACTTCCTTAAAAAGAGACTACGTGGGGACAAGTGGGAATATACAGTTAATTAGACGATCCAGAATATAATATATTACAACAAATTTTGATAAAAGGATTTAAATGAACTAAAATAAAATTTATCAAAGTATCCAGAATATGAAAAGAAATAGAACATGATGAGGAACTTATCAAGATTATAAAAGATTATCATGAGAAAGAAACTGGACATTCAGGTATAAAGGAAAACTATGAAGGATTGAAAAGAAGGATTTATTTTATAACCTAACTACAAACCTGCTATCCGTGAGCAAGATCATAGCCAGTGGCAACAGAGTCATTTTCAACAAAAATGTGTGTCACATTTACAATCAGCAAAATGATTGTATTGGAGAAGCAAACCAAGTGAATGGTGTGACCAAGTTAAACATTGTAAAGACGAAAGAGCTTCTAGCAGCAATGGCAGTAACTTCCAGCAAGACTTGGCATCGGCGTCTTGGCCACATTAACAAAAGTGACCTGAACGCCATGAGAAATGGTGCTGTGGAGGGCTTAAATTTCCAAGATAAGGCAGAATTTGACAAAAGTAATTGCACAGTTTGCTGCGAGGGAAAGCAAACTAGACTCCCCTTTCCCACCAGCTTGTCGAGAAGCAAGGAGGTTTTGAATCTGGTACATGCAGACCTGTGTGGGCCTATGGAAACTAAGTCGCTCGGTAGGGCCAAATACTTTCTATTATTCGTGGATGATTACAGTCGAATGGCACACGTGTACTTTCTCAAATCTAAAGATGAGACATTCA